>VHKM01000232.1:1200000-1565761 GCA_007210695.1 Neogobius melanostomus | reverse complement strand
AGAGAAGAGACTGACACACCCGTTAATCCTATTTAAGAAAGTTTTTAATAACTTTTGTGTCCCGACTGTGTGATGATGAGGGATCTGGTGGGAGCGAACGAGATGAGTCGCTTGCGTTCAACGCTACCTTAGATCGATTCGTTCAAATGGCAGAGCAGTGGAAATGCGCTTCGGCGCCAGATACTTACATTTTCCCAAAAAGGCCGCCCTGTTGGTTGCCTAGCAACCATGTAATGTACTTTTTGTTCGGAAAAACGCGTGTACAATTTGTTTGGCTGCCCAAAGTTGACATCGGGTGGTTGCCATGGCAACCACGGTTGGAAAGCGGGCGTGGGCCTCAATGAGCTTTTTTGTTGGTTCACGTGACGATGTCTGTAACAATTTCTTTTGTCTACGACAAGTTAAAAATCCTCATCATTTTTTATTTGGGTGCTCGCAGGGGGAGCTATGGCGCCCATTTTCAAATTTTCCTATATCACAACATCCTCGGGGTCACGACTTCGATCAACGATTCAGTTTCCGCCTAAATCGGCCACAGTATGTGGGAGTTTATAACTGTTTGAAACGCGGCGCGAGCGCTAAATATGGACCCGAATTCATCGCGTTGCCATGACAACACGTTAATCCTATTTAGAAAGTTTTAATAAATTTTGATGTCCACTTGTTAGATGAACTGGAGCGGACGGGGAGTCGCTGCGTTCAAAACGCCTACGACGGTTCGTTCAAAATCAGGGCAGCGAATGGCGCCTTCGGCGCCAGATCGCTCTCTGGCCAATATGGCCGCCCTCCTATGTTGCCTACAACCGCATAATATTTTTTTTGTTTGGCTTCAACGTGACCAATCCACTGGAAGAATTTTGTTCGTCACGACGAACTAAATTTTCGGGATTTCGGGATTTTGAGGGTCTGGCCACCAGGCGCCAATCTGTTAACGGGTTTTTCAGGGGGCGCTGACGCGCCATTTTTTGAATTTTTACATTTTTGGAGATGTGAAGTGTTTTTTTTTCACCTAATAGAATTTGGGACAAAATTCAGGACTTTCATCAGTGGAATTTGCCGAAACTGCTTTTTAAGGTGCGAGAGGAAAAATAATAAGTAAAATAAGAAAAACCGTACAATAACAATATAGCTGCGCCTTCGGCGCCGCAATATTTATATATTCAGAAAGGATCTCACGTCCAGTACCAACCGTGGGGTTTATTGTCAAATACGAGCGCTTGCGCTCCCCCGTATTTTACTCACTTTCTCAATATTCCCAATTGGGTTTTTTTTTTTTCGTATTTCTTGTGCGAGCAGAAGCAAATATGCCGCTTTCGCGCAAAGACTATATTATCGGATAGGTCTCGATGCCCGAGTCACCTAATCAGTGTTTATGTGCTGTGAGTGGCCCAGGTCGATGACGACGCGTTGCCTCGTCATCGACTGCTTCTGTCCATCGTTGCCCTTGCCTGTTGGTTTTCACAAAAGCAACAAATGTGCCGCTTTCGCGCACACGCTTACATCACCGGACAGCGTCGTGTGCGGGAAGTGTGCCGTTATTACTAGTGTAATGCATGGGGAGCGCTCGCGCGCTCTGTTTCTGAGCGCTCCGCGCTTTTGGGACCGTGCGCTACGCGCACGTCTTTCGTCAGTGACGCTCCGCGCACTGCCTGTTAAATAAAACAGGCCCGACCCTGTCAGCCTCTCGGCCTAAATTAAAGCCGCAAGCGGCATTTAGAAGCCCTCGAGGGTCTAGTTGGCGTTGACCCGGGTGGCCGCACGGGTCGCACCAATAATCCGGGAGGCGCGCCTACTCGCGCCTACCTGCCACACTAGGTCAGATTATAAAGGCAAAGGCAAGAATGCAACAGATCACTCGATTTTTCCCAAAATGGCCGACCTCCGTTGTTGCCTACAACCATCGTAATGTACTCTGTTGGGCACACGTCATGACGCACGCGTGTACCAAATTTTTGGTTTGGCTCGCCATAGTTTACACCGGTTGTTTGCCAATGGCAAACAAAATGGGAAAAGAGGACGTGGCCATGGAATTTACTTTTTTAATCGGGATCAGTACGCAGCGTCTGTTGCAAATTTACTTTGGTCCTACGACAATAGTTTGATACTTATTTCCTCATTCATTTTTTAATTTGGTGCTCTGCAGGGGGCGCTATCGCGCACATTTTCAAATGTCCTAATCACAAACATTCGGGAGTCGAACGACTCGACAACGATCACAGTTTCGCTCAAATTGGCCACGAGAATGTTTGCGAGTTAAAACTACTTTGAACCCAGCGGCGAGCGCTGAAAGGGATCATGGCGTTGCCATGACAATCACGTTAAATTCCTATTAGAAGTTTTTATAACTTTTGATGTCCCACTGTGTGAATGATCTGGAGCGAACGGGAAGAGAAAGTTGCTTCAATCGCCCTAGGTAGGAGTTCGTTCAAATGCGAGGGCACGAAATGGCGCTTTGCGCAGATAACTCGATTTTTCCCAAAATGGCCGACCTCCTGTTGGTTGCTAGCAACCATGTAATGTACTTTTTTTGTTCGATGTCATGACGCACGCGTGTACCAATTTTGGTTTGGCTGCGCCAAGTTGACATCTGGGTCGTTCTGGCAAAACGGTGGGGAAAGGGGCTGGCCTCATATGCATTTTTCTGTTCGGGTCAATGTGACGTATGTCTGTGCCAAATTATCTTTTGTCTTACGAAAGTTCAATTTCTTCATTAATTTTGTATTTGGTGCCTGCAGGGGGGCGCTATCACGCGCCCATTTTCAATTTCATATATACAACATGCCGGGGTCGACCACTTCACAACGATTCAAGTTTCGCTCAATCGGCCACAGTATGTGCGAGTTATGAAACTGTTTGAAGTCGGTGGCGAGCGGCTGAAAATGGACGCCCGAATTCATGGCGTTGCCATGAAACACCTTTAATCCATTAGAAATTTTAATAACTTTGATTCCCACTTGTGTAGGACTGGACGAACGGGAGGTCGCTGCGTTATAAAGCCCTAGACGATTCGTTAAAAATCGAGGGCAACGAAATGGCGCCTTCGCGCAAGATCGCGGCTTCGGCAAATATGGCCGCCCTCTTCTGATGGTTGCTAGCAACCGGCGTAAATATGTGTTTTTGTTTGGCCTTCACAGAAAATCACTGTGCCGAAATTTTTTCGTCTTACGACGAAGTCCAAGTTTCGGCATCATCATAGCGCAATGTAAGTTTTGATTTTCCAGGGGCGCTGGCGCGCACATTTTTGGATTTTTTATATTTTTTAAATGTGAAGAATTATTGTTTTCCGTGTTTGAATTTTGTGCAAAAAATCAGGACTTTTCGTCAGTGGAGTGCGACTTTGAGGGGAGAAGAAAAATATAATAATAATAATATAAATTAAAGCCGCAAGGCCGCAATTTAGAGGCCCTCGAGGTCTCGTTTGGCTGGTTGACGCGGTGGCCGCACGCGCCCAATAACCTGGGAGCGCTGCAGCCCTACCTAGTTAAATGTTAAAATAGAGCAAAGGCAAGAAATGGCGCCTCGGAACGGCCAGGTACTCGATTTTCCCAAAATGCCGACCTCCTGTTGTTGCCTGCAACCATGTAATGTACTTTTGTTCAGACTGTCATGACGCACGGCGTGTACCAACTTGGTGTGCTCGCGCCAAAGTTGACATCGGGTCGTGCATGGCAACACGGTAGAAAAAGGGGCGTGCCTCAATGAACTTTTTGTTCGGGTCACGTGAGGATGTCTGATGCCAAATTTCTTTTGTCTACGAACAAAAGTTCAATTTTTTCCTCCATTCAATTTTTTGTTGGTGCTCTGCATAGGGCGCTAAATCGCCCCATTATTCAAATGTCCTAAATCACAACATACGGGGTCGAGGACTCGACCTGAAACGATTAAAGTTTCACTCCAAATCGCCATACCAGTATGTTGCGAGTTCAATGACACTATCGCAATGCGGTGGCGGCGCCTGAAAATGGACGCGATTCATGCATTGCATGACAACACCGTTAATCCTATTAGAAAGTTTTAATAACTTTTGATGGCCCACTTGTGTAATGATCTGAAGCCAACGGGAGTCGCTGCGTTCAAACGCCTAGACGAGTTTCGCAATGGGAGAGCAATGAAAGGCTGGCGCCAGATTATAAAACATTGTCAAAAGGCCGCCCTCTGTTTGGTTGCCTAGCACCAGTAATGTACTATTCTTTTGGACAGTCATGACGTCACAGCTGTGTACCAAATTTTGGTGGCTGCGCCAAAGTTGAATCGGGTCGTTGCCATGGCAACACGGTGAGAAAAGGGGCGTGCCTCAATGAATTTTTTGTTCGGGGCAACGTGACGTATGTCTGTGCCAAATTTCTTTGTCTACGACAAAAGTTCAAAATTTTTCTCATAATTTTTTTGTGCTGTGCAGGGGCGTATCGCGCCCTTTTTCAGTTTCATATATCGAAACATCCGGGTTGACACTCGACCAACGATTCAAGTTCGCTCAAATCGGCCACAGTAAGTGCGAGTATGACTGTTTGAATCCGGTGGCGAGCGCTGAAATGGAGACGCCGATTTCATGGCGTTGCATGAAACACGTTAATCCTAATAGAAAGTTTTAATAACTTTGATTGTCCCACTTGTGTATGATCTGGAGCGAACGGGGAGTCGCTGCGTTCAACGCCCTAGGACGAGTTCGTTCAAATGCGAGGGCACGAAATGGCGCCTCGGCGCCAGATCGCTCTTCTGGCCAATATGGCCGCCCTCCTGATGGTTGCCTAGCAACCGCGTAATATGTTTTTTTGTTTGGCTTCACATGAACAATCACTGTGCCGAATTTTTTTCGTCTATGACGAACTAAAATTTTCGGGGATTTGGGATTTTGGGGGTCTAGCCATAGGGTGCAATGTTAACGCTGTTTTTCCAGGGGGCGCTGACGCGCCATTTTTTTCATTTTTTACATTTTGGAGATGTGAAGGTTTTTTTTTTTCACCTAATTGAATTTGGGCAAAAATTCAGGACTTTCGTCGTGGAAGTTGCCGAAACTGGCTTTTTAGGGGAGAAAAAAAAAATAATAATAATAATAAGAAAACCCATACAATAACAATATAGCGCCGCCTTGGCGGCGCATATTTATATATCGGAAAGGTCTCACGTCCAGTAATCCAACCGTGGGGTTTATTGTCAAATACGAGCGCGTTGCGCTCGTATTTACCTCTTCTTTTCTCAATATTCCCAATGGGTTTTTTTCCGTATTTTTGTGCGAGCAGAAGCAATATGCCGCTTTCGCGGCAAAGACCTATATTATCGGATAGCCTCGATGCCCTGAGTCACTGTAACAGTATTTTAAGTGCTGGTGAGTGGCCATGGTCGATGACGAGCGCGTTGCGCTCGTCATCGACTGCTTTCTTGTCCATGTTGCGCCTTGCCTGTGGTTTTCACCTTTTTTTCTTCGAGCAGCAACAAATGTGCCGCTTTCGCGGCACACGGCTTATATCACCGGACAGGTCGGGGTGCCGGGAGTGTCGTTATTACTGTGTAATGCATGGGGAGCGCTCCGCGCTCTGTTTCTTGAGCGCTCCGCGCTCTTTTAGGGACGTGCGCTACGCGCACGTCTTCGTCAGTGCGCTCCGCGCACTGCTTGTACAATAACAACAGGCCCGGACCCTGTCAGGCTCTCGGGCCTAATTAAAGCCGCAAGCGGCATTTAGAGGCCCTCGAGGGTCTCGTTGGCCGGTTGACGCCGGTGGCCGCACACCGCCCAATAACCGGGAGGCGCTGCCGCGCCCTACCTGCCACACTAGGTCGAGATTGTAAAAGAGCAAAGGCAAGAAATGGCGCCTTCGGCGCCAGATCACTCGATTTTTCCCAAAATGGCCGACCTCCTGTTGGTTGCCTAGCAACCATGTAATGTACTTTTTTGTTCAGACTGTCATGACGCACGCGTGTACCAACTTTGGTGTGGCTGCGCCAAAGTTGGCATCGGTTCGTTGCCATGGCAACACGGTGGGAAAAGGGCGTGGCCTCAATGACTTTTTGTTGGGGGTCACGTGACGGATGTCTGTGCCAAATTTCTTTTGTCTACGAAAAGTTTCAATTTTTTTCCTCATTCATTTTTTGTTGGTGCTCTACAGGGGGCGCTATCGCGCCCATATTCAAATGTCCTAAATCACAACATACGGGGTCGAGGACTCGACCAACAATTAAAGTTTCACTCAAATCGGCCACAGTATGTGCGAGTTATGACACTTCGAATGCGTTGGCGAGCGCTGAAAATGGACGCCGAATTCATGGCGTTGCTATGACAACACCGTTAATCCTATTAGAAAGTTTTTAATAATTTTGATGTCCCACTTGTGTAGATGATCTGGAGCGAACGGGGAGTCGCTGCGTTCAACGCCCTAGGACGAGTTCGTTAAAATGCGAGGGCATGAAATGGCGCCTTCGGCGCCAGATTACTACATTTTCCCAAAATGGCCGCCCTCCTGTTGGTTGCCTAGCAACCATGTAATGTACTTTTTTGTTCGGACTGTCATGACGCACGCGTGTACCAATTTTGGTTTGGCTGCGCCAAAGTTGACATCGGGTCGTTGCCAATGGCAACACGGTGGGGAAAGGGGCGTGGCCTCAATGCATTTTTTGTTCGGGGTCATGTGACGTATGTCTGTGCCAAATTTCTTTTTTCTACGACAAAATTCTAATTTTTCCTCATTAATTTTTATGTGCTCTGGCAGGGGGCGCTATCGCGCCCATTTTCAAATTTCATATATCAAAACATCCGGGGTCGAGGACTCGACCAACGATTCAGTTTCGCTCAAATCGGCCAGAGTATGTGCGAGTTATGACTGTTTGAAGTCGGTGGCGAGCGCTGAAAATGGACGCCGAATTCATGGCGTTGCTATGACAACACCGTAATCCTATTAGAAAGTTTTTAATAACTTTGATGTCCCACTTGTGTAGATGATCTGGAGCGAACGGGGAGTCGCTGCGTTAAAAGCCCTAGGACGAGTTCGTTAAAATGCGAGGGCACGAAATGGCGCCTTCGGCGCCAGATCGCTCTTCTGGCCAATATGGCCGCCCTCCTGATGGTTGCCTAGCAACCGCGTAATATGTGTTTTTGTTTGGCTTCACATGAACAATCACTGTGCCGAATTTTTTTCGTCTACGACGAAGTCAAGTTTTCGGGCATCTCCATAGGCGCAATGTAATTTTGATTTTCCAGGGGGCGCTGGCGCGCCATTTTTGGATTTTTATATTTTTTAAATGTGAAGAATTTTGTTTTCACGTGTTTGAATTTTGTGCAAAAAATCAGGACTTTTCGTCAGTGGGAAAGTGGACTTTGAGGGGGAGAAGAAAAATAATAATAATAATAATTAAAGCCGCAAGCGGCATTTAGAGGCCCTCGAGGGTCTCGTTTGGCCGGTTGACGCCGGTGGCCGCACGCCGCCCCAATAACCGGGAGGCGCTTCCGCGCCCTACGTGGTTATGATGTCGCTGCCACCCTCGGTCGAGTTTGTAAAAGAGCAAAGGCAAGAAATGGCGCCTTCGGCGCCAGATCACTCGATTTTTCCCAAATGGCCGACCTCCTGTTGGTTGCCTAGCAACCACGTAATGTACTTTTTTGTTCAGACTGTCATGACGCACGCGTGTACCAACTTTGGTGTGGCTGCGCCAAAGTTGGCATCGGTTCGTTGCCATGGCAACACGGTGGGAAAAGGGGCGTGGCCTCAATGACTTTTTTGTTGGGGGTCACGTGACGGATGTCTGTGCCAAATTTCTTTTGTCTACGACAAAGTTCAATTTTTTTCCTCATTCATTTTTTGTTGGTGCTCTACAGGGGGCGCTATCGCGCCCATATTCAAATGTCCTAAATCACAACATACGGGGTCGAGGACTCGACCAACAATTAAAGTTTCACTCAAATCGGCCACAGTATGTGCGAGTTATGACACTTCGAATGCGTTGGCGAGCGCTGAAAATGGACGCCGAATTCATGGCGTTGCTATGACAACACCGTTAATCCTATTAGAAAGTTTTAATAACTTTGATGTCCCACTTGTGTAGATGATCTGGAGCGAACGGGGAGTCGCTGCGTTCAACGCCCTAGGACGAGTTCGTTAAAATGCGAGGGCATGAAATGGCGCCTTCGGCGCCAGATTACTACATTTTTCCCAAAATGGCCGCCCTCCTGTTGGTTGCCTAGCAACCATGTAATGTACTTTTTTGTTCGGACTGTCATGACGCACGCGTGTACCAATTTTGGTTTGGCTGCGCCAAAGTTGACATCGGGTCGTTGCCATGGCAACACGGTGGGGAAAGGGGCGTGGCCTCAATGCATTTTTGTTCGGGGTCATGTGACGTATGTCTGTGCCAAATTTCTTTTTTCTACGACAAAATTCTAATTTTTTCCTCATTAATTTTTATTTGGTGCTCTGCAGGGGGCGCTATCGCGCCCATTTTCAAATTTCATATATCAAAACATCCGGGTCGAGGACTCGACCAACGATTCAAGTTTCGCTCAAATCGGCCACAGTATGTGCGAGTTATGACTGTTTGAAGTCGGTGGCGAGCGCTGAAAATGGACGCCGAATTCATGGCGTTGCCATGACAACACCGTTAATCCTATTAGAAAGTTTTTAATAACTTTGATGTCCCACTTGTGTAGATGATCTGGAGCGAACGGGGAGTCGCTGCTTTAAAAGCCCTAGGACGAGTTCGTTCAAATGCGAGCGCACGAAATGGCGCCTTCGGCGCCAGATCGCTCTTTTGGCCAATATGGCCGCCATCCTGATGGTTGCCTAGCAACCGCGTAATATGTTTTTTTGTTTGGCTTTACGTGACCAATGACTGTGCCGAATTTTTTTCGTCTACGACGAACTAAAATTTTCGGGGATTTCGGGATTTTGGGGGGTCTGGCCATAGGGCGCAATGTTAACGCTGTTTTTCCAGGGGGCGCTGACGCGCCATTTTTTTGATTTTTTACATTTTGGAGATGTGAAGGTTTTTTTTTCACCTAATTGAATTTTGGGCAAAAATTCAGGACTTTTCGTCGGTGGGAAGTTGCCGAAACTGGCTTTTTAGGGGGAGAGGAAAAATAATAATAATAATAAGAAAAACCCATACAATAACAATATAGCGCCGCCTTAGGCGGCGCATATTTATATTTTCGGAAAGGTCTCACGTCCAGTAATCCACCCGTGAGGTTCATTGTCAAATACGAGCGCGTTGCGCTCGTCTTTTACCTCTTCTTTCTCAATATTTCCAATGGATTTTTTTTTCCGTATTTTTGTGCGAGCAGAAACAAATATGCCGCTTTCGCGGCAAAGACCTATATTATCGGATAGGGCTCGATGCCCTGAGTCACTCTAGCAGTGTTTTGAGTGCTGGTGAGTGGCCATGGTCGATGACGAGCGCGTTGCGCTCGTCATCGACTGCTTTCTTGTCCATGTTGCGCCTTGCCTGTGGTTTTCACCTTTTTTTCTTCGAGCAGCAACAAATGTGCCGCTTTCGCGGCACACGCTTATATCACCGGACAGGTCGGGGTGCCGGGAGTGTCGTTATTACTGTGTAATGCATGGGGAGCGCTCCGCGCTCTGTTTCTTGAGCGCTCCGCGCTCTTTTTGGGACGTGCGCTACGCGCACGTCTTTCGTCAGTGCGCTCCGCGCACTGCTTGTACAATAACAACAGGCCCGGACCCTGTCAGGCTCTCGGGCCTAATAAGAATTAAAGCCGCAAGCGGCATTTAAAGGCCCTCGAGGGTCTCGTTTGGCCGGTTGACGCCGGTGGCCGCACGCCGCCCAATAACCGGGAGGCGCTTCCGCGCCCTACGTGGTTATGATGTCGCTGCCACCCTCGGTTGAGTTTGTAAAAGAGCAAAGGCAAGAAATGGCGCCTTCGGCGCCAGATCACTCCATTTTTCCCAAAATGGCCGACCTCCTATTGGTTGCCTAGCAACCACGTAAAGTACTTTTTTGTTCGGACAGTCATGACGCACGCGTGTACCAATTTTGGTTTGCCTGCTCCAAAGTTGACATCAGGTCGTTGCCAAGTTGGATTTTATTCTTCATTCATTTTGATTTGGTGCTCTGCAGGGGGCGCTATCGCGCCCATTTTCAAATGTCCTAAATCACAACATCTGGGGTCGACCACTCGACCAACGATTCAAGTTACGCTCAAATCGGCTTCAGTTTGTGAGAGTTATGACTGTTTAAACACGGCGGCGAGTGCTGAAAACGGACGCCGACTTCATGGCGTTGCCATGACAACACCGTTAATCCTATTAGAAAGTTTTTAATAACTTTTGATGTCACACTTGTGTAGATGATCTGGAGCGAACGGGGAGTCGCTGCGTTCAACGCCCTAGGACGAGTTCGTTCAAATGGGAGTGCACGAAATGACGCCTTCGGCGCCAGATTACTACATTTTTCCCAAAATGGCTGCCCTCCTGTTGGTTGCCTAGCAACCATGTAATGTACTTTTTTGTTGGGACTGTCGTGACGCACACGTGTACCAATTTTGGTTTGGCTGCGCCAAAGTTGACATCGGGTCGTTGCCATGGCAACACGGTGAGAAAAGGGCGTGGCCTCAATACGTTTTTTGTTCGGGGTCACGTGACAGATGTCTGTGCCAAATTTCGTTTGTCTACGATAAAGTTCAATTTTTTTCCTCATTCATTTTTATTTGGTGCTCTGCAGGGGGCGCTATCGCGCCCATTTTCAAATTTCATATATCAAAACATCCGGGGTCGACGACTCGACCAACGATTCAAGTTTCGCTGAAATCGGCCACAGTTTGTTCGAGTTACGACTCTTTGAATGCGGCGGCGAGCGCTGAAAACGGACGCCAAATTCATGGCGTCGCCATGACAACACCGTTAATCCTATTAGAAAGTTTTTAATAACTTTTGATGTCCCACTTGTGTAGATGATCTGGAGCGAACGGGGAGTCGCTGCGTTCAACGCCCTAGGAGGAGTTCGTTCAAATGCGAGCGCACGAAATGGCGCCTTCGGCGCCAGATCGCTCTTCTGGCCAATATGGCCGCCCTCCTGATGGTTGCCTAGCAACCGCGTAGTATGTTTTTTTGTTTGGCTTTACGTGACCAATGACTGTGCCGAATTTTTTTCGTCTACGACGAACTAAAATTTTCGGGGATTGGGGATTTTGGGGGGTCTGGCCATAGGGTGCAATGTTAACGCTGTTTTTCCAGGGGGCGCTGACGCGCCATTTTTTTCATTTTTTACATTTTGGAGATGTGAAGGTTTTTTTTTCACCTAATTGAATTTTGGGCAAAAATTCAGGACTTTTCGTCGGTGGGAAGTTGCCGAAACTGGCTTTTAGGGGGAGAAGAAAAAAATAATAATAATAATAAGAAGAAAACCCGTACAATAACAATATAGCGCCGCCTTCGGCGGCGCATATTTATATATTCGGAAAGGTCTCACGTCCAGTAATCCAACCGTGGGGTTTATAATCAAGTACGAGCGCGTTGCGCTCGTCTTTTACCTATTCTTTTTCAATATTTCCCAATGGTTTTTTTTTTGGTATTTTTGTGCGAGCAGAAGCAAATATGCCGCTTTCGCGGCAAAGACCTATGTTATCGGATAGGCCTCGATGCCCTGAGTCACTCTAGCAGTGTTTTGAGTGCTGGTGAGTGGCCATGGTCGATGACGAGCGCGTTGCGCTCGTCATCGACTGCTTTCTTGTCCATGTTGCGCCTTGCCTGTGGTTTTCACCTTTTTTTCTTCGAGCAGCAACAAATGTGCCGCTTTCGCGGCATACGTTTATATCACCGGACAGGTCGGGGTGCCGGGAGTGTCGTTATTACTGTGTAATGCATGGGGAGCGCTCCGCGCTCTGTTTCTTGAGCGCTCCGCGCTCTTTTAGGGACGTGCGCTATGCGCACGTCTTTCTTCAGTGCGCTCCGCGCACTGCCTGTACAATAACAACAGGCCCGGACCCTGTCAGGCTCTCGGGCCTAATTAAAGCCGCAAGCGGCATTTAGAGGCCCTCGAGGGTCTCGTTTGGCCGGTTGACGCCGGTGGCCGCACACCGCCCAATAACCGGGAGGCGCTGCCGCGCCCTACCTGCCACACTAGGTCGAGATTGTAAAAGAGCAAAGGCAAGAAATGGCGCCTTCGGCGCCAGATCACTCGATTTTTCCCAAATGGCCGACCTCCTGTTGGTTGCCTAGCAACCATGTAATGTACTTTTTTGTTCAGACTGTCATGACGCACGCGTGTACCAACTTTGGTGTGGCTGCGCCAAAGTTGGCATTGGTTCGTTGCCATGGCAACACGGTGGGAAAAGGGGCGTGGCCTCAATGACTTTTTTGTTGGGGGTCACGTGACGGATGTCTGTGCCAAATTTCTTTTGTCTACGACAAAGTTCAATTTTTTCCTCATTCATTTTTTGTTGGTGCTCTACAGGGGCGCTATCGCGCCCATTTTCAAATGTCCTAAATCACAACATACGGGGTCGAGGACTCGACCAACGATTAAAGTTTCACTCAAATCGGCCACAGTATGTGCGAGTTATGACACTTCGAATGCGTTGGCGAGCGCTGAAAATGGACGCCGAATTCATGGCGTTGCTATGACAACACCGTTAATCCTATTAGAAAGTTTTTAATAACTTTTGATGTCCCACTTGTGTAGATGATCTGGAGCGAACGGGGAGTCGCTGCGTTCAACGCCCTAGGACGAGTTCGTTCAAATGGGAGAGCATGAAATGGCGCCTTCGGCGCCAGATTACTACATTTTTCCCAAAATGGCCGACCTCCTGTTGGTTGCCTAGCAACCATGTAATGTACTTTTTTGTTCGGACTGTCATGACGCACGCGTGTACCAATTTTGGTTTGGCTGCGCCAAAGTTGACATCGGGTCGTTGCCATGGCAACACGGTTGGGAAGGGGCGTGGCCTCAATGACTTTTTTGTTCGGGTTCACGTGACGGATGTCTGTGCCAAATTTCTTTTGTCTACGACAAAGTTAAAAATTTTCCTCATTCATTTTTATTTGGTGCTCTGCAGGGGGCGCTATCGCGCCCATTTTCATATTTCAGATATCAAAACATCCGGGGTCAACGACTCAACCAACGATTCAAGTTTCGCTCAAATCGGCCACAGTATGTGGGAGTTATGACTGTTTGAACGCGGCGGCGAGCGCTAAAAATGGACGCCGAATTCATGGCGTTGCCATGACAACACCGTTAATCCTATTAGAAAGTTTTTAATAACTTTTGATGTCCCACTTGTGTAGATGATCTGGAGCGAACGGGGAGTCGCTGCGATCAACGCCCTAGGACGAGTTCGTTAAAATGCGAGGGCACGAAATGGCGCCTTCGGCACCAGATCGCTCTTCTGGCCAATATGGCCGCCCTCCTGATGGTTGCCTAGCAACCGCGTAATATCTTTTTTTGTTGGCTTCACGTGACCAATCACTGTGCCGAATTTTGTTCGTCTACGACGAACTAAAATTTTCGGGGATTTTGGGATTTGAGGAGTCTGGCCATAGGGCGCAATGTTAACGTGGTTTTCCAGGGGGCGCTGACGCGCCATTTTTTTGAATTTTTACATTTTGGAGATGTGAAGTTTTTTTTTTTCACCTAATTGAATTTTGGGCAAAAATTCAGGACTTTTCATCAGTGGGAAGTTGCCGAAACTGGCTTTTTAGGGGGAGAGGAAAATAATAATAATAATAAGAAAACCCGTACAATAACAATATAGCGCCGCCTTCGGCGGCGCATATTTATATATTCGGAAAGGTCTCACGTCCAGTAATCCAACCGTGGGGTTTATAATCAAGTACGAGCGCGTTGCGCTCGTCTTTTACCTGTTCTTTTTCAATATTTCCCAATGGGTTTTTTTTTTGGTATTTTTGTGCGAGCAGAAGCAAATATGCCGCTTTCGCGGCAAAGACCTATGTTATCGGATAGGCCTCGATGCCCTGAGTCACTCTAGCAGTGTTTTGAGTGCTGGTGAGTGGCCATGGTCGATGACGAGCGCGTTGCGCTCGTCATCGACTACTTTTTTATCCATGTTGCGCCTTGCCTGTGGTTTCACCTTTTTTTTATTCGAGCAGCAACAAATGTGCCGCTTTCGCGGCACACGCTTACATCACCGGACAGGTCGGGTGCCGGGAGTGTCGTGATTACTGTGTAATGCATGGGGAGCGCTCCGCGCTCTGTTTCTTGAGCGCTCCGCGCTCTTTTTGGGACGTGCGCTACGCGCACGTCTTTCGTCAGTGCGCTCCGCGCACTGCTTGTAGAATAACAACAGGCCCGGACCCTGTCAGGCTCTCGGGCCTAATAAGAAAAACCCGTACAATAACAATATAGCGCCGCCTTCGGCGGCGCATATTTATATATTCGGAAAGGTCTCACGTCCAGTAATCCAACCGTGGGTTTATTGTCAAATACGAGCGCGTTGCGCTCGTATTTTACCTCTTCTTTCTCAATATTTCCCAATGGATTTTTTTTTTCCGTATTTTTGTGCGAGCAGAAGCAAATATGCCGCTTTCGCGGCAAAGACCTATATTATCGGATAGGCCTCGATGCCCTGAGTCACTCTAGCAGTGTTTTGAGTGCTGGTGAGTGGCCATGGTCGATGACGAGCGCGTTGCGCTCGTCATCGACTACTTTTTTATCCATGTTGCGCCTTGCCTGTGGTTTCACCTTTTTTTATTCGAGCAGCAACAAATGTGCCGCTTTCGCGGCACACGCTTATATCACCGGACAGGTCGGGGTGCCGGGAGTGTCGTGATTACTGTGTAATGCATGGGGAGCGCTCCGCGCTCTGTTTCTTGAGCGCTCCGCGCTCTTTTGGGACGTGCGCTACGCGCACGTCTTTCTTCAGTGCGCTCCGCGCACTGTCTGTACAATAACAACAGGCCCGGACCCTGTCAGGCTCTCGGGCCTAATAATAATAAGAAAAACCCGTACAATAACAATATAGCGCCGCCTTCGGCGGCGCATATTTATATATTCGGAAAGGTCTCACGTCCAGTAATCCAACTGTGGGGTTTATTGTCAAATACGAGCGCGTTGCGCTCCTCTTTTACCTCTTCTTTCTCAATATTTCCCAATGGATTTTTTTTTCGTATTTTTGTGCGAGCAGAAGCAAATATGCCGCTTTCGCGGCAAAGACCTATATTATCGGATAGGCCTCGATGCCCTGAGTCACTCTAACAGTGTTTTGAGTGCTGGTGAGTGGCCATGGTCGATGACGAGCGCGTTGCGCTCGTCATCGACTGCTTTCTTGTCCATGTTGCGCCTTGCCTGTGGTTTTCACCTTTTTTCTTCGAGCAGCAACAAATGTGCCGCTTTCGCGGCACACGCTTATATCACCGGACAGGTCGGGGTGCCGGGAGTGTTGTTATTACTGTGTAATGCATGGGGAGCGCTCCGCGCTCTGTTTCTTGAGCGCTCCGCGCTCTTTTAGGGACGTGCGCTACGCGCACGTCTTTCGTCAGTGCGCTCCGCGCACTGCTTGTACAATAACAACAGGCCCGGACCCTGTCAGGCTCTCGGGCCTAATAATAAGAAAACCCGTACAATAACAATATAGCGCCGACTTCGGCGGCGCATATTTATATATTCGGAAAGGTCTCACGTCCAGTAATCCAACCGTGGGGTTTATAGTCAAATACGAGCGCGTTGCGCTCCTCTTTTACCTCTTCTTTCTCAATATTTCCCAATGGGTTTTTTTTTCCGTATTTTTGTGCGAGCAGAAGCAAATATGCCGCTTTCGCGGCAAAGACCTATATTATCAGATAGGTCTCGATGCCCTGAGTCACTCTAATAGTGTTTTGAGTGCTGGTGAGTGGCCATGGTCGATGACGAGCGCGTTGCGCTCGTCATCGACTGCTTTCTTGTCCATGTTGCGCCTTGCCTGTGGTTTTCACCTTTTTTTATTCGAGCAGCAACAAATGTGCCGCTTTCGCGGCACACGCTTACATCACCGGACAGGTCGTGGTGCCGGGAGTGTCGTTATTACTGTGTAATGCATGGGGAGCGCTCCGCGCTCTGTTTCTTGAGCGCTCCGCGCTCTTTTTGGGACGTGCGCTACGCGCACGTCTTTCGTCAGTGCGCTCCGCGCACTGCCTGTACAATAACAACAGGCCCGGACCCTGTCAGGCTCTCGGCCTAATAAGAAAAACCCATACAATAACAATATAGCGCCGCCTTCGGCGGCGCATATTTATATATTCGGAAAGGTCTCACGTCCAGTAATCCAACCGTGGGGTTTATTGTCAAATACGAGCGCGTTGCGCTCGTATTTTACCTCTTCTTTCTCAATATTTCCCAATGGATTTTTTTTTCCGTATTTTTGTGCGAGCAGAAGCAAATATGCCGCTTTCGCGGCAAAGACCTATATTATCGGATAGGCCTCGATGCCCTGAGTCACTCTAGCAGTGTTTTGAGTGCTGGTGAGTGGCCATGGTCGATGACGAGCGCGTTGCGCTCGTCATCGACTACTTTTTTATCCATGTTGCGCCTTGCCTGTGGTTTTCACCTTTTTTTTATTCGAGCAGCAACAAATGTGCCGCTTTCGCGGCACACGCTTATATCACCGGACAGGTCGGGGTGCCGGGAGTGTCGTGATTACTGTGTAATGCATGGGGAGCGCTCCGCGCTCTGTTTCTTGAGCGCTCCGCGCTCTTTTGGGACGTGCGCTACGCGCACGTCTTTCTTCAGTGCGCTCCGCGCACTGTCTGTACAATAACAACAGGCCCGGACCCTGTCAGGCTCTCGGGCCTAATAATAATAAGAAAAACCCGTACAATAACAATATAGCGCCGCCTTCGGCGGCGCATATTTATATATTCGGAAAGGTCTCACGTCCAGTAATCCAACTGTGGGGTTTATTGTCAAATACGAGCGCGTTGCGCTCCTCTTTTACCTCTTCTTTCTCAATATTTCCCAATGGATTTTTTTTTTCGTATTTTTGTGCGAGCAGAAGCAAATATGCCGCTTTCGCGGCAAAGACCTATATTATCGGATAGGCCTCGATGCCCTGAGTCACTCTAACAGTGTTTTGAGTGCTGGTGAGTGGCCATGGTCGATGACGAGCGCGTTGCGCTCGTCATCGACTGCTTTCTTGTCCATGTTGCGCCTTGCCTGTGGTTTTCACCTTTTTTTCTTCGAGCAGCAACAAATGTGCCGCTTTCGCGGCACACGCTTATATCACCGGACAGGTCGGGGTGCCGGGAGTGTTGTTATTACTGTGTAATGCATGGGGAGCGCTCCGCGCTCTGTTTCTTGAGCGCTCCGCGCTCTTTTAGGGACGTGCGCTACGCGCACGTCTTTCGTCAGTGCGCTCCGCGCACTGCTTGTACAATAACAACAGGCCCGGACCCTGTCAGGCTCTCGGGCCTAATAATAAGAAAAACCCGTACAATAACAATATAGCGCCGACTTCGGCGGCGCATATTTATATATTCGGAAAGGTCTCACGTCCAGTAATCCAACCGTGGGGTTTATAGTCAAATACGAGCGCGTTGCGCTCCTCTTTTACCTCTTCTTTCTCAATATTTCCCAATGGGTTTTTTTTTCCGTATTTTTGTGCGAGCAGAAGCAAATATGCCGCTTTCGCGGCAAAGACCTATATTATCGGATAGGTCTCGATGCCCTGAGTCACTGTAACAGTGTTTTGAGTGCTGGTGAGTGGCCATGGTCGATGACGAGCGCGTTGCGCTCGTCATCGACTGCTTTCTTGTCCATGTTGCGCCTTGCCTGTGGTTTTCACCTTTTTTTAGTCGAGCAGCAACAAATGTGCCGCTTTCGCGGCACACGCTTACATCACCGGACAGGTCGTGGTGCCGGGAGTGTCGTTATTACTGTGTAATGCATGGGGAGCGCTCCGCGCTCTGTTTCTTGAGCGCTCCGCGCTCTTTTTGGGACGTGCGCTACGCGCACGTCTTTCGTCAGTGCGCTCCGCGCACTGCCTGTACAATAACAACAGGCCCGGACCCTGTCAGGCTCTCGGGCCTAATAATAATAAGAAAAACCCGTACAATAACAATATAGCGCCGACTTCGGCGGCGCATATTTATATATTCGGAAAGGTCTCACGTCCAGTAATCCAACCGTGGGGTTTATAGTCAAATACGAGCGCGTTGCGCTCCTCTTTTACCTCTTCTTTCTCAATATTTCCCAATGGGTTTTTTTTTTCCGTATTTTTGTGCGAGCAGAAGCAAATATGCCGCTTTCGCGGCAAAGACCTATATTATCGGATAGGTCTCGATGCCCTGAGTCACTGTAACAGTGTTTTGAGTGCTGGTGAGTGGCCATGGTCGATGACGAGCGCGTTGCGCTCGTCATCGACTGCTTTCTTGTCCATGTTGCGCCTTGCCTGTGGTTTTCACCTTTTTTTAGTCGAGCAGCAACAAATGTGCCGCTTTCGCGGCACACGCTTACATCACCGGACAGGTCGTGGTGCCGGGAGTGTCGTTATTACTGTGTAATGCATGGGGAGCGCTCCGCGCTCTGTTTCTTGAGCGCTCCGCGCTCTTTTTGGGACGTGCGCTACGCGCACGTCTTTCGTCAGTGCGCTCCGCGCACTGCCTGTACAATAACAACAGGCCCGGACCCTGTCAGGCTCTCGGGCCTAATAATAATAAGAAAACCCGTACAATAACAATATAGCGCCGCCTTCGGCGGCGCATATTTATATATTCGGAAAGGTCTCACGTCCAGTAATCCAACCGTGGGGTTTATTGTCAAATACGAGCGCGTTGCGCTCCTCTTTTACCTCTTCTTTCTCAATATTTCCCAATGGGTTTTTTTTTCGTATTTTTGTGCGAGCAGAAGCAAATATGCCGCTTTCGCGGCAAAGACCTATATTATCGGATAGGTCTCGATGCACTGAGTCACTCTAACAGTGTTTTGAGTGCTGGTGAGTGGCCATGGTCGATGACGAGCGCGTTGCGCTCGTCATCGACTGCTTTCTTGTCCATGTTGCGCCTTGCCTGTGGTTTTCACCTTTTTTTATTCGAGCAGCAACAAATGTGCCGCTTTCGCGGCACACGCTTACATCACCGGACAGGTCGTGGTGCCGGGAGTGTCGTTATTACTGTGTAATGCATGGGGAGCGCTCCGCGCTCTGTTTCTTGAGCGCTCCGCGCTCTTTTTGGGACGTGCGCTACGCGCACGTCTTTCGTCAGTGCGCTCCGCGCACTGCTTGTACAATAACAACAGGCCCGGACCCTGTCAGGCTCTCGGGCCTAATAATAAGAAAACCCGTACAATAACAATATAGCGCCGCCTTCGGCGGCGCATATTTATATATTCGGAAAGGTCTCACGTCCAGTAATCCAACCGTTGGATTTATTGTCAAATACGAGCGCGTTGCGCTCCTCTTTACCTCTTCTTTCTCATATTTCCCAATGGGGTTTTTTTTTCGTATTTTTGTGCGAGCAGAAGCAAATATGCCGCTTTCGCGGCAAAGACCTATATTATCGGATAGGTCTCGATGCCCTGAGTCACTCTAACAGTGTTTTGAGTGCTGGTGAGTGGCCATGGTCGATGACGAGCGCAACGCGCTCGTCATCGACTGCTTTCTTGTCCATGTTGCGCCTTGCCTGTGGTTTTCACCTTTTTTTCTTCGAGCAGCAACAAATGTGCCGCTTTCGCGGCACACGCTTATATCACCGGACAGGTCGGGGTGCCGGGAGTGTCGTTATTACTGTGTAATGCATTGGGAGCGCTCCGCGCTCTGTTTCTTGAGCGCTCCGCGCTCTTTTTGGGACGTGCGCTACGCGCACGTCTTTCTTCAGTGCGCTCCGCGCACTGCCTGTACAATAACAACAGGCCGGACCCTGTCAGGCTCTCGGCCTAATAATAATAATAATAATAGTTTGTTTTCTAAAATTGTTACAATGATTGATTTTTGTAATACCAACATGAGTGTCACAAATTTGTTGAACGGATCACCCGCCGATTTGGTCATCGATTTTTTTGTAATTATTACAAAGGGGCATGGACAATAAGACAATGTCTTCATCATGCTCCTTTTCACCATGTACTGTTCATATTAATGTATGACCCTGTAAAGAAAAATATGAACATGGATGAATAAATAAATAAATGAAAATGAATGAAAGTGTGATAGCTGAATCCCATTCATTTTAGAGACCGTTTGTGAAGGTTAAAATGTATTTTCAATTTGATTAGAGAAATATTTAAAACTGTGGCTGAGAGAGTCCCAACGTGTGAGCATGTATGACACAATGTCCACCATTTTAGTATGTTCACTCTGTCCCGTGCAATACAGTTATGAATATCATTTTCTTTTTCGCTATTTGGCATTTCCCGGTTCACATGTTTATTGTCTATGCTCAGCTGTCTTTGTACACGTCCTGTGCACAGTCTGTGTATCAACCTGCCAGGGGGTCTGCAGATAGAAATTAGCCAAATATATAATCTGACATTTTTACACTTGTTTAAAAGGTGCATTATGGAACTTTGTATGTGAAAAAATATATATTTGTATGTAATCTACCTGACCCAATGGCTGTATGGGTGGCTAGCATGGCGCCTTTACTTTCTATCATGGTCTCACAACCCTACATAATGCAATAATATTTAATGACAAATTCTTGAAATATTTGACTGAACTGAGTCTGCACAGAACCTCCCTAAAAATATTTGATCTAACAACTGTTCCCACAAAGGATTATGACCAAAGTTCACTTCAAGGGAACCAAGTCATTACCAACAGAATTCTGAACACACTCCAAGAAATCTCTAAATTCTAAAATGTGTTGCTCCTATTTCCCCCCAAAATACTGTATTACAATATTGTAGATCCTGCCCATTTATACACACAGTCATTATTTAGCTGTTCCAGCATACTGTAATAAAACACCCAGGACTCTTGAAAGCTCCATTTATCTGATTGGAGCAGTAATTACATTGGCTAGGTTTACATAGTCAGAGAAATCAGATACCTGGAGTAATTAGATAACCCAATAGTCAGATCTGATGTGTTTACATTCACTTTCAGAAATCTGAGAATCCCAAACTCTACAAGTGCCAGTGCAGTTTGGGATTTTTAGAGCAACTGAACTCTCTCCCCACCCCTGCCTGCAGTCAGCTTCACCTGAGAATGATTGCACCTCTATATTTGGATTTGGAGTCAAATAGTGCATCAGTCTATAGTGCTCAGTAGCCTAGTGGATCCAGTACAGGTTTACTAACTCAAAGGAGAAGACATGGCTTCCCAAATCATCACAGACTGTGGAAACTTCACACTCTGGACTTCAAGCATCTTGGACTGTGTGCTTCTCCATTCTTCCAGCAGACCCTGGGACCGTGGTTTCCAAATGAGATGCACAATTTGCTCTCATCAGAAAAGAGAACTTAGGACCACTGAGCAACAGACCAGTTCTTTCGTTCTTTAGCCCACGTAAGATTCGTTTGACATCGTTTGTAGTTCAGGAGCAGCTTAACAAGAGGAATACGACATCTGAAGCCCATGTCCAGGATCCGTCTGCAACAGCAATGACATTATAGGGACATTATCTCTCATGTTAATCTACGTGCATGTTCCATCATTGTTTAGACAAGTTGCGTGTCTGCAGTAAATTGCACCAGCATAAAAGAGGGTGTGAGCCCTTCTCATCTACATTCTGTCACACTGCTCACAGCTAGATAGAGGAGAGCCAGCCACACTTCCATTAATGCCACACCGCGACGAGCAGGTCACAATAATTACTCTGTAATTTAGACTGCTGCCTCCTCTCCAATGGAAAAAACTAGAGGCAAAGACAAAGATACATGGAAGGGGGGAGATTACAGTGAACATCTGGGAAACAATAAAACGAATAAGATCAAAAAGTATTGTACGATGGCGATTATGGAAAAACCTCATTAAATGGTGTCTTTCTGATGTGGTGAATACGACTTGTTACAAAGGAGTAAAATGACAAGCACTTGAAAAAACAAGCTGTCTTATTTTCAGCTAATCATCTCACATAAGGGGACTTGGCGCGTCTCGAGTGACAGCTGAGCATTGAGAATGATGCGGTGACAGAAATTGATAGGTTGCAGGAACTAGCAGTTACTGTGTGTGTAAAAGATCTCATGAAAAATGTATGCATGAGCAGGCACTGCACATCACCGAGGGCCTGTGGGGTAAATTTGGCTTCTACAGTTTGGACAAAGAGCAAAACAACCAGCGGAGGTTGGCACAGGCCAGTGAAAATCGCATCTCGTGAGTGCAATGGCTTACAATGTGGGCATCCTGACAGCAGGGATATGCAGAGGTTAACTAGATTCACATCTGCTGCATTTATGGGACAAAGCCTCATGCCTATATTCAGCAGCAACCCCCCCCCCCCCCCCCCCCACTCTCAGCTATCAACTGGAATCTAAAAAACATTTAGTTATAGTCACTTTAGGTTGTGTCAGTTGTGTTTAGAAATGGTCAAAAGAACAAATCTCTCCCAGAAGCTATAGGTACAATATTATACCTAAATAAAAGGGCTGTGTTTGGAGATCCCTGATTTAGCCTATTATAATTCTATAATTAATTACACAAAGACGAGTTCTCTGCTTTAGAGAGTCATGTACAACACCACAAAATAAAGTTTATAGACTGTACTCTATCATTGTCTTGGTGTTGCCTGGAATCACTGGTTGGACACAGGTGCTGTTGTTTTGTGGGCTCCAAATGGCCCACTGCGGACGGGACAGTGCTTATTAAAAACTAATGGACCACAGTGATATCCAGAGGTGTTATTATGTGTGGTCTGAGGAGGGCCATACACAAACACACCTGGGTCAAACTAGATGTCGGTGCAATTGTTTTCTCCTTTATGGTCCTATTATATCTATAAAATATATTGTTGTGTTTAGTAGGGGAACATAGTCTATATTTAGCTCTAAAATGACGTCCCGAACACCATTATTTGGAACAACCGTAGTAGGGACATGTAATGCTCTTGCAATAGATATACACATTATATTTTTGGGGTATTCTGTTCAAATTCAAGTTCATGAGAGATGCATTGAGCAAAAACCTAGCACATTGTGATGATAAACTTGACCAGATCAGTAGACACTTGTTTTTTGTCGTTTTATGCTTTTAAACCATTGACTGATAATACCTTGCTTGTCATCAACACATTTTAGAACATTTTATCTGCACCTTGGTTTCCAACAACAATATCACTCTCAAACTAAGAAAAGTGTGAGTGGGCACAACTAATACTGGCACTAACCTTCATCAATACCTCGAGGCCCACTCATTCTGCCGACTCCACTCTCTCACTACTATATGTATTAAAGAGACAGTTTCAAATTAAGGGGAGACACTGCAGACAAAACTCAGCTGTAGGGCCAGATTACTCTCTTATATAGGTTCACTATTCAAATTAAACACAGATTCAATGTTTCAAAGCAAGTGTTTTCCATTCATCCATTATTCAGATTTTGTCACCACCATTATAAGCTTTTTTGTTTATTTTTTACATAATAATTTTACTTGATATAAGTGACAGATCAGCATGGGGGCTTATTGATTCAAAGGTAGGAGATTCAAGTCGTAATGTGGTTGTAGTCTTTTTAGCCATGGCCTACATAGAGCTCACGTCTGGCTCAGTGGGAGGGTTGAGCAGAAATAATTGCTCCATCACCTTTATCACCAAACGCAGTGAGCCTGGGGCTTGGACAAATGCTTGTTGTAAACAGGCGAGCTGTTGTCAGGTGTGCTTATCTTCAATGAAAATAAACCATCCAAGTAAACATAGCAATTTGCATAAAAAACATCTAATCCAACAGTTACTACAGTGATTTTGCTACAGCTACGCAGTGTAATTTGCTTGTCATGGAGAAATGCACACTTTTATGAGAAAATTCAGAGCTAGCATTTGAAAAAACATCATGAATAATGCAAGAAATATCCAAATATTGCAGAAGCTAATTTTAAGTGTAGTTAATAAATTATAGGAACACGAACATGATAATAATTACATCCTAAAAATAAATAAAAATAAATGCTATATCCGGATTATGGATTTTTGGGGCCTGAAGTGGAAAAGTTTAATAGGGTTGAAAAGGCCAATTTATTTATTTATTAAATAAATAAATACATTTTTAATAGGGACAATAGGGACAAGTGTGAATGATCAGCATGTACCAAACTACAACATTTACAGCCAAGGCTAATATGCAATGTCAGTCCCTAAAAGGGGCTTCTCAAATGCACACAGAAAATACATTTACAGTAACATTGATTAGCTTATTATTAGATATGATTAGCTACATTTGGCTCTAAGCACTTAGGCTTTTGGGCAACCATTGTCACTTTGTTAGGAACTTAGGGCAAACTCTGATCATTTTGGAGTTGTATTTATACACATTGGTGGCCCTCTTCTCTGAGTTGTGCGACATGTGCGTAGAGCAGTTCTGTAATAAGAGGGAGCACTTTTGGACACCAGTCATCAATGCAATTTCACACAGCTTCCTGGAGACCTATGAGACTCATAGAGACCTCATTTCGAAGCTCTAACACTCCTCTAGTGCAAAAATGGCATGTGTCTATCACCTTTTGTTGCAGAGATATTAACGTGTTTTTTGCCTATAGGAAACACAGCGTCCAATATTCAAAAAGGAGTAGGAGGAGGCAGAGCTTATATGTTACTAAACCACTTCAACATGCTACACTTAAAAAAAGAAATGGAGACAAAAAAGTGCAGTCTATTGGTTAAGGACTGTTCCGACCTCGGTGTCGTAGGTGTGAGACTCGGCTGCGCCAATTTGCTCAATGTCTCTCCACCACCAAAAATCTAACCAAAAAAAAAAAAACACACACATACAAATATGCAACTAAATTAGGAATTTCATGACTAACACTGAAATAATCATGACTAAATGGAAGTTTACACATGATTAAGTTACAATGCATTTTAGTATTATATTTTGTTGGGGGGAAAATGTTACAATATATTGTGGCCTCTCGTGATATCAATAATCAGCATTTACCATTTAATACCTGCTTTTTTTTATCTACCACTATTTCCGCCTGTTGCAAAGCAGTGATTCTTGGTATTTACAGTTTACACTGCCAGTGTCCTGACAGGAAAAGGCACACGATTTTAAGAGAAAAAGAAGGTAGTTTTTTTTTGGACATTTATAAAGTCAAACAAATGTTATACAACAAAAAGTAATAGTATGTGAAAACCACATTTACCCCCTCTATGATTAGAAGTGACCTGGTGGCAGCCTGCACCGGCCACATGCTTGAACTGCAGAGGTGGTCCTGTCATATAAACGAGCAGAGAGATGTGCTGTGACAGTGCTCAGAGCTCTAATGAGGCCTGCAGCCAGTGGGGACGGTGAAGTGAGTGTTTCTATTACTACTACTGCAAATGCCAGGCACAACCGGAGGGCTCAATGGAACAAACCACAGACAGAAAATCAAGTAAAACAACATGCTAACATACAGCTGCTGTGTCCCACGATTCAAGACTGCCCTGCCTTGAAAAAAACGTTATTGAGCCAAGCCATTGCTTTCTTTTTGCTTTTTTTCTGTCTTTCTTAGGAGAATTATTATTAATTATTAATTAATTATTATTATGTTCCAGCATCGAAACTTCACACATAAATAGTTTGAGTTCCAACTGTTAGTTTCACGCTTGTCCGTGCACATTCACCATAGCTGTGTCTTTTTTTCTAATTTCCCCGTAAAAGAAAAATAAGACAGGGTTTTAATGTTTCCCTTATTTGCTGACAGACCAAAGTAGATGAGATTGTAATCACTGCCAACGACCTAATCAACACCTCACTGTCTTTCCATCTAATAAATCAGACACGTACGCACTTATGTATGCAGACAATTAATGGAAAGTGGGTGGAAAGTGTCTTGCCCAAAGGCACAACAACAGGATTGAACCTGCTGACAAATGCAGTGTTTTGTTTTTTAACATTGCCCCACCGTCACTGCTGCCACGTGCAGTCATCACCCGTGCGTGCATTTCACATTGACAATACACAGTAATCCAGTAATACTACAGGGATGTGTCCTCAGCCCTTTCCTTTACACACTGTGCACAAATGACAGCATCAGTCAATCGCCGCACATCAAATATACCGCCATTCTTGCTCTGCTCATGGACAGTAACCCCAATCTAAAATTAAAATTAATTAAATTAACAATTGACAATGACAACACACTCACATTTGATTAACATATCGACATTCAGAAAAAAATAAAAAAGAGTCAACAACGGCTATCAATAATCCGGAAACTAAAAGAACTTAATTGGCCCCAATCAGCTTTTCTTTTTTTTTATCTCTTAACTGACAAAGAACATACTAAAATCACCAACAAATACTGCAGCAAAAATCACTTCCCACCCAAACCTCAAACGGTGCATACACACCTAACCGTACGGACCGCGTTGCTGCTTCTATTTTGACACTTGAAAGGCTTGCAATCAGACACTCGTATGTGTTCACCTCAGGCGGAGCCACTGCTGTGCAATTCTATAGAAAAAAACTCTGCGCAGTTACTGCTAAGCATTGATATGAATGAAAACGGTTTCCTGATTCTTTGTTTGTACTTTGGTGACAGTGGAATAGTTTAACTAGCCTACATTTCTCTGACACTTGAGACAAATCTCGCCTCTTTCCTCTCTCAGATATTATTTCAATACGTGTGGGTTGAGTGTGTAGTACCGGTCTGTCCAGCGATCATGTCACAATAAAATCCCCTTTTAAACATGTTTGTAATCCTTGTTAAATGCGCCCACGTTCGTGTTTTCACAAGTTTATTGAAGCATATGATTCCTCTGATCCGAATGCCTGGGCTCGGCAAAAGCATGTATATATATATATATATATATATATATATATACCATTTCTCCCACATCCTTTGCATGTAGCCCCTCTGACTAGGGTTACTGGGGGCGCTCGGGGCAGTGACCCCAAACTGGAGGAGTGGCTCCAGCAGATCCCAGGAAATACATCAGACATCTCGGTCCAGAAAAGATACTGCACAGAACCCTCAAGCTCCCAGGCCTTGGAGGAAAAAGAGACCGCCCACGGAGGGTGAGGAAGAGTTTTTTTTTTTATTATACATACACATACATACACATACTATACAATATATAATTAGGACTAAATAAATAGATATCAGTTAAAAGCTAAGCTAAAAAGGTGGGTCTTGAGCCTGCTCTTAAATACATGAACGTTCTCTACGGTCCTGAGCTGAGGTGTCTCCGTTTCACTTGTGAAGAGGTGGTTGCTCCAAATTCAGATTATCAATAAATTATTCCTGAATGTGTGTTTGCCTCCTCCTGTCTCCTCAAGCAGGGTTCACGCCGCTCTGAACCGCTCCAACGCACCTGCCGCCACGCACACTCATCCCCCGCACATGTGCGCGCACCTCCCATTGACAATACACAGGAATCAACTGCCCCTGCAGTGTGAACCGCTTTTGGTGTGTAGGCACCTAAAGATCTGACCGGGCCAACAACAGTAGTCCTTTGTGAAATACATTTCAAATGTGCTTAAAGAGACAACTCAGTGCTGGGACCTAATTTCGGCCCGGGAATTTAGAGAAGACCGGCCCAATTTTGTACAGAATTATAGCTCAGTGGTAGCGCTGGTCTCAGGTGCAAAAGGTCGCTGGTCCAAATATGGCTTTGACGCTTTTCTAAAACTTTCCCTTTTCTATGGGCCGCTGCACACATAGACTGAGCCTGATTCAACTCCACAATCAGCACCAAGTTATGTAGATAAAAATATTTTTGGACACAATGCACTCTCCATAGAACAGGACTCCACACACCCCCTGCATGTTCACTTCACCCCTCTGCCCTCAGGACGGAGGTACAGGACGCTCAATTGCGGGAAGGCTCATTTTGAAAGAAGCCTGATCCCCTTTGTTGTTCTGTCTGCCCTATTGTCAAACATGCACTGTGTATGTGAAAAACAATTTCCCCTTGGGGTCAATAAAGTCTAAAGTCATTCCACAAATGTCTGTAATTAAAATATACTCCAGATGCAAAACAAATTTCACGCTGGTGCAGTGTCTTTAAGTCTGTGTTTCACAATGTAATATTTAAAACGTTTTTGGATGCGTCAGCCAGTAGTGGTCTCTCGCTTCCTCTAGTTTTATTCTATACTTATTCAGAGCTGCTGCGATGACCCACTTTCAGTTGAGAGATCATTAAAATTTTATGTGAATCAAGTGTATAGGGAATAAAAACATATCAAGAGTTTTAACAGTGTATCTGTGGAGATGGAATAAAAGAGAAGGCTGCTGGGCTGCAGAAAAACACAGTATATTTATTATATGTTTAACAGTGTTCTTTTGGTACCCAGTGCTTTAGTTCCTTGAAGTGATAGCGAGCACCTAATCAACATAATTAAATTCACTTTATTACCAAAATCCTGTTTAATACTAGGATTTACAAGTGATGCGCTGCTAAATTGTTCTGTTCAACTGAAATGAAGTTGCAAGCGTTTCAAAATTCTGCGATGATATTTCAAATATGTACGCTGAAATGGCTTGCATCATCTGAGACTGATGTCATATTAAGCAACAAATATGATCAGCACTTGTCGAGGGCTTGTGTTTGATAAACTTTGCAGAAAGGGTAGCTGTTGGTAAGTACTATAAGATGGAGACAGATTTCTACATGTCGGACAACAGAACAATTGTGTCATATTCCTTTGAAAGAAAAAACGCTTTGCTTTTGTTTTACAGCGTTTCTAACATGCAGCAAACACTTTTTTTTTTGTGAAAGCCTCCATTTACATTAAGGGAAATGTTCATTTTACAGCATGTGTATCTAAATATTTGATTGTCTCTAGTCTATTAGATAATAATGGACTATGAGTTCTTGCAGTGTTCATGATACTAGAAAGCTGTCCTAACCCTAGGACATCAGACAATAAGACCATTGTTTTGAGCCCAGTTTGTCTCACCACACACTCACTGCGTTCCCTACACTATCCAGTTAAAGCAATCATTCTCTGATCTGATTTTTGGAGTCCTCAAATTATTGAGATCGCATAATCTGATAAAGTGTAATCTGATTTCTTTTCGATCTTTCACACTTGTTTGTTTGTATACTTTATTCTTCGTGATGTGGAGCCTATTATACACTTGTTCAAATGTCCCGCAGGTGCACACTGTCGTTGTGTCCTTGGGCAAGACACTTCACCCACCTTGCCTCCAGTGTCTGCGTACACTGGTGTATGAATGAGAGTGTGAATGGGTGACTGGTTCCTTGATGTAAAGCGCTGTGAGTTCCTAAAGCAGGTAGAAAGGCATTATATAAATGTGACCATTTATCTATTTATTTAACCAGGAAAAACAGCGAAAAGGCAAAGTTGTGTAACAAAGACAAAGATTAAGAGAAGAATAAAAAGAGTAAAAGCATTTTTATTTAAAAACAACAACAGTAGTCCTTCGTGAAATACATTTCAAATGTGCTTAAAGAGACAACTCAGTGCTGGGACCTAATTTCGGCCCGGGAATTTAGAGAAGACCAGTCCAATTTTGTACAGAATTATAGCTCAGTGGTAGCGCTGGTCTCAGGTGCAAAAGGTCCGCCGGTCCAAACATGGCTTTGACGCTTTTCTAAAACTTTCCCTTTTCTATGGGCCTCTGCACACATAGACTGAGCCTGATTCAACTCCACAATCAGCACCAAGTTATGTAGATAAAAACATTTTTTGTCCACTTTTCTACCTTTCACTGCCTTTTCCCTCTTTACTCCCGCCGACATTTGTCTCCGCTGGATTGGACTGCACCAACTTGAACTAAAGTGGAGGGGTGTTCCACTTAAACACACCTCTGAGTTAGTTCAACGTCAAATGTTATCTTCCTACCACAAGAATGAAATGTTTGATGCAAAAGAAAGTACTCCATAGTGATAGAGGTACAATATATCATATAAATGTCTATACTTTACTTTGGAATGGCTAAAATAGCATGATACAGCTCCTTTAAAGTGACTATGACTGTTTTTGGTATTGTAACTGAAATGTGAAGTTATTTTCAACATCAGATCAAGTGACTAACCAACCAGTGTACCAACCAAAAGGAGGATGAGAAACGAAGTGCGGTCAACACGTGCACTGACAGCGGACTGACAGATGATTGAGTCTGTTTTGATCATATAAATGTCGTCCTGACGCTCGATGGCCTCCTCCCTCCACTTTTTTCATCACAGAGATCTACGTTTGATCTGCAGAAATGCTTCATATTTGACAGAAAGTGCCAAGGATGTTGTCCACCATATAGGCTACATTTAAATACATTTAAATTGTTTAGTATCCATTTCACCCCTCCTGGAACCGCCACCTTAACGTGGTGGAGGGGTTTGAGCACCCGAATGATGCTGGAGCTCTGTTCTCGGGGGCTTCGTGTCCCTGGTAGGTTCTCCCATGCCAAACAGGTCCTAAGTGACGGGTCAGACAAAGAGCGGTTCAGAAGCACCTTATGAGAGACCAACAGGCCCGGTTAATCATGAGGCCGTCCTCCCGTGGACCCACCACCTGCAGGAGGAGCCATAGGGGCTGGTGCTATGTGATTTGGGCAGCTCCGTCGGCTGCCCCCATGACCCGGCAACGGAAAAGTGGAAGAAGATGGATGGATGGATAGTATCCATTTCAATCCAAAAATGCAAACTGTATGATGAGCAGTCTATTCTTTGTTCTGATGATGAGGCAGATGTCTGTGGTGTGCGGGAGAACAATGCAGCAATAGGTTCACAAACATTTACAATAGTTTTATTCACAAACTCTTTCAAACGCAAGATTTGTGCTCCTGAGTGAGACACCGCTCAATCTGAGGCTCCTCTCTGTTCTGAAGGCCCTGATGAGTCCGATTTGATTCCAGGCGCTTTTCACTACCCTCAGCTGCCACCGCCTGGTCCCACCAACAATCCAGGTGAGGCGAACTTCATCTTAAACACACTTATTGACTTTTAGCTCCACCTAGTTCTGTAAGTGGCCTGATTAAAGAGAGCGGTGGGGAGAGAGTTCAGTTGCTCAAAAATCCCAAACTGAACTGACACATGTTAAACCCGGAGTTTTGGATCATCACAGTTCTGATGTGAATATAAACAAATCAAATCTGATTATTGCATTATCTGATTACTCCATGTATCTGTTTTTTCTTATAATGTCAACTAGGGCTTGGGTGTTAATCGAAATTTTATAGAAAATCGCAATCTCTACTCAGGTAAATCTCAAAATTTGTTATAATTGTCAGATTTACAGCCATTTCATGAATCAGCTACAAGCAGGTATATTTTTTACTAAAAAGTGTCTTTGAGGTCATTTTCACACATGTTGGAGGGCCTTGTGGGTTGACCCGAGACTGCCAGTGGCGTAGCAAGGGTACCAGGGGGCCCCAAGCAGGAATGTCAGTAGGGGGCCCTCTACTAGGGGGCCCCTCATGGGCCCTTTTCTGGGAATATGTGACGGCCAATTGTCGTGGCACCTTGTCACTGCTGCTGCAGTGACTGTATTCTCTTATTCTCGTTTCTGTCAAATCTGTTGGCCCTCTGGGGGCCCCAGGCAGCTGCCTGCCTTGACTAATGGCAAGCTACGCCTCTGGAGACTGCCCTACTTTCAACTGTATTTACTTCAAGTTAGTTCAGTCCGTGTTCCCATGCACTCACTCCAAATGTTGCACCATCAGTCACAGTCTTTCATAATGTTTCAGTTTATTAAGTTTTTGAAAAATCTTCAATTTAAAATTGTGTGTTTTATGTTGTGTGTTGTGCTTTTGAAATCTTACCATTTAAATGTTTCAAAAAGTTGGTGCACAAAAAAACAAGCTAGCTGGAGGTGCTACGGATGTGGCCAACCTGATGTGGCTCTTGTGTCATTGCGCACTGACCTTTCGCACTTTCGAATATGCATCCTTTTGATTTTCTGACTGACTGACAACTGCCACGAGCTAACAGTGTGAAATCAACTGTTTCAAAGTGTTGCGCAGTATGCCATGGTCACAAAGCGTTTTACATGAGACAATTTTACATTCACTCCATACTCGGTGGTGGTAAGCTACTTGTAGCTTCAGTTTCCCCTGGGGAGACTGACAGAAAGGCTGTCGCAACTGCACACATCTGCACCAACAGTCCCTCTGACCACCATCCTACATTCACGCACACACATCATTCATCCTGGCCTATTGTACATGTTTTTAGTGGTAAGGGAAACCAGAGTACCCAGAGGAAACCTACGCAGACATGGGGAGAACATGCAAACTCCAAACAGAAAGGCCCCGTCCAGGTGGGAATCGAACCCGTGACCTTCTTGCTGTGAAGCGAGAGCTCTAACTGCTGCGCTACCGTTTATGACTTTTAAAGTTGGGAACCGTGTTAACAGCCTTGTTCTTTTGCTTCTAACACTAGCCTATGACATACTGTTCTTCATCCGGCCTGATCTGTTGTCAACACCAATGTGTGTGTTGACATTGAAATGGTCAGAATGAGTTTAGCAAAACAACACAGGTCTGCAGTGTAGAGAGCTCTGCCACAACTGATTCACATGTGTGACCTGCTCCAGTGTGTTTTTAGGCATTTTTACACAATCAAAATATCTGTAATATAATAAATTATTATATTTCATTGTATTTATGGTGTGAAATGTTCGACAATGTGACTTTAAAGTGACTATGACTGTTTTTGGTATTGTGACTGAAATGTGAAGTTATTTTCAACATCAGATCAAGTGACTAACCAACCAGTGTAAGTCTGTTCTAACCATTCTGTTGAAGATATTACCTTAATAGAAGTTCAACAATACAAAACAAGCTCAAGCTTGAATTCAAATGTGAAAATGCTCAAACAGAAGTCAGTGCCGCATAAACATAGTTAATGTGTTTTTCTTTTCAAATAAAAAAAACATAGAAAAGCTATAGTCAATATTATGTGATAACATTTCAATTATGTACATCAAAATAGCTTAGGTCTTCTGGGATTCATGTCATATTGTACAACAAATATCTGTCAACTTCTTAATACTCCCGCTACTCTCCACATTTCATCTGTCGTACAAAACTCTATTAAACTTCTCCAGCTGTTCACTTTTCTCCCATGAGCAGCACTTGCACTAAACAAATTACAGCTTTTGAAAAAAATAACTTTTTCAGCAACTGAGTGGAGGAGAAAACAGCTTCTTGGGATGCCACCTGAGGATGGCCACACAATGGTATGGAGTAAGTCTACAATCAGCAGCACGCCGTCAACAGAAATGAATGGTCCATTAGCTCAGTGGGACTTTTTCACCCCCCATAAATTGCTACTACAGCAAAGTGTCTCCTACAAATCCCAGTTCACCTGAGGTGCGCCCACCTTATGGCATGCCAACAAACTGCAGTACTCCAAGCCCATAGTACTGCTCCAGTTCGGCCTCACAAGATGAAGAGCCTATTGCTATAGGGCAGAACAACTTTGGAAAAACATTTGTCAAGTGCTGCAATCGAATGTATGTCTTTGTTTAAGATTCGGATCACAGTGTACACTTTAAATATGTTCATAATAATAATAATAATAATAATAAGACTAAACTGTTAAAATAATCACATGCATTTCAAAACTAAATAAGGTCGCCGTGATTTGCTAATTGTGACTAATTATGAGTTTGATTCAACTGCATTTAATCTTGCTGCCCTACATTGCACTGAGAAATCATATTTTATATGATTTTTGTATGCAACTTCCAAAGCTCCTCCATGCAGTAGGGCTACCTGTTTCAACCTAAGGCACATAATTGTCAAGATACATACAACATAAGGAGATTGTTAGTCAGGTTTATGATTTTATTTAAAAAAAAAAAAACGACTTTAATTACTTTACTATATTGCAATTAAGCAATTGGAAAAATTGGAAAATTGCTCTTTGAGAAGACCAGTGTTGGAGTCACAGATAAACACTCCAGACACTTCACATTAGCTTGTTCTATAACAAATTACGTAACGTGGCAAGTTTTAAATTTACACAGAGAGGCTTTGTGCTCACAGCAGAACAGACAACAGAACAGAACACTAAAATAAATCTGAGCTTGGACAATTTGTATTTAGCGCCGTGACTAATGTTCAAGCATGACAAGTTGAAAGCAAATTTCATCTATCAAATGTTCTTTGTTCTGTGCTTAACTTTACAAACCAAATGCATTACTATATATATATATATATATATTTTAAATCAGTCAAATATCCTTGAAGGGATATGTCACGCCAACAAACGTACACAATAGCAAATTAATGCAATATTATAGTGCGTTCAGTTTTCAAAGTGTGGAAATCATAGGCAAGCACCAATAGACCACTATATTAATCTATGTTTTTCTTAAACATCGAGCCTAATCACTTCATATTTTGCAAATGCCTTTTTCACAGGTAAGTGGTTCATTTTCTGTGCTCTGAAAAACACAACAAATCAGGGAAATGCCATTTATGTCTCATTTATTTTAGGTGGAGTGTCTTTTACATGGTTTAGTGATAGATTTCAAGTGGAAGATTTTAGTGGGTCAACACCAAACTGAAGCATAATGAGTTAGGCGAACAAGGGGGGAAGAAAACGCATGACATTAAGCACAAGTCAAATAGATCTCCAGAGCCACCTAGTGGTCAATATGCAGAAAGTAATTGAAGTCAATCCATGAAAAAATAACCACAAAAAATAAAGAATGCATGGTGATTGTGATGCTCAGCTTTATAGAAACATAACCCACTATAGCGTTGATTACTATTTGTGCATCTCTTCTCCTTTGACATCCATATCATCCTCTATCAGTGCACAACATCAAATAGGAGCGACTGAATAGATGAGTATAACCTTGAACAGTAGACTATCTCTGGAAAAGAAAACCTTTAGGGCACTAGTGTAGTCTCCTAGCAACCAAACCAAAAGACTAAGCAGCTAGAGCAGCAAAAGGTGACATTATCCCAAATCCAGATGCACAGATTTGTTGTTTTAGGAGGAGCCATAAGAGCATGACAAAGGGCCAGCAATGTTTTAAATCCATTTTACAAGAACATAATCTATTTTAAAGTAACTATGTCACATACCATCTTACATCTTGTGGAACTTTCAAGAAAGGAGAGTCATTAAGCAATCACGTCATAGTAAGATTATTATTATTAATATTATTTTACAAACCCCTGATTGATTTTGGTCTAGTGTGAGATTTACATTTCATGTAATGGAACATCTGCCACATCCACAGGACTATTCCATTCTTTAAAAAATCTTTAATTAACTTCCCCATTCTTATTTGTTGCTTGGGGTCTAATGGCGCTACCTGTATTAGCTTGTGAGCTCATGTCTTCGCTTCTGAAGATAATGTGGACTCTAGTACCTCTGTGGGTATAATTATTTTACTTCAAATCTCAGCAAAAAGTCTGAAACCTGCAGGAAAATAGCAGGCCGTAGCTCAAAGGGTCAAATAACTACCTACAGTCAGAGCTGAATTTCTATTCCAATAGTGCTACAGGGAGACCGCTCACGTTAATTACTTTTCTGTTTCCACCAGTGCACTGTAGATTTTGGCTGGCCCATCACCTCATGTTAGAGCATAGATGTGGTCAGTGTATTTAAGTACTGTACTTGTAAAGCTATTGAGAATATGTATTTAACATGATAACATGCGTTTAAGTTGTTCTTACAGGTGGGCCACACAGGGGAGGGGGATCTGAGCCTTATGTTTGTTCAGTGTTTTGCTTTTGGGCCTCTAGCACTGACTGACTAGCACTGACACCAGGCATGAGCAAAGGTTCTAAAAATGATCCAACATTTAAAGAAAAAAAACCTATGGTTGCCCACTGAGAAGATGGTGATGTGCAGATAAATGTCACTCACGGCAAAGAACTTTCTACTTTAAAAACTTAAGTATTTACAAAACAGTACAATACGTCAGTCAGATAAAAAAATTGATAGAGCATCTTTCACTTGAATGTAATAATATTTAACCAGTATATCTGAACAAAAATATAATCAAGTACCTGTGTTACAAATAATATAACCACAGCAGCGGCATGTTAATTAAGAGCGGGTTATTAAAAGGATGTTCAGCATTTTTACCAATATCTTATTTCTATTTTGTGTTTTACCTGCAACAGTGTGTCGTAATTAGCAATTTTCTTGTACTTATTTCCAATTGAAGTCTTGAGTAATGTGTATCCAAAATGGTAAACATAAAGTTTCTGAGTATACAGTTTAAACCTTCGGTAACAAAAAAATGAGCAAACTACTCGGCCAAATGCACTCAACTGAAACTGCACAAAAATGGTCGGTTAAGAACTACTACAGTATATGATGGATGTTTTCACTAACTTCCTAATGTTGCTAGAACATTTTGAGTCATTGCATAGCTCTGACTTTCATGTAAACAAAACGCCATTTACAAACTGCAGAGCAGGCTCTAAACAGATACTGTCCATTTACATTTAGATTATTATGTTTTTTACCGTGTGCCTGGCCCTGCTGATGTTTTGGTTTATAGAAAAGCTATATTTTGGCAACACATAAACTCTTAAGTCCCTTGTTGTGAGCATGTATATTTTAAAGAAACCTGTTTCCCAGTGCAGAACCTAGGATGCCTACTGGTAAAAGTTGCATCAAAATAGGCAAGGCAAGTTTATTTATACCGTGCATTTCACACACAAGGCTACTCAATGTGCCTTACTCAATACTAATGTTTTCTTTTAGTCTCCACTTTCTGAATCTCTGCAACTTGAGGTGGTTATGGTGGTATTAGCACTATTCATTTTAGCATTTTGACGGAAATAAAAGAAGCTGTTTTAAAACAAATCAGGGAGATGCTACTTATGTCTTATTTATTTAGGTGGAGTGTCTTTTACATGGTTTGGTGATAGATTTCAAGTGGAAGATTTTAGTAGGTCAACACCAAACGCCGGCACAGTAGTACAGCGTTAGTGCTCGTGCTTCACAGCTAGAAGGTCCGGGTTCGATTCCCACCAGGGACGGGGCCTTTCTGTGTGGAGTTTGCATGTTCTCTCCGTGTCTGTGTCGGTTTCCCCTACCACTAAAAACATGTACAATAGGCCAGGATGTTTGAGAGTGCGCATTGGGGGATGACGGATGGAAATTAGCCCAAGGGTACAATCCGGTGTGGCCCATGTATGTTCATTAACATGCACTGTCCCGACCAAATAAATAAAATAAAAATACATTTGTCATATATGTTCAAAAGGTGCATTTTAGAAATGCCCAGTTGCATTCACATTGTAAAGAATATTTTTTACAATGATCCAAGACTGGTTATTTTGAACATGAGGTTTTGTGATTCGCTATTCATCACATTGACATTTACATTTCAGTTCGGCTATGATTAATCTTTATAATAAATCAAAATGTGTTGATCTATCACTACTACATTAAAACAAATCTTTGACAGAGCAATTCCCCAGTTTAGACATGCTATTGGGCTGCATGATGTCATCTTTGTTTTTTAATGAGGTTGTATGCAGGAGTAAAGAATCCACGAGAGACGTAACCAGGAAAAACCTGGTGTAATTTGAGAATAACTGCCCCTAAGGAAATGTACGGCTGCACAACACTCCCTGTGAGACAAGGTGTGCTTGTAGGCTGGGAAATAGTGACGCTACTTTTAGGACTGTTCTTAGTTATTTGAGAGGAATATAGTGAATATGTGACACTGATCCTCATCTCATCTAAAGAAAACAAATAACTACAAATCAGTGTTTACATTTGAGGAAGGATTTTAGAACAGGGTTTGCAAAATAGTTTGGCTTTAAATCGAACCCGGCAGCTCATGCAATATCAAATAATATTTAAACAACCAAATAGAATGATAAACTCAGTCTTTCATGGTTACAGTTTATGATAATGTTTTGTTGGAAATGAGAAGTGTCTGGTTATTGTGTTCGGTCTTTCATAACAAACTTCCATGTACTTTATCAGGAATTGTTCACAAATGTGTACTAAAGAGCAGATTAGGATCGTATGCCATTTCTGACATCCCCCCAGATTCCAGTGCCATGCTAAAGAGCATAATCTCGCTCGGTAAATATACAAGGCAAGGCTGCAGAGACAAATTAGAGCTCACGTTCACTTGCTGGCAAAAGTACCCAGGCAAACATTTACATCCTCTGAGTGCAATTCTGACACAAATTAAACATGGCAAACACTAGCAGAGGATTTTATCAGAAGTTTGGGTTTAAAGTGAAAATGTAAGAGATACAACACATTTTCTAACTAACAATAAAACATGAAACCAATTTAGGGCAATATTTATCAATATAATACAGAAAATAGATATTCCTTTGCTGTATTTATGAATGCAGCTTACTTTAATGAATGCTTACTAAAAAGCCAACAGTCAATAAAATACCTCAGACTAAACAATTATGTATTTAAACTATTATTTAAACAGAACACCATTATTTAATACATAACTAGACTGAATATCAAAGGCCTGGGCCAGAGTTTAGCAGTAACATCAAAGTCATTATTTAGAAGTACGAAGGGAATTAAAAGAAAAAGGCTGAGTAATAATTTACAAACACAAGACCTGTTAACAGGACTTTCATCATTGACTTTTGAAAAATCAAATCAAAGCTCAATGACGAATGGTTTGGAAACAAACAAGACGCAGACAGTGAACAATGCAACACAATCTCCATAACAGAATAATTTCACACAATTCACCAGTGGGGCAGATTTACTTCCCTCGATCGTCCACACTCGTAAAACAAACAGGGCATACATGTGTTGTATGAGAAGAGGACCACAGGATGTCATTTAGACTCCTATACACATCTCTACCGGTTATAACCCACATCACCTCCCTTCTGTAGGTGGACTCATCACCGTCCGAGATGAGCCCTATATGAGGGTGATCACCTCATGATAATGCACGGCCCTGTGTTGCAAGGATCTGTACACAATTCCTGGAAGCTGAAAACATCCCAGTTCTGGCAATGAGCAGCACCCATTGAGCATGTTTGAAGTGCTCTGGATCGGCATGCCGATATCCAGCAACTTCGCACAGCCAAGAGGAGTGGACCAACATTCCAGGCCACAATCAACAACCTGATTAACTCTATGCCAGGCGTCTCAGACATGCGGCCCGGGGGCCAAATGCGGCCCGCGAGATAATTTTTTGCGGCCCGCGAGATGATTTCTTATTTATATTACATGCGGCCCGCCGGTAAATTGCATTAAACACGTTAGAACTACATTTCCCATGAGGCACCGCGCGGTAGCGCCAATGCTGCTGCGGACGCCAGAATGACGACAACATCAGACAGGGGAAGAGAGATGCAGCGCTTTTGCAGATGATTTATCAACTGTTTTCAACACAGAAACGGACTAACAGCAGCGGACTGTGAGAGGAGCTTCTGAAACAGGTGGAGACTGTCAGAACGAGAGGGAGAAACTTTAGTTGTTCAGCTAAACATGTGCTGGAAAAGTGACAGCACTGCAGCATGACAAAAAGCACCTTTACCATCTTTACCTTTATGACTTTGCAAAGCGAACAATTAGTGTTTAAAAGTGTCACAACAGTAAAGTGAGGAGCCTTTTCTCTCCATCTCTCTCTCAGAGCAACATTGTGCTCACACAAGAAGTACATCATGTCAATTAATTTAATCTTTATTTGGGACACATGATCCATATTTACATTAAAAATAGAGAATATGGAAATGAAAAAATACTGCAAATAATTACAGCAACATTGATAGTAAAAAATATAAGCCCCATCCATTATCTAACTGTAGGTCACAAAAAGGCATGAGGCCACTGACTCCACATTATTTACTTGAGGTGAAGCCTTTTGCTAGTGCTCATTATCAGCTCCAGTCCCAGGTTGGGCTTTTCTACATTTGAATGACATTTGAATTACATTTTGCATTTCTTTCTAAATAGGCCAACAGACAGAAACTGGACCTGACTCCTGAAAGATCATTCACTGATGCCCTGAACCAATTTACCTGAAGCAAAATGAGATTAATTACAAAAACACTAATTGTTTAAGTCTGTAATTTCTAATTTAGAAGCTCAGCAAATGTTTGGCCGATTGGAAACCTCTGGAAGCGTAAAAATGTGCAGATAGTTAATGTATGTCTATTTTAAGGTTTATTATAGCAAACAATAAAAAGTTGCTAAATCATAATTGACTTAATAAAAAAGGCTTTGTCTGTTGCGGCCCCCGACCAACACTGGGTTTGCATTTGTGGCCCCCAGTCCAAATGAGTTCGAGACCCCTGCTCTATGCGAAGGAGATGTCTAATCAGCATGCCATACCTGTGAGGTGGGATGGATTCTCTTGACAAAGGAGAAGTGCTCACTAACACGGATTTTGACAGATTTGTGAATAATATTTGAGAGAAATTGGTCTATTGTGTACAGTTTTATAAAACAGTTTTATGTCTTTGAGTTCACTCCAAAAAAATGTAATAATAAAAAAAAAAATGATGATAAAGAAATGAAAATATTTGTTGAGTGTATTTTTTCAGCACATTGCTTGTATAACTTCACAAGTTCATCTTTACCCTGATGTTGCTTATTCAGACGGCGTTAGCATATAGCCTCTCCTCCTCTCCTCTATGGATCCAAACAGAAATGAAGTTTGAAGCAACCAAGCTCTTCCACGTTTTCCCTATTTAAATATGGTTACGTGAGCCTTTACATGATCCAAGTATAAATGGACTCAACTTATATAGCAAAACAGTGGCCTATTCCTTTAAGTCTATGACGTGCTTATGGTGGTGTAACTGTGTGGTATTTGGGGTCAAAATGAGTCCTGCTGAGAGTTGTCACTCTTATGCTTCTCTCAGCAAAAAGTCTTTTACAAGATTCCAAATCTACAAATTCTGGTGTTTGTATTACGTAACTCATTGACCATACCACACTGCATTTATTCCCATGATGTCTTTGAGCAAATTGTGGAGATGTGTGTTGTCATTAGAAGCGAAGGTTAATCTGACCCAGACGCTCAATAAACTTCTCATGGACAATAGATATAAGTGATGGACAGACTATTGTCAGGCAGCGCAGCTGGCCGAAGCATGCATTGATTTTATTTATTTTTTCACAACTACAACTGACAACTGTATAAAACGCTCTGTGAACTGTCATTAATACATAAGAGATGGGAGATGACATGAATGCAGAATATGCCTCTTTTCTGAATTGCCTGTTTTCATTAAATCCGATTCTGGACTGATCTACTGGTGACCTCTCTGAGTTTTTGTATTATTTCAACTGAGACTAAATCAATGGCAATTCCATTCACAGAAAACAATGCATAAGACTTATGTTTTGGACTTGTTCTATAGGCTTGGTTTATAAATCAACTCTTATTTGGAATGGTACAGTACAAACTGCATTATTTTGTTTAATGGAAATGCAGAACCGAGTTAGGCTGCTGTTCTGAATAAAATATGTACAACTAGCGATTAAAATCACATGCACACATGGCCAAAGGCGTGGGAGGATGTGCCAATGTGCCTGCAAGTACAGTATGTTGAGTGGGAGCAGGGCCACAGCTGGGGTCTTGGCTTTCTCTCTGAACACATCTTCAAGCTGTTCTCGCTTACATAATTCTGAAAATCTCTTACTGTAAACTGTTGCTTTATAAAGTGATTCTTTGTTTATGATCTCAGCTCTGGTTCTAACACAGCGATTGCAAGCTCTCCGATGTCATTTGTTTATGGTCTTTTCAGTCATACAGTTGTAGTCCTTGGAGGAAAACCAACCAAAGTGACAAGGCCATTAGGAAGAAGCATTTGTGTACGAAATCATTCCTGATTAAAACCCCATTCTCTTCACACTTGCTCACTATTTATCACATTTCAGCAGTGCAGGCACATTTAATTTAATGTATGTCACGAGCATTAAAAGATTAATGTTCCTGGCAGATCATCTAGCCTAGGTCTTGGTGAGTTTTATATGGCAAAATGAATGCAAGAACAAGGGCACTGTGGCACAATGATCTGCTTTGATAGACTACTGATAACATCACACTGGAAAGGCAATTCACGGTAGCTATTTGCTGCCCCCTGTAGGCCCATGATTCAATCATATCAGGGATATCGGAAAAAATGCTAGGCCTATTTCTTTACATACTTCTGAAATGCAATAATCTTTTTTTTTTATCCATATAGGCTACAATAAACGTATACTTTAAAAAGCTCAGATGTAGCCCTACATTGCCACCCAGTGGTAAAAAAAAGAAAAAAGAAAAAAGCAAGATGCTCCGTCTATAGCATTAGGTCTACAAGCTGACTATGGCTTTAGATACAAAATACAGTTTATGGAGAAATTAAGGGAAAGACATTCAGCTTGAGTGAATTGTTAGAGTAACCGTTGGATTATCTTTACGTTTAATGCAGCCCAATGCTCACATTTGCGTTCACCTTTCTGCTCTGAGAGTGAGTGATAGGTATTTTTTTAAATTACAATAAACTGGCAATGGTGGTCACAGTGACAGCACATGATTTTATTACAAGTGCAGATTACTCAAAATCTGTATCTCTTTTTACTTATTTACTTATTTTTTTACTTTACTTTTAAAGTACTCAGTTTACTGTAGAAAATATAGAAGTATTCAAAGTAGAAAGAACAAAACTGGAAAAGAAATAAGAAAAAAAAATCAATCAATCAATCAATCAATCAAACTTTATTTATAAAGTGCTTTTCATACCGAAGGGTATCACAAAGTGCACATACGTAGATGTGAAGCTTCAAAAACAAATATTGTGACTGCAATATATCACCGGTACAGCTAAACGCCACCCATGGGAGAAGTGGTATTCACAGGACACCATCTACTGTTTTGCAGTGTGCTTCAAAAGTTTTATTTAAATGATACCTTACTAAACATGCAGCCAATTTAGAATTTTATTTATAGGAACCTTTGCAGAAATGTTGGCCAAGTGGAATGGAAGCTTATCTATGCAGTGCTTTTCACATGACACAAGTCTCCCAATGCGCTCCAGACAGTGTAGGGGATTTATCTTTATTAGTAAAGTAATACGATCTCAATAAGAAAAACTACAACACAAGCGAAGTACAAATTGTTAGGCGTTGTTGTGTAAAAGATACATGTGTCCGTCTGATACCAACGTAACCCCGTTTTGTTGTTGTGCAAACTGTGCCTTAAAAACCTGTAATCGATGAGTATAAAATTCTGGAAATTAATCATTTTTGTTTAACTTTGGAGCATCACATCATTTCAACTTGGCAGACAAAAAATTATAATAAATTGGCTAGAAAATAAACCAACTTTTATAAATAAATACATTTAGGTGGGTAATTTTCAAGGTATAAAAGAATATACATAGTTTAGGTAGATTTAATCTTTAATAAACACAAATATCCTAATTTTTCAAAGAAGAAAAATGGTTTAAGTTGATCCATAAGAAACTTAGCCAAATAAGCTTCAGAAAATGTATTTTTAATTTTTATGGTTTTGCATTTTTTTTATGGTTCTGGATTTGTTAGAGAGAAGTAGCCTACATTAATACACATACACATTTTTAGGGGCAACATTTTATAATTGCATATGGTCGAATATTAACATAAATAAAGCATATGATTATTCTTCTGCATACAATTGCTGCTGGGACACATCAAGAAGTAAAAAATAAGAGTTTATGATTGTAAGTGTAAATTTAACCTTTAAATCTGGTGGTTCAACTCCAGTCCTGGTAAAATGAGCCACAAGAAAACTTTTTGACAGCCAATTTCTCTAAAACCAGATGATCTAGAATATTATTAGAGATGGAAACCTTACCACCTTAATGTGGTGGAGGGGTTTGAGCGCCAAACTGATCCTGGGAGCTCTGTTGCCGGGGCTTCGTGCCCCTGGTAGGGTCTCCCAGGGCAAACAGGTCCTAGGTGACGGGTCAGACAAAGAGAGGTTCAGAAGCCCCTTATGAGAGACCAACAGGCCCGGTTAGAACCATGAGGCCGTCCTTCTGTGGACCCATCACCAGCAGGAGGAGCCTCTCAGACCAGGGGTTCCCAAACTTAAAAATAGATCAATCAAACATTATTTAAAATGTGGTTTAGTGATACATTGTTGACTTCGTTATTTGACCTCAATTCACAAATATTAAATACACAATCAATATTTTTCTTTTTATTTAGCCTACCTTGAAATCATCTTGGGGCACTTTAATGACCCCTGCTTTAAGTGGAAACAAAAGTTAGTTTTTTCTCACTCTAAAGTCATGAATAAAAGTTGACATACATGTTAAAAATTACGCTTATTCTACGGTTCGTTTGCTACAAAACTGTAAATTAATTCAGTCAATTCTGATGAATCTACGCGGCGCATCAAGGCCAGTGGTTCTCACATGACGATAGAGAACTATGCAGTCCTAGTCTAAGTTTAGACCTTTTTTAGGCAAAAATATAAATACATAAATAGAAGCCGAATAAGAAAATACTTCCTTGATCAAAATGTTACACAATATTTGGGCTGATGTAGCCTATTAAATATAAGTAAAGTGTTCCAATATGCACGCAGTTGAAACACCGATATCGTAGAGTAGTGGGAGCAGAGTAACAACACAAGAAGAAGAAGGAAGCGGTGTAGTCCCAGGTCCATGCCCAGCTGGAGCCGGGTTCAGGAAGCCTATCCGCCTGCAGTCTCTCTGGCTGCGACTCGACGGCGAGTGCAAGAGGCGCGGAGCCGCTGAGGGGCACCCAAACAACACGACGGCTGCACCAAACACTTGGACCATCACAAAATGAACTCGCATACTCGTATCAATCGTTTTGTCTAGTAAGCAGGTAGGAAAAACTTTTGAAAATGGTCTTTACATGTGACAAATAGCCGCAGCTAACGCTACAGACCGAGCTCAATACAAAGGCTTTCAATGGCAGAGAAAATGCCGGGCTGCAGCAGAGGCCGCCGCCGCCTTTCAAGTCACCGATATCCGCTAACGCCTCCGTCGTTTTAACAAGTTCCCTTTACCATTAAAATGTACTTCATAATCATATCTGGAGCTTCCGAGGATGCTGAAATTGCCGTTTTCTTGATCAGTGCGTACATACCGATGATTTCTGCCATCCATCGGTAGAAGTAGAACATGGTTGCTTCTGCGGAGTCTCCTAGCGCTGCATGCCGGGCTTCAGTGCAGTCCTTGCCGCAAGTCGAACACGGAGACCTCCGGGGTGCGTCGTGTAGCTATGTGCTGCTCTAGCAGTGCTATTGAAGCAAAATTCCACCACGAGCTAATGATTTTTGTAATATAGCATATTACAGAACTTAAAAAGTGTACGTTTCGCAAAAGTTTACATTAGACACATGGTTGTATATCAAAGTTGTCTCTTCTCTTCATCACATTAAAACCGTGATACCTACAGCAAATTAGATACTAGTGTGCGAGCATAGCCCCGTCTTGTTTACTCCCTTTCGCTTTACATTTACGGGCACAAGTTAGTTTAGTTACATACACGAGTTCACGTTGGGTCTCAGATGCGTATGTCACCTGTGGGCTTTCTAGACGATAATTATCGTGTCAGACAGTTTTTGACGACTATTTCCTTCGTGCGCTTGCCAACCACATTCTTCTGCTTTCTATCAATTGTTACTTGATTTGATTGATTGTAATGTGTAATACAGGTTATTGATTTGCAATTCCAATTCCCACAGCGTTTGGTTCTACACAGTTTGCATTTGCCTTTTGCTTTTTGTATTGCTTAATAGGCCTAATTGCATTAACTAGTACATAAACAATTGCATAATGAACTGTCAATGTAATTCTATGTCTCGACTGATTTACTAACTTTTTTTTTTTCTTCCCAGAGTCAACCATGTGATTGTGAATGGAGCATACAACAGTTCAATGGTCCTGATCCACCTCCACTAGAATGTACCTAATGGATGTACCTCCTGTTGTTGTGACACGTACAGAGTGGAGAACATGTGGCACACCAAGAGGCTATAGCCTTCCACTTTGCCTCAATGACTCGGACAGTGACTTGTCTACCAGAGGCACACCTATCTCTGACAAAGTCCAAATGATTATTGAGAGCCTGCGGAGCACCCAGTCCTCAGTTGAGATGGGAGATGAAAATGAAAGAAAAGCTCTATCTGGACAAGAAGGACATTCTCAAGTCTGCAAGGTAACAATGGGGTCTTTTGTTGGTGCCACCTCCAATTCCCAAGATCCCATATCATACCAAAACCTCAACCCGCCTGCAGTCATTAATGAAAGCCATGATTCAGACAGTGATGATTCTGTGGACAGGGGAATTGAGGCAGCTATACTTGAATATCTAAAAGAAAAGGATGGTCCCAAACGAAAGAGTGAAACATGCTCCTCAAATTCTCTCCAGCCTTCAAAATTTCCCAGAGGAACTCCTGCTCCTGGCATATCTAAAATGAACTCTGACGACAATGCATTTTTGACAGCAAGTGAAGAGTTCCCAAAAAGTGTCAAATTAGAGGAGCCAGTTACAGCCACCTCATATCCGATTAAAAAGTACATCAAACACAAGACTTCAATAAATGAGGGCCCATTTGCAAAGCAAGAGTTAAATAAAAATATAAGCACAAAAAATGACATTTCAATCGCTCAAACTAACCAAGCATCTAAATATCTAAGTGATGTTATAAAAACGAGACACAATCTAGTGGGGGATTCTGATTCCAGCAGTGATGATGGGATTGAAGAGGCTATTCAAAAATACCAAATGGAGAAAAAACAGCAAATCAAAAGAGAGACTCCTAACCTACACACATTAAGTGAAGATTCAGTTTCAAGCAGTGATGATGGCATTGAAGAAGCTATCCGTTGCTACCAGCTCGAACAACTCCAGGAAAAAAACATCCTAAAACCCCTGTCAAACAAAACCAAAAAAATACCTGTCTGCAAATATTCAGTAAAAGGACACCAAGGGACTAACACAGAAAACCTTAAGAAACGCAAACAGAAAAAGAAAAAAATGAAAAGGGAAGTTTTACCTGTTAACATCCCAAGCAATACACTTTTGGATGGCATTAAAGGAAATGGACTCCATTCATTCAAAGTTGAAGGCTTCAAGGGGCAATGTGTGCCTCCAAAGACTAACACAAGTGCAGAGCTCATGTGTGCCGAGGCAATACTAGATATCTCTAAAACCGTCATGCCTGGAGCTTTCCAACAGACTCCAAGTCTAAGCAACAGTTCCTTGGTTAGATCTTGTGTTCAGCCTTCACTTTCTGACTCTAAACCAGAGGATAAAAGCGATGACAGTTCCATTGACAGTGAAGATGGCATTGAGCAGGAAATCAGGAGATTTCTAGAACAAAAAGCCCAAATGCACAAACAAACTCTAAGCTCTGCAGCAGCTCCTGAACCAGGAGATACAAATGAAAGTGTAAAAACAAAATGTGTAAGTAAACCTGGAAGGTTGTCTTTAACAAAGAGAAGGAAACAAACATCTGAAAACCTCAGCTTATGCACTATGTCAGCACTAAGTAACGTCAAAAGCACACTGTCTACAACTTCAGCAGACAGCAGTGATGAATCTACATCCCCAACAAGTCCAATACATACATTAGAAGGTGAGCAAAGCGGGGACAAAAGCAGCTCACTTGACAGTGATGAAGACCTTGACTTGGCTATAAAAGACCTTCTTAAAACAAAAAAGAAGGTAAAGAAAAAGACAAGAGACTTAAAGCGTAAGCCAGAGAAGTGCTTTAAAAAGGAGGAACTGCAAGTATATGCTTCACTGTCTAAAAAGACAAAAACTGACAATCTCAAACACAGCAGCCTGAAAAAGTTGGAGAAGACAAAAACTGAAATGCATTTTTCTAAATCGCTCAAGCACAATTTGTTCCAAAATAAAGGCAACACCGGCAATGATGTGAATAAACAAGAATGTGAATCTTCGGAAGGAACAGATTTGACCATTTCAACCCTGAGTAAACCTATCAAGGAAGAAGACAGTTCTGTAGATAGTGACGACAGCATTGAGTTAGAGATCAGGAGATTTCTTGCTGAAAAAGCCAAGGTTGCCCCAGCAGAAAACAATAAAAACAAACCTGTATCAGCAAACGGGATTGCACCAGTTTGTTCTGACATTAAAGCTGAGGACTTAAAACCGGAAAATCAGCTGGCTGAAATTCCAAGCAAAAACAAACCTTTACCTGGATCAACTGAAAACAATCCCGCTAAAGAGAAACTGCCACTTTTGTCTCCCCAGGTTTATCCCCTTAGAAACTTCCCTGCAGGTGCACAGTCTCCCTCCAGTCCAACCTGCTGCCCCAGTCTGTTAGAGCATGCCACAGAGGTGGAAGTGACTAACCCAAGGACTCCAAACATAGATGGTGCGAACATCCAGGGCGCAGGTCCATCAAAAGAGGCCCAGTCAGCATTCAGTCCTCATCTCACACCCTCTCAATCTGCATCTATCAAGTGGCGTCAAAGCCTGGGATTACCTATAATGGATACAAAAATACGGACTCCATTCCAGATCAGCTCATCCAAAACAAATGACTCTTCTTCTGCAACAAGACCATCTCCGAGTGTTATGAACTTAAAAATACAAAATACAGTTTGGTCCTCCACAAAGACGACAGCAACATCTTTCCCTCGCAATACTGAGACAATGGTAAATGCTGGGTTTCATCCCCATGCTCCGAGTTATCTGTCATCTGCTAGACAGCATCCAGGGCCCTTTACACAGAGGCTTGCTCCGAGTTTCAGTTCACAATACCATATTGAGGAAGAGACAAAAAGTATGGTGCATATATCTAAGGACAAAACCGTATACGTAGAACTCGAAAGCAACAGGACCAACCATGTGCAGGTCCGAAGCAGGGACAGATGTGAGGAAAAGGAATCTCAAGATTTGTTATCTGCTAACAGTAGAGAAAGAAAAAGTGAGAAGATGGAGGATAAAGAAGTTGGCCCAGAAATTAAAGAGGAGAACTTTATAGATGAGGCAGTTTATGAGTCAGGAAACAAGAGCGATCAAGAGAAGAAGCAGGGCCTTTCTACATTGTAAGTATATTCATTTTATGTGGCTGCTGTTTTGTTTTGACCAATTCATGACATGATTTAGATACCTGCACATGTGTCTTATTACCAGTTCAAAATCTAAATTAAGTAAAAATTAGTATAACTACTCTAATATTAACAGCAAAGGATGTACTGAAGTCAGAGAGCAGGTTAGACATTTTTCTAAGGAAATTACATTTTTTTTGCCAAATAAAAAGATGTGAGTGGTGTACAGTTAGAAGTATGCCTTTGTAACATAACTTTGCAGAAAAGGTACGGTCATACATGCCTAATCTGCTGAAATTCAGAATAAATTATGCCAAAAGGATTATTCAATGTAAAAATAAAGAAAGTCTATCAAATACTTAGTAAATACTGAATCACAGGTTATTACCCTGAAGCCACAAATGTATCCAAACTTTTTGTTGTCTCATTTGTTGTAAATTTCTTACTTGTATGTAAATTATATATTTATTTTGTTTATAAAATTGTCACTGAACATGCTGTGCATTGCCGATTTTGTACATATTTGTTAGAAGTGTTTTTCTGTTTGTTTATTTTAATATTTCAGGATAAACTGCCACGTCCTTATCTGCATTATGTGTATTAAAGAGTGTACTTTAAAAACTTTTGTTTGTTTTGTTCCATTAATGTCTTTTCTTATGTATTTTTGCTAGGGATGTAACGATGCACTCAAGCCCCAATTCGATTTTTAGTGCCCAATTTCAATTTTTTTTTTCAATTTGTTTCTTTTTTTAACCTTTTTTCTGAATATGACTCATTATATAACCAATCTGCATTTTTGTAAGAGAAATTTACATTACAAAAAAAGAATTACAAGACATGAAAATGAACTATATAATTTTGTGTTATTTTAACATCTACATTTTTGTAACAGACTGTAACGATTCTTTTATTTTTCACATCGAGTCACATTTTAAGGGGTTTAAATTGATGAATCATTACATCCCTAATTTGAGTATAATGTGGAACTAGGTATTATCTGATGTATTCCCTGCTCTACTTGCACAGGTCTTTGTCAAGTGCAATTGACCCTGGCTTCACATTCAAACCCTGCATAGCTCTTACAACTGAGGAGCGAAGTGAGAGGTTCAGCAGAAGATGCATGGATGAAAAATGCAGGAAGGTACATTTACACAGTGTATGATAAGACTTCAGATTCATATACACGTTGGTAAAATAATTTAAGATTTACAAACTACATTACCAGGGAATGGTTTCCTGGAGAAGTGGGAATTTACAACCATCAGTTCAGCATGTTAAAAGAAAGCTTCAGTTTGTTCCAGTCCACAGGTAGAGCAACCAAATTCCACAGTTTAGTGTACATGTATATTAAAAATCTAATTACAAATCTTTTACAGGATAAATGATGTAACAAGTCTGCAAAAAACAAAGTGTGTTTTCCCTTCCTGAGAATTTTAAAGAAACTTGTAACATGTTCCTTTTTTGTTTGTTTGTATAATTCATTGTTCGTTAACCAGTTTGTTGTAGCTTACCAGTGCTATAATAAAACTCTAGTTTGGACATTCCAACTGTTGCCGCAGCAAATGTGGCGGCCATCTTGGGATTGTCCCATTAGCCAAATTCTAATGGAAAGTACATCAAAAAGATGGGGTAGAAATGTCCTTGACTAAATTTAAAAAAAATCAGACGGATACCATGGGAACTTTAGAGTCCTAATAACTCTGAAAACATGACCGTTAACTGCAAAAAGTCACTGCACTGGACTCTGCATGGACTTGGCAGGCCACCACACGGTATCCATAATTAATACTCATTTTACAACAAATTGTTAAAACGCTCACTTTAAATAGGAAATTTAAGATATTTTCAAATTAGTATGGTTGAACATAGAAGGTCGAGTTTACACAAGAATCCATCTTGTGCTTCTCCAATCTGTTTTGAATCCAAATCGAATCCGAAGTGGTTTGGACCAAATAACAACTCGGTGATGACGGAGAGATATGAAGTGCTGCTACATACTTTTCAAACACATTTTTCCAAACTAATCAACATTTTAATGAAACTGGATTTGTGGTGATCTGGCCAGGTGACATAGATGGGCACACAAATATAAAAGTAAAATTATCAAGTAAATGAGAAAAACAATCATTTGTCTATAATTTACATGAGTTCTTGAGTAGAATGGACAATATGGCCGCGAGATGGACATTTTTTCCAATGGATTAAGGTTATCGTATACTATATTGTCCCCTTAGGAAAATTTCTCCCTCTGCATTTGACCCATGCTTCCCTGCCGCTGGGTGACCGCATGGCCCGGAGACCCATGTCCAGATGTCACCTGGCCGGAGGATTAATGCATGTTTTGTTTGATGAGGGAGAAACATAGACAAGAGGAGGCAAACTGCAGTCCACCCGATTCCGGGAATCAAACCCAACACCTTCTTGCACAAACTGCTTAGCCACCTTGCAGTCAATACCATGCCAATGACCAGAGTTTTATTATAGAACTGTGCGGCCTACCCACTGCAGATTTCTGCTTTTTGAGTTAATGTCAGAAAGAGATGCTTCTTCGCTCTACATTAAATAGTTTTGACGCTGTGGGTGATTATCTGTGTTTCATGCATCTGTTTGTATGTTTTACAACAACGAGAATTAAATAAAGCTGAGGGAATGAATGCTGGTTTGTTTGCGTTGATTACGGGCATGACCACCGTGCGTTCAGTTTTCTTCTAAAATGTGACGTTGATCTTAAAAAGCTTCCTATGAAATTTTCAGATTTCCACCAACAGGTCTTTCTGTATTGGAAACTTATATTCAAGCACAATTTCACACCACACAATACACCAGTGTGGAATGATAGGTATATGTCGGTTAATAGAAACTCTCTTTCTTATTTCAGAATGGTTCTAGAAAAGAGATTATATTCTCCAAGACTTTGGAAAGGAGATAATAAAAAAGATTAGATGTAAATTAACATTCCCAGTCCCACCAAAGACAAAATAAATTCAGTTTAAATTTTTAAGTAGATTTATCCAACAAACTAATTCTTAGAGAGATTTAAAATGGATGTAAGCAATTGTTTGTGTGAAGTTGTACAAAGATTTTGGCTGGACCTTCAACAATGGATTGTCTCCAAAGAAATTCAAATGATCAATCTAATAATTAATTATATCAAATTTGGTATTTTTCGTAATAATAATAACAACGATTTTGGTATTAACAATATAATTTTAACAATATAAACATTACATACACAGTGGGGCAAAAAAGTATTTGGTCAGTTCCCCATAGACTTCCTTTGGATTGGATTTCGGCCAAATACTTTTTGCCCCACTGTAAATGTCGTTTTTTCCAAGACCAAACTTAACATTACGCTTTGGAGGAATGAGCTGAAACTATATTATAACTCTTTATTACTGATTAACACCAAGAATGCTGAGAAATTAGCTTATTTTATTGACAATCTTAAATAATTGCCCTTTTGCTCCATTTTCTTTTTTAAATATATAACATGCCCCATGTTCCTTTGTTCTCTTTATTCATTTATTTCATAAGATGTGTACATGTGCAGTCCCTTTGTGAAATTTTTATTGTAACTAATTTGTTTGTATTTGCTTCTTTAAAACAAACAACAACAAAAACACCGCGCGTTCCGCCACGACAGTCGCTTTACGGCAGTGTGGTTCTTTTTGCGCATGTGCAGGTTTCTGACCTTCCGCTCTATTTTAAAGCATGGCTACTCGGGCTTTACTGAGAGGTAAAATCTTGTTTATTACGATATCAAAAAATATTACACAAACATATCTATTTTATGTTGTATTTTAGGGCTTTGGAGGTCACACCCCGGTGGAGCCGTTTCGATTTGTGGACACCATTACTCCACGGTAGCGTCAATAAAAACACTTACCCAACCCGAAGATCTGACTGGTAAGGAATGTATTTGTATAATTCAGTGTGTTGCACCTTTGCATTGAGTATCATATAATAACAGTTATATTTTTTTGTAGATAAAATAATAAATTTGCCACTCGAGAAAGCAGATTTTTTCCGTGTGTCAGAGCTGTTCTCACTGAAAGACTTGTTTGATGCAAGAGTCCATCTTGGTCACAAGAAAGGATGCAGACACAGGTTCGTTTGTAATTTTATATATTTTATTTAATAAGTCGTAGCTATGTACATTATGGATTTTATGTGATTTTATTGTAAAACACTTTGGTCGCCTTGAGTGTTGTTGATTGATTATTACTTTAAAAAAAATAGTCCTGTGCATGTATAGTTCATGTAGTATAGCGATTGTGAATAACTCCTCCAGTTGGTGCAGCTAAATCTTCTGTTTGTCTCTACCATTCAACTGTGTTTACATTTGTGACCATTAATGTTTTTGTTAAATTTTACAGGCTTATGGAGCCCTATCTTTATGGCTGTCGTCTAGATCAAGATATTATTGATCTGGACCAGACGATGGATCATCTTCAACAAGCACTTAACTTTACTGCAAATATTGCATTCAGGGGGGTGTTATACTCTTTGTCAGCCGGAGACGCCAATTTGTCCACTTGGTAGAGAACACTGCTAAGGAATGTGGAGAATATGCCCATACCAGATACTGGCAAGGAGGGCTCCTTACCAATGCTTCAGTTCAATATGGCCCTGGAGTTCGCCTACCTGACCTCATGATCTTCCTTTCCACTCAAAACAACGTGTTTCAGACTCATGTAGGCGTTAGAGATGCCGCAAAAATGAATATCCCCTCTGTTGGTGTTGTGGATTCAAACTGTAATCCCTCTCTGATCACTTACCCCATCCCGGGTAATGATGATACTCCAGTTGCTATGGACATGTACTGCCGCTTATTCAAGATGACAATCAATCGCGCAAAGGACAAAAGACGTCAAATGAATCTTCTTCATGGCTTGATAACACCATCTTCCTAAAACGCATGACATTGGGAGCAGGAAACTCACAGGTCATGATATTTGCGTTGTGTCCATTGTAAACTGACTGTTGGTAGTTTTCAAACTGTACATGCCCATATTGAATTAAATTTAGGCTATGCTCCTCTGAAAAATAAATGTTAAAAGATGCAAACTGAGACATATTATTCATTGATATGGCCAAACCAGTGCATTGTTGTAAATGGGAGGTGTTCCTATGTTTACATATTCACCTGTCCAGATGGCACAAAGAATGCAAGTAATAAAAAAAAAACTTGTAACACAATGTCGGGTTTTACAGAGTTGAAAACATTCCATAGGAATTGGTGTCGGCCTACATATAACTTCAAGGAAATATAAAACCTTATATTTCCTCGAGGGAAAGTTCATACTCAAATGCTTGGTTTACTGAAAACCTCTCGATCTACAAAAACTAGCCACTTAGCAGACAATAACGAGACTGTATAGCAGTAATGTTCAAATATTTTTCATCAGGGGTATTTAATCATTTTGTAGTGTATACCGCGTGGAGGGCCACAGACGTAGTACACAGTAATTAATTTAGTAGAGGTATATTTAGGCTTGGAACAGCTCTTATGCAAGAATGTTAGTTATTGAAGTTGAATAATTGTGTACAATTTTTAGTAAAAGTACCATCTCTGCTGATGCGAGCCAACTCGGCAAGATCACTGAGGGCCAACAAAAATTGTGTATAGTATAGTGAAAAAGAACTAATGTTCATAAACAATAACCCAAAAAGATGGCTGAAGTATGGTGGATGCCTGTTTTTCTATGAATTATATAGACTGTGTACATTTCGGTAGAATAGAAAAGAAAAATCTAAAAAAAAACAAGTATAGGTTTTCCGTGACTTATAGTATAGGACTAGATTTTCTCATCATGGTAACTTATTTTTCTCAGTTATTTTGACAAAACACACAATGTTTTCAAATATACAAAGAGGGTAAATTCTGTGTGGCGTTTCAGGTGCAACTATCAGTGGATGATGTTTGACCATGGAGTTACCAGCAAAGCACATTGCTTGATTAAAGGTAATAAATCCGATGGCATTGCTGTTTTGTTTGTTTTTATATTGCCCCTTGAGATGCAGCTTTGACTTGTGTCTTGTTGCGCACAAAGTGGGCATAGAGTAACTGGCTCACGATAGCCAAAGAGTTCTGTGTGGTGTACTTTGGGTATGGAACCGGGCCAGATAAAGTTTTTTTTTTTTAATGAAATAATTATGAAGAAAAAAACATTGTCCCTGTTGGTGTAAGACTAAACATAATTCCCTTTGCATTTGTTGTGTAGATGTTAAGGCTGTAAGAAATGTAGTGGATCAAAGGTACACTTTAACAGGAATTATGATGCCAACGTTTTAGCCTAAATAGAATCTATATTGTTGCAAAGCAAACGTGTAGGGCAAACATACAGGCTATGTAAAAAAAAAGTAGGATAGTCATAATATTGTTAAATTGTACATTATTGCCAATGCCACAGTGCATATTGGCAGCAATGTATTATTATTATTTTAATTTAAAGTATGAAAAATGTATCTTCAATGAAGGTTGTTGAGTTGTCTTCTGTACTCTGTAGTTGAAGTGTTGAACGTTTCGCCTCTCATCCATAAGGCTTCGTCAGCGCACTAACGTTTCAGCTCAGCCCACAGAAAAATGTAGTCATATTTCTAAATGCTCCTAATGACGAAATTGGGGTACTACATTTGCCTCCTTATCTTGATAGGAAAATGCACATTCCAGCAATCTTTGAGTGGTAAAATAAGTCTGTATTTAAACACAATATGAATTAAAATGTGTATGTCTATAGGCCTACTTTGTAAAATGCACTTTGGGAAAATCCAATATAGGCCTACACTGTTCACTATCTGTGATATAAACACAAATAAAGTATTGTTTTTGGAAAAAATAAATGAAAATTATCTCATTTTACTGCGTCAGAAGTCAATCATTTCTGTCGGCTGTTGAAAAACAGCTGACAGAAGAACCCTCCCCTTTAAAGCGCAGCGATGAGTCGCTGGGAAACGGGAGGCTGAGCGCTCAACGAGAGGGACGCGTTATTTATTTATTTTTATCGCATCACTCCAAATAATAGGCCTATTCCGTGCATCATTGTCTCGTTCGTTTTAACTACGCTGTCCTGAATAGTCTTAATAGTAATTATGCTGTTTAACCATCAAAGAAAACAGAATGGACGACGCATTTTCAAGGACGCATGCTTTATTGTCCTCTACAGAATATTGTTGTAGCTATGTTTTTTCCTCTATAACCTAGTCCATACGTTACCTCCCAATTATTTATTTTTGCTACTGTCACAAATAGAATAAATATTTTAAACGCTTCGATTCATTTGCGGTTTATGGCGTTGGCTGCTGCAAGAATGTAGGGATCCCAGCTTTATGGTCACATCGCATGCAGTCGCTCATTATGCCGAGGGCTTTTCGGAGACTGGTCCATTTGGTGCTCTTCTGTCCCTTGACTAAAGGAGTTCAGGTACTGTACAATGGGCTATCCTGTTGGCTATAACAAGAATAACACGTTGACAAGCAATGAATTGGTGAAGAATTATAGACAAGCTGTCCCATATGTTTTAGGTTAGATAAACCTATTTTATTTCTTGTGTATACAAATAACTATCAAGGCAATAGCTCAATATTCTGAGTGGATCAATAAGAAATGGGCAACCCATGTAGCCTAATATTTTTCACAGTACATCACTGTTACTTTGCTTGTCTCTGAATAACATTGAGTTTACATTTTAACTTATTATGCCTTCTTAATGCTTTTGCCTTTAGAGTCGTCTCCCAGCCATCAAGGTGAAATACCTACTGCTGGCATGGCTCAGTATTCTTGTCACTAGCTGGGTCCTCTACATGCAATATGCCTCTTACTCTGAACTCTGCCGTGGTAATGTCTGCCAAATGGTTATAGTAAGTATGATCTTCCAAATTACAGGTCTCTAAGATTACTTAATTTAAGAGAATGCTGTGGTCAAAAGCATTTAGAAATGTGGAAAGTGTATGTAGATTTTATAGTTATTATGGTGTTCACCCCAGAACTTAAGCAAATGCCTGAATGATATTACACCAACTAGCTTTGATGCAATTTAGCATAGTTTGCACTGATACGATGACCTCAATCATCTGTCTCATGTCTGTAAGGGACTCTTCATTGAGCTGTGTTACTTGAAAAAATATCATTACAGCTTTCCAGCTGGGTCAGGTGGTTCGACTATGCTATGAAAAAATCATGCTCATCAAACGTCATTTAACAAGCACCCTGGTTATGTTATAGATTGGAAATAACACTATGCATGATGATGGTCATTGCTATTGCTATTGCACTGTGCATCTTTTTTGTTTTTTGCAGTGTGACCACTATAAAAGAGGTATCATATCAGGTTCATCTTGCAAGGCTTTGTGCGATCAAAAGTCACTAATCATGCAGCGCTGTATGTCCACATCCTCAACACATCAGGTAAAAACAAACAAGCTATTCAAGCTGTTAAACAAAATCAGTGCTTGACACATGCTTTGCTGTACAAATGTTGTTGTTTTTTTTAGGTCTACAGTGGACTCTGGAAAGAGAGATCTGTTATTATAAAATGTGGTCTTGAAGATCCAGTCAGTGCTGATGGGATCCCAGAGTCTGGATTGAGGCATGAGCTTGGTTTATTTGACAAACCCACTCGAGGGACCTCAATGGATGAATTCAAAGATATGCTTCACAGCTTTCTCAAGGTAGTTCATAAATATACGCCCTGATAAATTAACATAATAAATACAATTATGAAATATGCCAAAATATATTATTATTTATTTAGCGTCTTTAACCACATTATTATTTTTTTTTAGACTAATCTTGGGGAGCCATCATCTTTAAACACCTTAGTGGAGCGGGTTATTACACTTGCTGATATTAATCAGGATGGTAAGGTGTCCCTTGCAGAAGCCAAATCCATTTGGGCACTTCTTCAAATCAATGAATTCCTCTTAATGGTCGTGCTGCAGGAGAAGGAGCACACTCCCAAGCTGTTAGGCTTTTGTGGTGACCTGTACGTGACCGAGCGTGTGGGCCATAGTTCACTCTATAGATTAGATGTGCCTCATTACCTGCAAGCTCTAGTCCCTGAAACTCTAATTTCCGGTCTTAACCACTGGCTTGCTCCAGCCTGGCCACGCAGAGCACGCATTACCATAGGTTTGCTGGAGTTTGTGGAAGAAGTTTTCCATGGTTCATATGGAAGCTTTTTAATATGTGATGCCAGTCCTCATCATGTTGGCTATAATGTCAAATATGACTGCAAAATGGCCAACCTGCGTAGTGTGGCATCAGAGGCAGTGGTGCGAGGGTATCTGAAAGGACGGCACTGTGAAACAAATGCAGATTGTACCTATGGACATGATTGCACTGCCATCTGTGACAGACTGGTGAAACAATGTAACACAGAGGTGGTACAACCTAACCTGGCAAAAGTATGCGTGCTGCTGCAGGATTTTCTGTTGTTTGGCGCACCTTCAGACGTACGTGGGGATTTGGAAAAACAACTTCGAACCTGTGTGACACTTAGTGGACTAGCCAGCCAGATGGAAGTTCACCACTCTCTAGTTCTTAATAACTTAAAGACACTACTGTGGAAAAAGATTTCAAACACTCAGTACTCCTGAGAACCCTTTCCAAGTTCACGACTGGTTACTGAAAAAAAAAACTGTTCCTTTTCAAATGTATTTTCATGGATTAACTGTCAATATCAAGAAGCTGTGATATGATTTACAATAAATTATTCTCAAGACTTGGAAGCCTTACTGTCATTCTATAAACCATTCAAAATAGATAAGGAAAATGGTTTAGTCTTGAGTGGCAGCTATGGTCAATCTCTAGTAATGTATTAGGAATAATAATTAATAAACGGTTAATATAAAATACAAATTTACAATTAAGACATTATTTGTTATAATAACCATTTTAGATTGTGGGCTACCATTGTATTGTATCTTTGTTCAAAACAACTTAGTCACTTGAAGCATTAACCCCCAGGAAGAGTTGCCCAGGAAGATTGCTGCGGTAATGGGGATCCGTAATAAAGATAAAGATAACTCTTCATGTCCTGGCTGACAATGACACATGACATGTCACTCTGTGGTATCTTGTGAAGCCTACATGAAGGATGAGGTGTGGTGTTTTTCCTTTCTCAAGTCTAGGGTGATGTAAGATAAAATGGGCCATCAGGTAAAAAGTGCCATTTAATGTTGGAGCTCCCTGGCTCTTAAAATATTCAATCTAAGTGTTTGCAAAAGGCTTTAAATCATTGCCTCATCTGTCCATGACAAAATACAAAACATTTGATTGGTGGGGAGTAGATGTTGTGGGTGGGACAATGGTTTAGACATAGCATGCAGGAGATAAGGGTGTGAAAAGTGAATTGGCAGACAAGTCTGATCTAAAACGTATAATGTTTGTAACTTCAGAAAAAAAGAATGTACAGCTACTAAAATTATATATAGTACATGGTATTGCTGCCTTAACACATATAATTTATTGTGTGTGTCTAGCTTTCTTATTCTTTATGAAAATGGACATTTGATGGTGGCCCAATTTACCTGAAATGGAATCAGGTAAATTGGGCCACTGTTTAAGTTGATTTCTGCTGATACTTTGATGGTTTAAGCTATCAGGACTAATTGTTGCATGATTATGGACATGATAAATGTATTTTAATTGCATTTGTATGCATATTTTTGGAGATTAACACCATGGATCAAAGCCTGGGAGTAGCGCCACATCATGGAAATAAGCAGCTGTTTCTGTTGTTACAACTTTCACTGTCTACTTTACAGTTACTTTTTGAGTCACTGTCAGTACTTTAGACAGTTGTCCATATAGTTGGGCCATCACCTTTTGTCTGATGGTCATGAAGTCTTTTGAGCGCTTGGTCCTGCCACACCTCAAGGACATCACCGCCCCCCTCCTGGACCCGCTGCAGTTTGCCTACAGAGCCAACAGGTCTGTGGATGACGCAGTCAATCTGGCTCTCCACTTCACCCTGAAGCATCTGGACTCACCAGGAACCTACGCTAGGATCCTGTTTGTGGACTTCAGCTCTGCCTTCAACACCATCCTCCCTGGACTGCTACGAGACAAGCTCTACTAGCTCAACGTGCCCGACTCCCTCTGCAGGTGGATCACTGACTTCCTGACGGACCGGAGACAGCACGTGCGGCTGGGGAAGATCGTCTCGGACACTCGGACTACAAACACTGGAACTCCTCAGGGCTGTGTACTTTCCTCCTGGCTCTTCTCCCTGTACACAAACTGCTGCACCTCCAGTCACCAGTCCGTTAAACTGATCAAGTTTGCGGACGACACCACCCTCATCGGGCTCATCTCGGACGGTGATGAGTCCGCCTACAGGAGAGAGGTGAACCGGCTGGCGTCCTGGTGCAGCCACAACAACCTGGAGCTGAACGCCCAGAAGACAGTGGAGATGATTGTGGACTTCAGGAAAGACACAGCCCCACCGTCCCCCCTCGCCCTGACAGACTCTCCCACCCCCATCTCCATCGTGGACTCCTTCCGTTTCCTGGGCACCACCATCACCCAGGACCTCAGATGGGAGCCGACCATCTGCTCCCTCATCAAGAAGGCCCAGCAGAGGATGTTCTTCCTGCGGCAGCTGAGGAAACTTAAGCTGCCAACCAAGCTGCTGGTGCAGTTCTACACGGCCATCATCGAGTCCATCCTCACCTCCTCCATCACCGTGTGGTACCCCGGCGCTACAGAACGGGACAAGCATCGACTGCAGCGCATTGTGCGTGCTGCTGAGAAGGTGATTGGCTGCGCGCTCCCATCTCTCCAGGACCCGGAGGCGTGTGGGTCGGATCACAGCTGACCCTTCTCACCCTGGACATGGACTATTCACCCCTCTCCCCTCGGGCAGAAGGCTACGGTCTATCCAGACCTATACCTCCCGCTACTTGAACAGTTTTTTCCCCTCCACCATCAGACTCATGAACAATAACAAGACCCAATAACCTAGTTACAGACTCATGGATGTATCTGCACTGCACTGTGTGGTGTGTCCACACTTAGACCCACTGCTATCACTTATCACTAAATCACTTTATCACTTTATATGCCTACACATCTGTTAATACAATCACGCTGTTGTTCAATGTCAAATTGTTGTTGTCTATATGTCATATGTCACTTTATTTTATCTTATTTATTTAATATTTTTCACGCATGCCCTTAATAGCCTTATAGTTTTAAAGTTTTTTAGCTTATTTTTATCTTAACTGTGTTATATGTTCTATGTCGCACGTTTGCACCGAGAAAAATTCCTAGTTTGTGAACCTGTTCTCAAACCATGGCAATAAAACCCATTCTGATTCTGATTCTGAAAAACAAGTTATTAGTAGTAATTGCCACTGGAGCCTATCTAAGTAACTATGGGCCTTAGGTGGGTGTCCTGAAAATGTTTCCCAAAGCTGGCATCCAACCCAAGATCTGGTGCTGGAAAAATCTGGCTCTGAGCACTTGGTTTGGTCACTCCTGTGAGGTGTGCAGGACGGGCTGCAAGAGTGGCTGAGCAGAGCCATTTGTAGGTTTGTTTCAAAGCGAACTGTGCGTAAACAATATATTTTAAGATGTTCATTTAATGTTTTATATATTCATTAATGATAAACTTATAAAAAAATATGCTCTTTAGTCCATAAAAAAATAACAGGATTTTGCAGCGATATCCGTTTGACTTACTTTAGCTGATGAGTGGCTCATTTTACCTGAACACATGGCCCAATTTACCTGAAGACGATTAATTTGAAAAATGTGAAAACGGGAAGTTTTAAAAAGGTCTAGGGCCTAAACCATTATATTTTATAACGTAAATTTCATCTGAAATATAAGTAATAGTCCATATTATATAGTATGACCCATGCATTGCTTTATATTATTTTCTCAGATGATTTTTCAAAAAGTGGCCCATTTTACCTGACATCACCCTATATCACTGGAAATTAAAATAGCTAAGCAACTATTATTGCAAGAGTAGCAAGAGATTAGATTACGATCTGACTGTGCGTGTAGTTCAGGGACTGTTGAGATAACATTTTATGCTTTAAAATGTGTCATAAAAAAGTATTAGTTCAGAAAAATGTAAAAGATTATAGTAATACTCGTTAAAGTGTTGGCCTATACAAATGTGATATATGGCTATAACATTCAATCCCATTCAATTGAGTGAACCGTCTGTAGCCGATAGAAGCGATTACGCTAGCCTCAAAAGGCAGCATCATATGGCGTGTGCTCTGTTGCTGAGCTGCTGCAGAACAACAACACAGGGAGAGAGGACCTCGGGACTGCGGTAATCCTGGGCACCGACACGCCCTGGTCGTTTTCTAAGTTAAAAATGCCGTAAGTCCAGATCTGTCATTGTTTGAACGTTCTGCTGTGAGTGTTATAAGGCTGTTATGTCATAGGGTTGGCTATTCCAGTGAAGTTTGTTAAAGCATACATTCAGGTTCAGCTAGCGGCTAACGCTAGCTATCAGCTGTCTGTGATCGACGGCAACCTAAAAGTCATAACCTCTGTTTTAGCCTGGTGCTGATATATGTTAAGTGACTCCTTTGTCTTTTACACAATTTTGTTTCACAGCTTAATAATTTTGTTGTTCAGAAAGCCAATTTATACCTGTTGTATTTCTGCAGAACAGCATTAGCTTGCACCCGGCATCGGATTATTTCACTGGTTCCATCCAATGTGCCCTGCTTAGCTCAGTCAGCGGTCCTGACACGAATGACTGTATCATGCTAAAGTAGAGCTTCAGATCAAGCAAATGAAATCGCTGGATCAGGATGCAGAGAAGGAGGGTGCGGAATCAGAAGAGCAGGCGTATGTGTCTTCTCCTTCAGCGTCTGTCTCTCCAGACGCTCCCAGCATCACCGTAACAGGAAGAGATGCTAACGACGCAAGCACTTGTAGAAATAGAAGCAGAAGTCGTGGAAACCCAGCCAAAGAGGACATAAATTTCACAGTTAAACAATTCACAGACAGGGCTTTGCACAGCAATATCTCTGGGGAAAACGTAAAGAGACAGGAGTATGAGAGAACTCTTCATATCAGAGGATCAGATAAAGTTCTCCAGGGCAGGCCTGAGGCCAATGGGAACAATGTGAACAACCCCCGTTCGAAAATGAACCAAGACACACTTGATAATGGAGTTAAACTTCCACGGAAGAAGAAGCCTGTGACTGTGGACACCTCCAAAGCCAAAACATCACTGGAGGCTCTGAAGATCAGCATTAAGCAGCTCAAATGGAAAGAGGTATGCTTGGGGGCGGGGCGGGGGGAGGGGGAGAGTTTAAAGTCATACCTTTATTTACCTTCATACCCTTTATTTGTCAATACAAGCATGTTAAATAGTATTAGTATTTTAGGTGTGCATATACAGCACATGCTTCAGTATTATTATTAACAAACTGCACAATGAAGGTGTAGGATTTTTCATGTCTGATTAAAGTTGTTCAGTATAAAGACCCCATAACTTAAATAATGTATGTGCAAAGCTAATTGATCCTGCCTCAGCCACAAACTCCACCTGGTCGAGTGGGTTGCATGAATGCAATTAATACCTGGCCTCCGCTATTATTACCTTGGTCTACATTATGCATAAGGAGCAAAGAAGGTCAAAGCCATGAGGTAAGTGACGTAAAATGCAGAATATTGCCTGTGAAAACACTGACACCAAACCCTCATGTTTGTTGCTTGGAGGCACAATCTGCACACATGACATAAAAACATGATTATATAAACTTTGTTTTTCTTTTCTACAAAAACACAATAGTTATTAATGGCCCTTCAATACAAGTGTATCTTTTTAAAGATGCTAATGGTGCCAGCCTATTCTCCTCAGCTAGGTATAGTAAACAGTAGGAGGAAAAGTTTTTGTGTTTCCGTAAAAGGGGTAAAATTGTGGAACAGCTTAAATGAGCAGCTTAAGGAATGTCCAAATATAAAACAATTCAGGAAAAGATTTAAAGAAATTATTTTTGAACGTTACAAGAATGAAGGAAAGTGAGTTGGTTTAGCCGAGATTTTTGTTAACATATTGTATAAAAACGATATATGTGCTTGTGTTTAGTAAGAAAATGAATATAACTAAGGAAGTAAACTATTGTATTAAGTTTTTGGAAGAGGGGGTGGGAATTGATAAGTGTTAAACTTCAGCCCACTCCTTTTCAAGCCACGGTGAATTTCTTTGACTATCAGTGTTCCTTGCTATTATTGTTATATGTTGTACATACTGTACACTTTTTCATTGTGTGCTTGAAATAAATAACTAACTAACTAGGTCATTTCAAGGAGGAGCCCAGGGCCTAAAGGGCTCAAAAGCTCTTTGCCTCCACTTAAGAACAGCTAACGAGGACCTCCATGAAGATCTAATCTTGTGGGGGAGCTAGTAAAGGGTTAATGGGTCTATGATTTATTTTGGAGAGAGTCTTTTAAAATTTTAAATCAACCAGCATTAGTTTTGTTGTGTTGAAAAGCCTCTTACAGAAATGCATTTTTTTAGATTATGCTCAACATATCTCAACGACAAAATATTTTCTCATTATTATAATCATACAATACACTTTTGATCCAGCAGCTTATCACATTAGGGCACACATGGCCTTCCATTTCATGGCATGATGATATAGTATTCATACAAAAACCTGAGACATGCAAAAGCATCATACAATGACAAGAACTGATCTGATTTTCTTTTTCTTTTACCAGTTTCCTATGGGACGACGAACTGCCTGTGACATCTATTGGCATGGTGTGTCTTTCCACGATAATGAAAATATTGTCTCTGGACAAGTCAACAAGTTTCCAGGTGAATTTCCGCTTTAAACTGGTACATGAGCACTTGGGGTTGTGCAGTGGTAAGCACTCATGCTTCATAGCAAGAAGGTTCCGGGTTTTATTCCCGCCCAGGTTTTCCTATGGGTGCTCTAGTGTCCCCTACCCACTAAAAACGTTTACAATTGGCCTGAGTGAGGTGAGTGAGGTGAGTGAGGTGAGTGAGGTGAGTGAGGTGAGTGAGGTGAGTGAGGTGAGTGAGGTGAGTGAGGTGAGTGAGGTGAGTGAGGTGAGTGAGGTGAGTGAGGTGAGTGAGGTGAGTGAGGTGAGTGAGGTGAGTGATTGATTGAGGTCAGAGTGTCCATGGGCACAGATGAGTGCAGCCGCACTTCTCTCGGTCTGCCCCGAAGGACCGCTGTGGTTACATACAGTACGCAGCTCACATCACTTTGTGACCATGTCTGTGAAGGGGGCAATCCAAATAAAGTCCTTATTTCCTGATTTAGATCTGATGGTACTCAGAGCGGTAACTTTTCTTGGGTGGTACTTTGTGTGTAAAGTTTGTGAACCAGTGTCTTCAGCTTATAAGATAATGTGTTGAACATTTGATTAGCATTAACTTTCAAACACAGGAATGGTTGAAATGCTGCGGAAAATCAATATGAGCCGTGCAGTGCGTACTATGCAGGAGCTGTTCCCAGAAGAGTATGACTTCTATCCACGTTCGTGGATATTACCTCAAGAGTACCAGCAGTTTACTGCACAGGTAATCACATTGAAGAGAAAGCCCAAATTCTTGTTAAACATTTACGTTCATAGATTATGACAATTTAAGTATTTATTTGTTTGTAGACAAATTACTTCTGAATTTTGTCTTTTGTTTAAGGAACAATTCTAACAAACTTAGAGAATATACAGTAACATACATTTACTTGTACGAAGTGGCAAACAGCATGTTTGTTATGCATGTCTCTTGTGTCTGGAATATTACTGGATCACAAATTCATGTTTTGTTCTTGTTTCAAAAGTTACATTAAATAAAATAAAAAGATGTATTTGATGTGTCCACTAGAGGGCATCATAATCTCATTGTATATTGTCTTGCATGTCATGACTCTACCTTTGCTGTAATGAATGTTGTGCCTTCTGCAGATTTGCATGGTGAAGGAGAATGATGCAACGGCCAACCACACATTCATCGTTAAACCAGACGGGGGCTCTCAGGGAGACGGTATCTACCTCATCCGTGACCCCAGTGACCTGAAGCTTGTTGCTGGCTCACAGGCCAAACAAGGTGTTGTCCAGGAGTACATCCATAAGCCATTACTCATCGACAAGCTGAAGTTTGACATTCGCCTCTATGTGCTCATCAAGTCTCTAGAGCCTCTAGAGATCTACATTGCCAAGGAAGGGCTGACTCGGTTTTGCACAGAACCCTACCAGGTAGTACCCCTCCCACACAAGACTTTAGTTGTATTTCTCAAGTTACTCAAGTACTTTCTCAAGTATTCCTTACCTCCCCCTCCACCTTTTGAAAATTATACCTTCCTTCTATTTATTACTCTATTGATAAATGACTTCCTATATTTGACAGGAGCCAAGCCAGAAGAATTTGAGCCATGTCTTCATGCATCTTACAAATTACTCTCTCAATGTTCACAGTGGCAACTTTGTCCACTCAGACAGTCAGAGCACAGGCAGCAAACGCACTCTGTCCAGTGTGCTGTACAGGCTTGCTGCTAAAGGAGTGGACATTAAGAAAGTATGGTCAGACATTATTGCCTTGGTTATTAAGACAGTTATTGCTGTGGTGCCTGAACTCAAGGTCTACTATCAGGCTGAAATACCACCAGGCAAACCAGGACCTACTTGTTTTCAGGTTGGTTGCTTTTCTCAGTTTTGCTTAGTCAATCCTGTACCACAATGAGACACCTTAATTTTTTTAAATCTATTTATTTTAGATTTTAGGTTTTGATATTCTCCTCATGAAGAACCTGAAGCCAATTCTGTTAGAAGTGAACTCCAATCCAAGCATGAGGATCGAACATGAGCAGGAGGTAAGAACTGAACAACATCACTCAAAAGTTAGTTATTCTTTAAGAAGGCATTCTCTCTTAGAGTTCCTAATATTACCTGCTTGGCCTTTGCTTGGTCCAGGTAGCAGCAGGTGTTTTCGAATATGTCCCCAGTCCTGTGGATGAGGAAGTGAAAGTAAATGTGATCAGGGACACACTGCGCCTTATGGATCCCAGCCGCAAGAACCAGTCAATGTAAAGTCACACACATCAGTGTCCACACATGTTTGTCATCTGGCCCTATAATGGGTTCAGAAAGCTTCCCCGTTTTTTTTTCCTGTTGAAATTTGACACCAAAACTGGTCACATTATTGAAATCAATTTGTAATCTGTCCCCTCCTATATTATGGGCAAAGCATGGAATTTACCACAAACTTAGACTTAAAATAGAAATAATTAAATGAGGTCTAAAAACTTCATAAACCCACTGTATCACGCTTACCCACCTCTCTTTAAACCCTCCTTCTCAATTCTCAGCAGCTCTTTTTAAGCCTGTTAAATGGAAAAAATGAAAACAACTTGGAGTCCTAGCAATAACGCACACAGGACTGTATAAGTCTGATGGCGTGAGGCAGTCTGCCTGAGCAGTAGCCCGAGTGACGGCTGGTTATAAATCCTTTACTATTTAAGTTCTTCCTCTGAGACAGTTTTTCTTCCATGACAAAAGTATTGCTCTTCCTCCTTGCCTCTCCATCTTTTCAGCTGTGTGATTTTCTGTGCTCTTTAGGTAACGGAAAAATGTAAAGGAGACTTTCTGTCTCAGAAATAATAGTGTTCTTGGCCAATGATGTTTTAAAATAATCCGTGCGTAACATATAGTCAAACCCTTGTTTTAGATTGATTGGTGCGTCTTGAGCATTGGGCTTGAGCCAGCTTTAATCAGCAGAAACACATTTATATGAAGCTGTATCTGCAGAGACAGTTATGTATTAGATGTCTTATTGTGTTTTTAAATATTATTCTACGTTAAGATAAGTATCTGCTTTTTTTTTTTTTGTATTGCTATTTTTGGTGTAGTTGCATAGGGCAATAGACAAAATGTCTATCAAGCTATTGTCTCCAAGGATCGAGTTTTATTTTATTTTCTCAAATATTTTAAATATGGCAGGGCGATATAGCAAGAACATACGTACATACATACATCTTTCTGATATTGCTGTGAACGCAGACATGGCCTTTTTAAATACGCACCAGCATATATAGTGCCACTCTCCACTCCAGTACCGTTTACTGTAACACAATGCAGTTTTCAATTGATTTTTCCATAGTCCGAACTCAAAATCATCTGTTGTTGCCACAGAATTGGCTGGTAAGCACGGAGCTCTACTGTAATTTCAACACTACTGTTTGTGACTTAGAAGCACATCTAACATCTTGAAGTCAATACACACCGTAGTAATATATTTGTTATATAGAGACGCGGTTGATCAGTGCCCAGTCCATAATAAGCGTTTTATTAAAGACTAAAATATGAATGCCCTGCTAATTTAGACTATGCTGATCCCTCCTGAGCGCACTCTGGAGTAGATGAACTAAGTACATTCTGATTTGGGTGATAAGATGACAAAATCTCATCACAGCAATTTCATTACATGAAATACAGCCTTGTACTGTGGGTAAAACGTATGACTTGTGTTGGCTCTGGTATTAGTGGTTATGAAAATAAGCTTCTTTTCACTCTTTCACGCCTTTTTCTATGGCCCACACACCTAAACCACATTTCCATCTCTTAGGAACCTGTGTTGCTTACCCTTTGTTTTCATTGGTGCCGCCGACTTCTTGGGCTTTTTGCATACACTAGCCTCTCTGTGTGAGACTATTAACAGCAGCTGCAGTAGACGGTCCTGTCTAAAACGGGTATGGGTGATGTCGTTTTTAGCCGACTGCTGTGGGATGATTGAGTGTGTTAAACATTCAGCAAGGCTCTCTTCACTATACTTACTAATTCTTTAAGAAAGGGACTGCCCTGTTAGTCTGCAGCTCACACTAGTTAACAGATGATACCTCAAGATGTGTGAAGCTTTTCCCTGATTGTGCCGATCAGTGGTACACCAATCTCAAAATGACGTCACTGATCAAGATAAAAATCAAATATTGACGAAGTACTTGTACTTGCAGCTTGTGACGGTAATGGAGCATATGATAAATTCAGATTACAAAATGAGTCTAATGTTGAGCTGACGCTCCCTGCTGCTCGCTTCTGCTCATTTTGTCATGATACAAAATGACATATTGTCCGTCACAGGACTTTTCTTCAAGTGGCACACACCTTGACACGTAGCTCAAGTGAGGCTTTGATTTCTCCGCTTGATGGGCTAAAGGAGGCTGAGGCACCAACATGCACATCACTAGGTCACATTCAAACATTTGTTAAGATTTAGATGCAAGTTGTTGACTAAATCTAAAATGAGTCAACTTGACATTAATTTCATTGTGTTAAACATTTACTCATATTGCACTGCTAGATGGAGCGTCTCCCACATGAACAAAGCTCGAGACTTGTTCATTAGGTATGGAATTTAAATGATCAAGCCGTCACTGGAAGTTTAGATCTTTTTAGTCCTTTTTTAATTTTTATCTAGTCTTTATTAGTCGACGGAAATAGCTGAAGGTCTTAATCATTGTTCTTTGTCTCATTAACTACCTTTTTAATTTATTTTTAGTCTAGTAAGGTGTGCAAGAAATTTAACTTTGACTACGTTTATTTTCTAAATGTATTGGTTGACAAAATTAACAGTGATTTAAAAAAAAAACTCAAGACATGACACAAAATGTTTGACGTTTTTAATCCGTCCATAATCTGGTATTGAACATATACAGTAGGATGAAAATGTATGTGAACGCTTTGGAATTTCTCGCATTTCTGCCTAAAATTAGTCATAAAATGTGTTAAAATGTTCATAAGAATTAATAAACAGTGTCTGCTTAAACTATTACCACCCAAACATTTACATTTTATCATATTTTTATTGGCCGTAACATTCTTCCCAAACTATTCAGCTTTGGTTTGCGAAAGAGCACTTGGATGCTCCACAGCACTACTGGAAAAATATACTGTGGACTGATTAACCCAAAGTTGAATTGTCTGGGAGGAACACATAACGTCATGTGTGGAGGAAAAAAGGAACAGCACACCAACATCAAAACCCTATCCTCACTGTGAAGTATGGGGCAGGGAGAATCATGGTGTGGGACTGTTTTGTTGCCTCAGGGCCTGGACAATGTGATATCATCAATAGAAAAATTAATTCACAAGTTTATGAAGATATTTTGCAGAAAGACATTCACAACATGCACGGAATAAGTAAGTGAACCCTTGTATTAAATAGCTGGCTGACCCTTCTTTTGTAGCAATAACTGCTTTCCTGTAGTTGCAGAGTAGACGCTCAAACGATCAGGAATTCATCTTGGACCATTCCTCTTTACAAAACTGCTGCAGTTCAGCGAGATTCCTGGGTTCACTTACTTTTTTCCTCCCTGTCCTGTGAATGTTTACATGTTATGGCCAATAAAAATATGATAAAATGAAAATGTTTGGGTGGTATTAGTTTAAGCAGACACTGTTTATTCATTCTTATGATTTTGATGAAGATCAGACCACATTTTATGACCAATTTAGGCAGAAATGCGAGAAATTCCAAAGCGTTCACATACATTTTCATCCCACTGTAGTGCCGCCTGGCCCCCCGGAAAGTTGGCATCTGACCGGCCAAATAATGAGGTCAGCCAACAACCCGAGCCTCAAAGATTTTAAATATATTTTTGTCCAACTATCATTGCTGCCATGTAGTTAAAGCTGCTGTTGTGCAACTGGGCTGATGTAATAAAAAGCCAGTGGAGGTCAGTTTTTATCTCTCATAAACATTACTTTTTGCTGTCCTTCCCCAAGCCTGCATGTAGCTGCCAACTCATGGGAAAAGCTCAGTGTATTCATTCTCTTCAGATGCTGCACTCTGTAATGAAGGTGTCCAAAAGCACATGTGGTTGTTTTAGTGAGCTTATGGTGGTGTTTTCCTGAAACCCATATTTCGGGCCTTGGAATAATAGACAACACTGTAAATGTGCTGAAGTGTCTGTGTTCTATGTAACCACAGAGTGCTGCCCAGGCCTGGAGCAGAACCTTCTGAAGAGATCCCCACGGAGGCCGATCTCAAAGCGTCCAGTACAGAAGAAGCCCTGCCCTCTCTGTGTCTCAAACAGGTCTATCCCAAATACACCAAACAGTTCAACTACCTGCGGCTGGTGGAGCGCATTGCAGCTCTCTTCATTCGCTTCCTTGGGGTCAAAGGCAACATGCGTCTGGGTCCTACAGCCTTCAGGACATTTATCAGGTAAGACTATCCACACACGATACTCTTTAATGCCGAACCGCACTTACAAATGTTGAATTTTACACAGGAGCTGCAAACTGACCAACAGCAGTTTCTCAATGGCTTCAGTTGACATTCTCTACATTGACATCACACGACGTTGGGCAGGAACAATGGCCGACTCCAGAGAAGCTGGTAACACACTAAACCATTTTCATCTAAAAAATAAAGTGCTCTATTCTAGATCAAAATCAGAATACTTTAATCATCCGCATGAGAAATTCATCCCATAAAACTTAAAACACAGTACAAAACAGCCATCAATAATAAAAGCCATGATAGAGTGCTACTGGGATCAAATTAAAATGGATGATTCTGAGTCAATGTGTGAATAGTTCAGGGTATCAGAGAGAGAGGAGTTGTACAGTAATGGCTGTTCAGAGGAAAGCGCTCCTCTTTAGTGCATTTGGGCAGGAGCAGTTTGTCACAGAACATGCTCCTCAATAGATGGCAGGTTATTTCACAAAAACATTAGTTAATCCATTCACTATTCAAGAATCTGATTTAAAATGTTACCTAATTTTACAATGAAAGACAAATAACCTGTGAACTGTCTCCTCCCCACAAACGACCCACAGCTATATCACTCTGAACCTGGGACTAAATGTGACAGACTATGAAGTACCAACGGTGATGAGCAATGTTGAGCATTCTCAGTTCCCAACCTGCAGGAGTGCACGAGTGTGGACTTGTGGACCCGATGACATCACAGGAAGTAGCTCATGAATATGGGGCTGTGAGCTTTTGTAAAATTAAATAACCTCATATCAAATTAAAAGGGTGAGACACTGCAGGCGAAGTGGAAATTGGTTTTATAAGACATCAATTAGAAACTTTTGCTGTAGATTACTTAAAAAATAAATACATTTTTTTTACATCTTAGTCCATTTCTCAGTATTTATAAAAGTATACATAAATAACGCATTATGTTACAAGTAATTGTCAAATATATAATCTATCTTATGTGCAAACTGAAATAATTCCCATAAAAATAATAATCAAAATAACATTTTTGACTTGGTTTTTGGATTAGTAATATTAAACTTTAAACTTTTGGACCTTTTCCACACAGTATGAAACAAATGCATTTTGATAAAAATCGATTTTGTAGTCACATGTCCCCCTATATATCTGTGCAGTGAAACTTATTCAGTGTAATAAGAAAACAGTTTATCGTGTACACCATTTTCTTGTTTTCAAGTGAAAGCATGTTGGATCAAAGTGGCCCCAAGAAAGATGATTAAAAATAGATTTGCCTGTCTTCCTTTAATAAAACAGTTTAAATACATTTTATATAGAGAAAATTTAAAAATTCTTTTGATATTCTCAATATGATCTCTCATGTGGAGGAGAGCAGGTCAACCTGTGAAAAGCAAGCCGTTTGTCCTAAATGGCCTGTTCACAACATTATGACTTTAACTTATCTATTGCTTACCATTGTGAGGAAATGAAAGCAATGTAAAATGGATCAAATTTGATTCAACACATGTTCCGTAACACAGTAAAAACAGTCTTAAGGGACAAGTAATTTATAGAATAAATGATTCTTAAACCAGTCACATCGCCGCGTTTATTTACATACGCATGTTCAGCTGCTGCGTGGCTCTTCCCGCTCGGTGTTGAGGACGGGGTCGCCCGAAGGAGGAGGCTCGCGGTGATCCACATGCCCAATGCGAGACGGATTGTGGGATATATAACACCTAGTTTATGGCATAGGTTTTATATATAGAGATGCATTATTGCCATCCTGTCACATTGATGGTAACGGTCCCATGCTTTTGTGAAAATAAGATGGCGCACCTTGCTCTTCCTACAGAACATGTTCCTAAAAAGGGCAAAAAGGCGGCGGACCAGCGACGAGCCTTCGTAGTTTGTAGTCAAAGCTCGGGGCTAAAACTTTTGAATTCCACAGAACAAAACCTAGCATGGTTAAAAATATGATACCCAGAGTTTGCTGCTTTGCCTACGACTTGAACTCAACTGAGGATGCCATCTCCACTGCGCTTCATTCAGCCCTCACTCACCTTGAAACAAAGGACTCATTCGTTAGAATGCTGTTTTTAGACTTTAGCTCAGCATTCAACACTATAATCCCACAGCAACGAAAACATAAACGGCTCCACCTGGGGATCAACACATCACTGTGTAACTGGCTGCTGGATTTTCTGACAGGGAGACCACAGGCTGTATGTGTCGGCGGAAAGTCCTCCAGAACCATCACACTGAACACAGGGGCTCCCCAAGGCTGTGTGCTGAGCCCCCTCCTATTCACTCTGCTGACCCATGACTGCGCTCCAATGTATGACTCAAACCTCTTCATCAAGTTTGCAGATGACACAACAGTGGTGGGTCTCATCAGCAACAGAGATGAGTCAAACTACAGGAGTGAGGTGAGCAGTCTGGCCATGTGGTGCACCCAGAACAATCTCTCTCTAAATATGGAGAAGACAAAAGAGATTGTTGTGGACTTTCGAAGAGCACGGGCCCAGCATGCTCCTCTAACAATCAACGGTGCTGCAGTGGAGAGGGTGACCAGCACTAAGTTCCTTGGTGTGCACATCACAGAGAACCTTTCCTGGACCATGCACACTACATCACTGGTCAAGAAAAGTAATCAGCGTGTCTACTTTCTCCGCAAGTTAAGAAGAGCCTGAGTCCCAGCCTCCGTTATGTGCAACTTCTACAGAGGGACTATAGAGAACATCCTGACCAGCTCCATCACTGTGTGGCATGGCGCCAACACTGCCTCCTGCCGAAGGAGCCTCCAGCGCATCATGAGAGCAGCGGAGAGGATCTGCGGAGCTCCTCTCCCCACCATTAAGGACATGTCTACCCGTCTCACCTGCAAAGCCACCAGAATCACACCGTCTCTTCAAGGTAATGCCTGCAGGGAGGAGACTATGGAATCTACGGGCCAGGTCCAGTCTACTTAAGAACAGTTTCATACACAAGGCCATCAGGAAGCTGAACTCCCTAAACTCCCAGCTACGAGCCTCCACAGTGCTCCAGAGTCTGTCAATCAAACTTAGGCTTCAACTTTTTAATTCTGCTGTGTGGTTAAAAATATGGTACCCAGCTCAGCACTGTCACATGGGTGACAGCATTTATTTTAGAAAAGCCCGGCTTTTAAGCAGTGCTAGGGAGATGTAGCCTGGCCTTAGCCATCCGTAAACTCCGGTCAATTATAATTTCCCTACATGTACGTCTGGGCTTGATCTCAGTGGCTGCATTTCATCGGTTGAATTTCAACCTACCATTCGGCGAACGGGGGAGGCGGGTGTTGTAGGTGACGTCAAGCATTTGCGCCAGGGGGTGGTATTGCAGCAATGTCAGCTCTTCACCACGAGGACCAAAGAGAAGGGCTTTACTTGCCCATTGATTGGAACAGGACTTGGGCCGCGCGTGAGAATGACCTGGTTTGGCTATCAAGCCTGTTAGCAGATTAATTCAGGAATCGTTTCTTTTTGTACAGTATATACTATTTCTCTGATCTGCGAAACCGTCCACTAGATGTCTGTTTGCACACGTATTTTCATGACTATAGCTACACAATAATATTAATTTTAAATATGTATTCAAATGAATATACCTAATCATAAAATGTGATCAAGAATATTACAATAAGATCACTCGCACTTCCTTCCCTCCATCTACGTCAGCAATGATGAGCATTCTGTTGTTAAGGTGTTGCTAAGGACAGATTCATGTTATTTCAATCATAGATTTTAAGTGTAAAATAAAAAAAGTTATCACAAACTGATATTTTAAAAGTATAAAACTGTAATTTTGAGCAGTTCGTCTTCATGTGATATATGTACTGGATTATGTAAATCAGGAGCCAGTGTGTTAATGTATAAAATCAGAATGCACAGCTAACAAAATACAGTATCATAAATCCTTATTATAAACCAGTGTACCATATGTTTCCAGGCATGGGTCTGCAGGCGTTTGTGGAGGCTTTCTTCTCTCTGGCTGCACGCAGGTTTAAGTCCCTGGGGCAGCGGCAGCAGGTGCTGGCACTGCTGGAGCAGTGCGAAGCGCAGAACTTATGGGAGGAGCGGCGCTCTGTGAGCTGCAGCCGCACGCTTTCGGGAGGCAACAGGACTCATGTTGCACCACTCTCTCCTGCTCCTCTGAGGCGAGCCACGAGCCAGGACCAGAGACTCCACTACAGACTGAAAGCCCGCCCTCTCCGAGTCGGCACTGATAACTGAGGGACTGCCTTTAACCAGCGCTGGGAGATGAGGGTGATTGTGGGGAGTGTTTGATTCCCTCTAAGGACTTTATCTGATGTTTAGTATTACAGGGATGATGGAGCAGTGAGGAGTAGCTCATATATGAAGGCATAACTGTTGGATACTGCAACTGATTTTGATGGCAGCTAATAGCTTCCAATTTGTGCAAACACATCCACTTTCCTGACTGAAATAATTAGCTTTACCATCGGCATTTATTAAACACTAGAGAATTACGGATGTGGGTTTATTTTGAATTTGCACTAAGTTATGTTTGCACATGTTGAATGTAGGTGCGAGTGATTTGAGTATTGTGTCTAGATTTTTGTTATTAGATATACTGGGCAAGCCTCCTTACAATCAATGGCTCAGCTGTGCATCACAGCTCCTTAAGCCTATTAGCGGTGAGTGAAGTGAATAAGTATTCAAATGGAAAAGGCCACTTATCCGCTGTCAATTCAGCAGCTTTTCCAGTCAGGCAGCCTCCAACCTTCACTTGATGGACGGAACCAAGTTGCCATTAGCAAAGAACTTGAGCAGTAAAAGCATGGTGCATTATTTTCTAGCTCTTTGAGTCTGGATCACACTAGGGTATTTACGCTAAACATGGTATATACATTATATCTGTTATACAAATACTTTTGTGGTTCACATTGTAGTAATGCAAGACTTATTCTTAAAACACTGTACTAAACTATAAATGGCATACATATGTATTTAATAAAACTTTATGACGTTCAAAATTAATTATCACCCCAAAACCAACACACACACAAAGTTTTAAAATGTAACTGGCCAAAGTAGTTGGTGAGAGTTAAAACCTTTTTTTCTTTTTTAACCAGGATTTGGTTTGTTGGCTGGTGTTGAGGTCAAGTTTTGGTAGGTGATACAGCTTTGAAGAGCAAATTCAAGTTTCTTTCCACGTTAAGGTTCACTTTGTACCCATTGGGAAATGTGTCCTCTGCATTTGACCTGCGATGCTGCTCTGGAGCCCCGTGAGGAGCATACATACGCAGACACATTTTTGCCGTCTACATAAAATTGCCATAAATGATTGCAAATTTGTCCCCAATATAAGGGAGCTCTGCACATGATTTCTCCCACTCCTCAGTGTTGGGTATAACAATCATGGAGAATGTAGGTCGAGCCTGAACCAGTCTCACTCGCTCCTCTATGCCTTTGTATCTTGAACATATGGTCTCTCACAGCCTGTCGTCTATCTGGGCCTGCTTGAGGATTTAATGAACATGTGACTCATCTTGCCTCCACTCAAACTAGAACGTCATTTACATTTCATGAGTGTCGAAGGAAAAACGAGCAATCAGCTGAGCTTTAAAATAGCTAAATAAAACTTTAATAGGTCTAGTTGCAAATGTACATAAATTGCACAGCCACATTTTGTCAACACAACTTCCTCTGTACATTATTGTTTTGTCACTGTTGCCAAAGGAAGCAGACTCCAGCAAATACTATACTCAACATACTTACAAAAGTAATTTCTACAAGATAATAGAAAACATACATTTGTGACTATTGTTCAATTTGTTGGGTTGTCGTATGGTTTTCAGCAAACACTTAAGGGGGCGCCAAATGAATGTCAAATACTTAGTTTGGAAAAAATAAGTCATTTTAACACATGCACCCTCATCAGGATTTTTAAAACATCTGACATCACGTGGAGGGCTCATGTGTGAAATGGACCACAGTTTAAGAATACACTGCAGTTATTTTGGAGCAGAAATACTTTAATGATCCCATAGGGAAAATTGTCCTGCATTTGACCCGTCCTTAAATGCCGCTGAGGCAACCTGTAGGAGCGGTGGGCAGCCGCAGGAGGCAGGCGCCCGGGGCCCCACCTCCGGATCTAGATCCAAGCTAATGGTCAGAATCACCTGGCTGGAGGATTAAAAATATTTAAAAAATGGGTGCATTGTTCTGAAGATACACAGTATAATAATAAAATTACACTTCTAAAATATTCACTTCTTTAATATGCATCTATAATTGGTGGAAAATATTTTTGCCAGTTTATATCTGTTTCTCAATGATATATGTATATTTTGTACAGTCACAGCAGCATGTGTATGTGCTGTGCTGCTAATCACTACTGAACAGAAAAGTGCATAGAGCTAGAGTAAAAGAAGATTGTGCTTGCGAATCTCACAGAAACTTAAGTCCCACGGACCATTGAAACTTTCCCTTTAACTTGAAAACGCAAATCACAAGTATTTTATTAGGTTTTCTTTTTCTTTTTTTTGGCCTAGTAATAATCATAGAAAGTGCCAACAGACTGAACAGGGAGGACATAGAGAGGCTGACTAAATACAGTTCTACCCAATGGGAGCAGACAACCGACCGAGCTATTTATTTACAATATCCATAATGGTAACAGCAGTTTTTAGGACAAAAACATTTACAAAAAGCTCTGGTTAACGTTACATAAAAATAGTGTCAGCATTTATTTATTTACACCATCTCAAAGCTGTCCAGCCGCTATACACTCTGTTTATCTTATACATATTTACTACATTATTTTTGCAGCAAGCCATTTAGTTCATCATCACTGCGTTCGATCTCGCCACAAAATAAAAAGGTGATTATTCTCACGCTGCTATCGGATCTAAAACAATGAAGAAGCATGCAAAGCCTCACTTAATAAAAAAAACAAAAACAAAATATTGACCGGCTTTGTAATCGTATGTATTGAGCGACATGAAACCTCAAGGTAAGACCATGTGTGAGTTAGTATCTTCACATTCAGAAAGGAGGAGTATAGCAGAAACAATATGAGGAGGGCCTACATATTGGCTGTGACAATGTTACTTGTTGTGACCTGCCTTACATGTAGCCATGTACTCACTACGCCGAGAGGAAACTGCAGAAGACTTTGCGCAATGATCAACAAAGACGTTATTTATATTGCGCACGAGGCTCCATTTTAGGCAGGTGCGCATAACCCAACATGTAACATCAACCGCGCATGTAGGCAAGAGAATGTTATGTTGGATCTATATTAAAAGAACAGAACGAGCAAGAAGAAACACAGTCGGGAAGCATCTTTATACACTCACAAAGCAGAGGCTATGGGAGGAGCGGCTCACCGGTCCAGTGTATTGTAGGAGTGGATGGTCTTTAGATCGCGGTGTTGAGCTGCTGGAGCATGGGGACACCACGCTCTTAATTTATGTTTACAAACAGCGCCGAGCCCCAGGGAGTTGCTAAGTTTCTGCTAAACACGCTGCATTCGGTTTTGTAAAGGGCTAAGCAGAATGAAGCGACGGTGGTCTTCATGAATGGATTTGTCGTCCTCTCCCCGGGGCTCCAATACACGCCACACACCGCAAACCCATTTGATTGTAATAGTAAAAGCATACCTACCACCTCACTTCTAAATAAAGGGAGCCGTTTTCTATTTGACAATATCAAATATAGCGATATGAGTGTATATTCTATAGAAGAAATGCATACATCTATAATAAAAGTCTTTTATAGAGTTATCACAGAGACTTTAGTATATACTTTAGGTGTGTACAACCAAATTTTTACAAATCCACAGTATAAGTTGTGCCTTTTTTCCCCTCTTTTTTTTCGTTTTTGCAGGAGAAGATAACTCTGGGTAAAGCAAGGAGCGTTTCTTAAGGCGTTTCATGTACCAATAGCTTTTTTTTCACAAAGTGCTTTAGATAGGGATGGAGGGTGAGAGAGAAGAGTGGGCAGGCCAGAGGTACACCAAGGCCTACACCCAAGAAGTGACCAGAAGAGTGTTTCCGATAAGAAAGATTAGATTCTATTTGGTTCTTTAATAAACAAAGAAAATAAAGCAGTAATCCTCTTAAGATAACAAAGAGATAATCCGTGGTGTTTTCGTCGTTTGAGCCGAGTCCACTTCAGTAAAATGGAGGAGAGAGAGGAAGGGTTGCTAGGGGCGACCAGGTCCGGCATGCATCTTTGTAGATCAATAGTGGTTCGTCCCAACAGAAAGGGTCCTGTTTTGTCCCAGTGTGTGTGAAACCGCACGTGTTTTTTGATGCACTATGCTGTATATACAAAACTCTCTCTTGAAGGCTGTCTGGTGATCTGTCAGTCGTGAAGTACCACCTCCGTTTCTCGCTTTGGCTCCTTCAAAATCCGTAATATAAACCCCAGGAATTTGAACCACCAACGCTGGAGTGTCTCTTAATGCATGCTACCCCACATGCATTCATATGACTAACAGTTGCTGCTGTTTCGAAACTCTCCGTTCTCCGTGATCTGCAGTTTGGTGGGGTTGGTGGGGGAGATGCCATTCCGACTTTGCATGCTGTAGCGCTCCTTCAGCTGCGTCAGGGCGCTCATTAGCCGCGCATTGGCCGCATCGAGAGACTGGATACGCTTTTCCTATACACACACACACACACACAGACACATAAAAGCATTACAAGTTTGAGTCAAAAATAGGATCACTGATTTGTGAAGTCTGGCATAAACAGAAGTAGAAAAAAAGCGTGAAGTCGTAGTGCACAAATCTTGCCGGCTGCAGAGAGACAGCACTTGATAGAAAAATAAATAAAACATTTCTGAGTCGCCAAGCACAAGACGCACACAACTGACAGCACAACAGTCGTGAAGAAAAAGCTGTGCTTGAATGTAACGTGCAAAAGCATGATGTGGAACTGACCTGTGCATCGATGATTTTTTGTTTGGAGTCTACCACTGCCTGCATGTCTGAGTGATCCTTCTTCAGCTCCTCCTCCACCGACATTAGCCTGCGGCAAAGGAAAAACATCTTTTAAAAAGCTAGGTATTGATTTGTACTCATGCAGAGCTTGGAAATTGTAGACATTAACAGTAAAGTACACAGCAAAAAACAATATTGTATATAAAGGAGCGCTGATTACGTTTTTATAAAACTCACAAACTACTGCTCATAAGATGCGTATATGTATTAAGCTGCTGCGAAAGGGGTAGTCTCGGAGGCTTTGTGGGAGACGTGGGGGATTGAGTGTGAGGGTGGTGTCTGCTCTGTTGGCAGCCTCAGACCAATCCCCAGACCTGACCGACTGCTGTCACCGGTGTCACACCAGTACGTAATATTTTTTTCTCTCTCCGTAGAATAGTTGGTACACTCATATGACTTGTGATTGGTTGATGTACCAACACACCAAAAACAAAAAATTCATCAACGAGGCGGTCGGGTGCGATGCACATTTCCTGGTTGCTACGTAGGCATGTGTAGACAAGGGCACAGAGGCAGAAGCATGGGCAGAACTGATGACGTTCTCTGGATCCATGACGTTTTGTGAGCCAACCGCAAAAAAAAAGTGGATTTGGTATTTAGTTGTTCTTTAACAAGTGGTACGTCCATGCTGCCTCAGAACTTATATTTTTGTAATAGACTGATCCACACTTGGATGTGAGAAGGCACGAAAAGAGGGACAGGTTTTGGGATTTACAGGTTGTATCTATAGAATAATCTTATAACTAGAGCAAATTCGCCTGGGTGTCCAAAGATTTGAGTGGGTGCTCAAGCCCCGCAGCACCCATGGGATTGGTGCCTATACTGCATATTCCCTGACATGATCAGTGTTCATGAATAGTAGGTATGTTGTAGTTACCTGCTAATGATGCTTTTCATCTGGAGGTCCTTGTCATCCTGCTGTCTCCTCAGCCTCTCCTCAGAGTCCTCTAGTCGGCTCTGGTACTCCATCAAAACCTTCTGAGCCTGCTCGTCCTGGCCTTTGAGCCGTGCCTCATACTCCTCCAACTTCTGTACAGAAGCTCTGAGCTTCTCCTGTAGCACTGCAATCTCCTGCTGGTACTGAAACAAGACAATTGCCAATTGTAGCCTATCTGTAAATTTACATTTGTTTTTTAATGAAATGGCAAGAACACAATGTTTATTAGGTTATATACATTTCAAATAGAATATGTAAAATGCAGGAAGCTTTTGTGAGACACAATTATTTAATACACTCTTTGAATCTGATTGAGACATTTCTTAAAATTACTTTGGTTTCTGTGTAAGAGAGGGAGCAACTCAGGGAGTGCAGATTGTCATTGAATTTGCAGTATCAATGTCAACAGAAGTGTGCTCTCTCAAAGACTAAGAGATACTACACAGGTATATACACCAAAACAATGTTTACTGCAGTGGACAGATCTTAAAATGAATGACATGTTTTGTATTCTGGCCTATCCTCAAACTCGCACAATGCTTCCTTTGGTTCCTTGCTGCTGTCGTTTTCTTTCTCTTACTGTATTCTCTCCTGCTGAGCTAAAAGGAGGCTGTCAACATGCCATTTGATATTAAAGGGCCTTAACTTTTTCTCTGTGCTTCTATTAAAATAACAATGTCAAAAGGGCATCATTTCAAAATATGTTTGCACTTTTCAGTGCTTTTGTTGTTTCTGACACATGCCTTCCCTTAGTCACCAAACAAGTCTTCATTGTGCATCACTGGGGTGAACTCCTAAAATGGTTACACATAAAGGTGTATTGTTGCCAAACTTATTTAATATCAGACCAAGAATATAGTTAACTTGACAAACGCCGCACTAAGCGTAAGTGTTAGTGATGCCAAAATAAAGCTCTAAAGAGAATGTGAGTGACATATGCATGCCACATACAATTTGTTAATACAGAGCAGTAAATGTTGTGTATCCATTACATTTTAGACTCAGTTTGTGTTGCAACCGTGCTCAGCTGTTAAAATTATGCTAAGATAAAGGCCGGTAGTGATCGATTTATGTGGAATTTACTTTTTTCACATCCAACTCCTTTCTGTAAGTGTATTTGTGTTGCAAAAGCCTGTAGTCTACAGTGTAAAATAACCAAAGCTTATTAGAGACACACGAGGAAACAGCCGCATGATGTTTGCCTGCAGACATTTAGTTAAGACTCAATTTATTGCCTTTTTTGGTGTCCCTGACGGCTGCTGCTTTCTTCATGCGCTGTGTGTGCAGGTCCGTATTTGTTATGAACGATTGGGAAAAATATGGAGAATGTAGCAGTCAGTCACATCTGAGCGGGGGGTGAGAGGTTTTGGCAGAGGGAGAGGGAAGCACAGCCAAATGCATGCACACATATAAAGCATAATCATGACAGTTTATTTGATTTGATCACGGGTCACGACTGTAAAATAGCGCACGTTCTGCAGCTGTGATCATAAGGCGACTCACGGGTCAATCCGGGCTGTCCCAGAGCTCGTATCTGGCCCTTAGACAGTCCCAGGCATATCTTCAAGGGTTTTGTTACACTGTCTGGGTTAAACTATGACACCATGCTCTTGGTTGTGTATATTCATGGTTATATTAATTAACATCAAGCTGTTTTTGTTTATGAATCGTCAGTATTCAGACTATCTGATACTGTATATTGTTAAAGTCAGACGCTTTCTCGTCAAATTGTATGAAGTTAAATAAACACTTTCATTACACAAACCTCTGATAGCAAAGACTTTGTGCAACTTTCTGTTGATGACTATAAAATCACAAAGACAACCATGAATAAACCTTCTGAAACTGCTCAGTCTAGTCAACACTGTACCCTGCTGTCATTGTCAACTTGCTGAAAACACTTTGAAGACGGGTAAGGATTGAGAAGAAAGGATACAAAGGAAAGCATTCTCAGGAAGAGGGACTTATGAAACATGGATAAGGTAGAAAAGTTATGACATATATTTAATCTAAAGGCAGGTAAAGAAGGGTTTATATTGGCATGTTACCTTTTCCACCCGTGTCAGATCCTCTCTGTTTCTCAGTAACTCGGGCTCCATCCCCTCATGGTCTAAATAGTGCACATTCATATTCAATAGCCAGGCTGCTGTACGGTCCAGAGCATTGGGGTTCACTGGGGAGGGGGCCTATAGTGGAACCAACACAACACACACGCACATGAGCAGGGCGCAGAGTGATGGGAAGGGGAAGCAGGAAGGCAATAAAAGCACAACAACAGAAATAAAAAGCTTGAAATGCACCAACTAGTTCAACTAAAAGGAGGTGAGATTCCCCCCCCACACACACACACACACACACGCACACGCACACGCACACACACAGATGTGCTCGTGTCCACATAGTAAATGTATAGAGGTGTGTGAACTGGGGACATAAACAGGCTTCAGGCGGAGAACATGGCAGCCGGTGTGTGCTCTAGTTTCTGTGAATTGATAAAACAGTTGTGGAAACTTGTGGTTTTAAATAAAGGTGCCAAGAGAATGTGAGCATAAAACAAAATAAATAATGGGGCTATACATGGATGAATGTTTTTTAAGTGAGCAATGCAATTAGTATCTAACCTTATGTCATATAATGTATGATAGTCAATAGTATGTTTTATGTTATATTTTGAAGGTCAATTTAGAAACCGGATAATTTTGGTTCGAAATCATTTAGCTTTTTGGATTGAAATCCGAAATTCCTTGTTTCCACAACTGCAATTTCTTGCAATGCTTTGCATATCGAGTTGGTATAGGTAGCAGTGCGGCAAATACTGATGTTACTCCCTATATTTATCCAAGCTTGGGACCGCCGCAAATATAACACTTGACTGTTGAAGCTGGTCTATTGTTAATTTATACCGTATTTTCTGGACAATAAGTTGCTCCGGCGTACAAGTCGCACCAGCCAAAAAATGCATAATGAATAAGAAAAAAACATATAAGTCGCTCTGGAGTATAAGTCGCACCAGCCTTGGCAACTACCTGGAGGCGTAACTGTATCATTGACAAGCCTCTACCGGCAGCACGTTGTTCAAGTACCCATGTGCAAACTCGCTCCTCTATCTGTGGCCATCGAGCTTTTAGCACGCGATTTTTTGTTTTCTTCATTGCAGTATGAGTAACCTCCACTTTTTGCTCGCTCATTCCAAACGTAGTTGTTGTTTTTTTTTCTCAGTGGTACAGTGCTTTATTTGTCATTGTGTGCAAATAATAAAACGAATATATATTTTGACATATAAGTCGCACCTGAGTATAAGTCACGTCACCAGCCAAACTATGTAAAAAAGTGCGACTTAGAGTCAGGAAAATACGGTACATTGTGACCCAACCTTGCAACTGTCATGTTACTGCTAGCAAAATCTTCATAGCAGGTAGGTATATGGATATTCAGTGATTATGTACGGAAACATGATTGACTTTTGCATAGTTAGCCTAATTAAGGGTCTACCTCCCTGTGACTATGTGATGTCTTCACAATGATCCAAGCCATTACTGCACCAGTGCTGTCATTCAGGAGTCCGCTGCCGTGTCCTTGGATACAGTCATCCTTTGTGCACTTGAGCACTTATACTTCTCCTTAATTAGATGCTAATTTTTCCCTCAGCACCCCCTTCTTCAACCCATTAAGGATGACCAGTAAAACAGAGTTGAAGTGAAGAGCTGCCTGTATGCAAATTACTGTTATTACATGCACAGTGACTACAGTTCATTAGAGCACAATGTGTAGATTATCTTGTCAATTTCCTAACAAGCCCGCTTTGTTTCCAACTAAATGTGCTCTCAGTTAGCATAAACAAACTTTACATTTTATTGTATATAAAAGCTGGTACCAGTGTTGTTTTCGTCAACGAAGACGATAACGATATGATTTCGTTGACGCCCCTTTTTTTAAAGATGATAACGTAACGGTGACGAGCTAAAAATAGCTCTTTGGGGACTAAAACCTGACGAGACGTTTATGAGTTTACGTCAACGAGACGAGACGAGACTAAAATGGGAGAAAGTGGTTCGTCAGATCGTTCACAAACAGAGTTTATACGCGGAGCGGGAGAACACACCGGTAAACTTGACACAGAGCAGCGCCGTCAGCTCTCATGATGCTGCCGGGCAGCGGCGCCTCTTTCTCTATCTCTCTCTCTCTCTATCTCGCTATCTCTATCTATCCCTCTCTCCCTCTCTCTCCCCGTGGCGTGCAGTGCACTGCTAGTGTACATCCTCCACGGAGCGCATCTGACATCGATGTCACAGGGACATCGACCTCAGGACAGTTTTAAATACCGTAGCGTATGAACGCAGAACGCATGTTGAGGTACGTATGTGCAGACAGCGCTGTTGATCAGAGGACGAGGAGAGCGGGCGCTTGTGGGGAAAGTCCTGTTCACAAAGACACTTCTACTAGTGCCAATTGTGGTGTAATCGGTTTGTCAAAAGCTATAAAGCCAATAGATAAGTATTATTTATCCCAATTTTCAATAGTTATCTAAATTAATTATAACTTGTTATAATGAAACTGACGAAAACTTGACTAAAACCTTTTAAATTTTCGTCTGACTAAAACGTGACTAAAACTATCACATTTAGAAATGACTAAAATGTGACTAAATCTATAAGCATTTTCGTCCAAAAGACTAAGACTAAAACTAAAACTAAAACGGCTGCCAAAAACAACACTGGCTGGTACAGTGTAAAGCAATGTGGATGTGTTGGTCGATCCAAATACAGAACTTGTCACCTTGTACTTTATTTGCTCTGCCCTTTCGGATGGTAAACAATGTATCTTGTTGTAAAAAACAAACAAACATAGGAATATGGTAAATTGAAGGATGTAATCAACTATTTCACAGCAATAATAATGTTCAAAGCTAAAAAACTATCTTACCAACCAGTATTATGGTTGGTTCTATGGTTCGCCGCTTTAAAACATTGTATAAAACATGGTCTTCACACGCTGCAGAGCTGGAAAGAGACCATAAATTCACGGCCAGGATTAAGCAAATAAGTTCAACGGTTAACAGCAATACTGTCACTGGACTCAGATGATTGTGTATTTGTTCGTACACGTTCTAAAAATGGTGACAGTACATATTGCGGCTCTCGGTTGCGCAGGAGTTTTCCACTGTAGAATAAGTGGCAGCTTCTTTTGCAGCTATGAATTTTATAAATGTTGAATGGAAAGGGACTACATAAGGTTACACTTCAGCCCACTCCTTTTCGATTTTGTATTTATTGTATTAAAAAAACGAACGAAAAATAAATCCAATATAAAAGTGGTAAAAAACTGCGGTAAATAGACACAAGGTCTTGTTTAGTTTTTAATGTTAATCAGACATGCAGTGCCTTGCGAAAGTACTAATACACCTTGAACTTTTCCACATTTTTTCATGTTTACAACCATCAACGTAAAGATTTTATTTAGATTTTTTTACTGAAAGTTCACACACAAGTAACAGACAACTGTGAAGTGAAAGCAAAATGATAAATGATTCTGTTATTTTCAAAAAATAGAAAAGTGAAAAGTGGGGCGTGCATAAGTATTCATACAGCCTTTTCTGAGTGCATTAAATTGCCTTTATAACATTCCTAATGACTGCAGAATGTTCACACCTTGCACTAACCATTAAATAGAGGCCACCTGTGTGTAATCTACTCTCAGTATAATTCCAGCTGTTCTGTGAGGGCCTCAGAGCTATGGTCAGAGTGTATTGGTCACTAAGCAACATCATGAAGGCCAAGGAGCACACCAGAGAGGTCAGGGATAAAGCTGTGGAGAAGTTTAAAGCAGCGTTAAGTTATACAAAGATTTCCCAAGATTTGAACATCTCACGGAGCACGGTTCAATCCATCATTCAGAAATGGAAAGAGTATAGCACCACTGTGAACTTACCAAGACACGGCCGTCCACCTAAACTAACAGACCGAACAAGGAGAGCACTGGTAGGAAATGCAACCAAGTGCCCCAAGATAACTCTGGAGGAGCTGCGACGTACTGCCGCTGAGCTGGGGGAATCTGTACATGGGACAACTATAAGTCGTACTCTACACAAATCTGACCTTCATGGACAAGTGGCAAGAAGAAAGCCATTATTGAAAGGAGGCCATAAGAAATCCCGTTTGAAGTTTGCTAGAAGTCATATGGAGGACACAGCTACCATGTGGAAGAAGGTGCTTTGGTCAGATGAGACAAAAATGTAACTTTTTGGCCCAAATGCAAAACGTTATGTATGGCACAAACCTAACACTGCTCATCGTCCTGAGTGCACCATCCCCAGTGTCAAATATGGTGGGGGGAGCATCATGCTATGGGGCTGCTTTTCCTCAGCGGGGACTGGGAAGATTGTAAGAATAGTTGGGAAGATGGATGGAGCCAAATACAGGGACATTTTGGAGGAAAACCTGCTGGAGTCAGCAAGAGAATTGAGGCTGGGGCGGAGATTCACCTTCCAGCAGGACAATGACCCTAAACACAAAGCTAAATCTACAATGGAATGGTTTAAAAACAAATATTAATGTGTTAGAATGGCCCAGTCAAAGTCCTGACCTAAATCCTATTGAAATCTGTGGAAAGACCTGAAAACTGCTGTTCACAAACGCTGAGTTCGCAAATAAATTAATTAAGAGCTTGAGTTGTTTTGTAAAGAGGACAGTGTTTCCCACAGGTTTGAAGGCAATGTGTGGCGGGTGGTGGGGGGGGCTGATAGGGGATGGCGCTGGTGACAGAAAGACGTTGGAGCTGCGCGTAACACATTCAGCTGCACGAGGCTGCGCTGACTCTGTAATAAAACCAAATGAACTCGAGTCCAAAGGATTTGTAGGGAGACTTTCTATCAGGAGTTTCGTATATACGAGCTAATTGGCGTGTGGACAGGCCAAAGAGACATAGGAGAAAATTCTCTGCGGCCCGGTAAAAAGCGTAAAAAAAAAAAAAAAACGAAACTCAATAAGTGGCACGCGGTGTTGATTCTATGGCCGTGCGCCACAGAATAGTCTATGTGTGGGAAACACTGGAAGAATGGGCTAAAATGTCAGTCTCTAGATGTGCAAACCTTGTAGTCATACCCCAGAAGACTTGCTGCTGTTATTGCAGCAAAAGGGGGTTCCACAAAGTATTAATTCATGCTGTATGAATACTTATGCACGCCCGACTTTTTGGTTTTCTTTTTTTTTTTTAAATAACAGAATCATGTATCATTTTGCTTTCACTCCACAGTTGTCTGTTACTTGTGTGTGAACTTTCAGTAAAAATTCAAAATAAAATCTTTACGTTTAGGGTTGTAAACATAACAAAATGTGCAAAAGTTCAAGGTGTATTAGTACTTTCGCAAGGCACTGTACTTGTAATCTGTAACAACTAAACTTTTGTCCTGCATTTTCTGTTTGGGTTTGTCCTTTTTTAAACCTGGCTTACAACCAGGTCAATTCAGCTCAAACCAATTTTAGACCTGGTTTAATAAGGATTTAGTCTTATTGGTCAAGTCCTTGGCATAAAATCATGAGAAAACGACATACCTGCTTGTGCTGTGGCCTGTGCTTGGTCTCGGGACTGTCCCCTTTGGAGGAGGATGATTGCTGCCGTAATCGTGCTCCAGTGGGCCAGTCAGGTGAAGAGGTCATCACTGTCCCAGATGAGGGCCTGGGATATGGGCCACTGTTGAGGAGGTTAGGAGGAGTGCGCCCTCTAGTGATGTTCTGCGGAGGTGGCTGGTCTATCCTCCTCTGTGGGCCTGCGCTGTTCTGCCTCGGGACTGTGGGCTGGCTCTGTGTTTCATTGAGGGACATCTGCCGCCGATTGAACTCCCCAGAGCGCCTGCTGTACTCGTCCCCGCTGCCGCCACATCCCACAACCCCCTGTGTCATAAACTTGGCTCCTGGGAGGTCTTCGTTGTTGCTGTGCGAGCTAACAGAGCTGTGGCATTCTGATCCAGAATCAGTTAAGCCACGAGGGGAAACAGGTAAACAGGCAGCCATCTGGTAGACAGGGTTTTGGAAAGAGAGTGGCGCAAGGAGCTGTCCGGGACGTCCATTTGCACTGTCCGTCACAGGAGTGGTCGGGCTCTGGCCTGGCCTTCTCAGTGTGGGGCCTCCAGGAATGTTGTTCTGTGGAGCCCTGGTAGTCCAGCTTACACCGTTGGAACCTTCAGCCAAACCATCAGAGGAACTGGGGCCTGGGCCACTTTCTAGAATGCGAGGATCTTGGAGGTCTACCATAGAAAGGCTCTTGCTACCATTGGCCATTCCCAAGTCAGGCTCATTTGTTTCCGAGTAGCTTGAGCTTCGTGCTGGGGACGGTTGTAACCCTGAGCTCCTTGTCACAAAGAATAGATCCTTATTTTCTGGTGTTGGCGACGGTAACCTAGTGAAGTCCACCAATCTGAAAAAGAAGGGGGCAAAAAGAAACAAAAAATTGTATGAAACTCTTGGATCTGCTCTGCTAATTTCAATTTAACCAAAGTAATACAAAAAAATAACCATGTGCATAATATAATATATATCAAAGTGAGCCTGCAATAACTCTTGAATGACAGCAACAGACTAGCTTCTGAATGCCACTGTAGTTGATGGAATAGGCTTCATTTGCAGCTTAAGATCAATAGTCCAATAGAGTGTATTCCTATACAGAGTTTCTTCAACAGGACCAAAATATCAGCACAGCTGCAGTTCACCTACCAACAAGAATCACGATGGATAGGTCAAGATCTCGTGAGATAAAAATGCCAAAGAGATTTTTGTGTGTGGATTTTGCTTTCCTAGGACGGATCCAATAAACTCACTGGGTTTTGGGGTTTTCCTTGGCGCAAAGGAGGGCCGAAGGTCTGGGGATTCACAGGGCACGTTTCCATCTGCTGTTTATTTGGATATTACTTTTGCTTGGAATACACAAAAACAACTTGATTTGATTTGAAGGTGAAATATTTCGTTTGTGTACCTAGCCAACATAAGGTCTTTGGGCAGTCTGTCCACCCAGCTTAAGTCCACAAAAATCCACGAGAGACTTCATAGAACGAGGAATCCACTTGCACAGTCTGTGGAAGTGGGTTGTAGTTTGTATGCAGTGATCCGGTTATGTTTAACCCCAAAGCTCCCAGCTACCATGTTCCACAGCTCAGAGGTGTACTGTGGGCCCCTATCAGAGGTCAAGCTCAAAGGAACATCAAACCGCGACACCCATAGATAGAAGAACGCCTGAGCAACCTCAGCTGAAGTAGTAGACGACAGGGGAACTGCATCAGGCGTCCGTGTAATTGTGTCAACTACAGTGAAGAGGTGAGTAAACCGCAGGACAAGGGATAAGGGCCTACTAAATCCACATTAATATGTTTGAACCGTCTCTCAGGAATCGGAAAAGGCCGCAAAGGAGCTTTAACGTGACGCTACACCATAGAGTGCTGGCATGCCACGCACGTATAGGCCAAAATCTTAACGCCCATCCGGAGGTCAGGCCACACAAACATGGCATCCACCAACTAAGGAAGCTTTAAGTGAATTTCTCCATTGTGAGATCAATAAAGTCTCAAAAACATAGTGGCGCCTCGGTGCCAAAAAGCAGCAACATCCTCTTGCAAACTAGACAACCTCCAAGTCTGTTGGTTGGTCCGCAGCCATCTCAGCATAGTCTATTCCCAAATGAACAGTGGTAACCTGTGTATGAGAGAGGCAGTTCGCAATCAGGTTGTGGAATGTCAGTAGCAAAGTCGGAAATAGCTGAAAGCTTCCGTTGCTGCCGCACAAACCATGGTTCTAAGGTTTTGGCCAAAGCAAAAGTAAACAGCTTGTGGTCGACAAAAGTGGTGAATTTTCTCTACCTGTCCTTCATTTGTCTCTCATTTTGTTCCATTCCTTGACCTTGTCTCGGTCTATTTTTGCTTTTTTGTTCTTTGTCGCTATTTGCTGGACAAGAAGAAATCACTAAGGAATTTGTCTTGGCTCAAGCATTCTTTAGTTTCTATAATAAAACGCATGCCACTGCAATGCCAATACAATGTTTCTACAAGTAATCAACTTGCTGTAAGAGGGTTTATAGATGGCCACATAGGGATATAACATTTTTAGTAATATTGATCTAGATCCTCACTGCCCCGACAAAAAGCTCTCAGGTATGTGTCTCAGGTAATATTTCCCATATGAACGTGCATTGTGATAATAACAACAATAATAATAATAATAATAATAATAATAATAATAATAATAACGCATTAGTCTTATACGGTCAGACGCTCAAAGTCGCTTTACAATTTAGTGCATTATTCATTCACACCATACTCGGTGATGGTAAGCGCCGTATGTAGCCACAGCTGGCGGGGCAACCAGTCTGCGCCATCGGCACCTCCTACCACCACCAACCACTCACTCACTCTCATTCACCAAGGCTTCCTGGTGTTTCCCTAACGGTCTCCCATCCAAGTACCGACCAGGCCCTTCCCTGCTTAGCTTCCGGGGTCTGACGGGATCGGGGGGGCAAAGGCTGAATGGCCATAATGCGTTCCTCTGTCGCAGTTGTTGTTGTTTTTGCTTGCCTGGTCCCTCTGCTCCCTTTCTCTTCCTGGTAACAAATGTCCAAATGTCACTTTGTTGCTTTGTTGGGGAGTATGAGCACAGGTGATGAGGGAATAAGGTTTAATATAGTTCATGTAAACAAGCCACGTGTCAAAGCCTTACCTACTGACTACCTGACTTAATATTAGTCAACACTAAAACGCTAGAGATAAGGCACTCGTATGCTACAGTATAGTCAAGTGTGATATATTGATGACAATGTTTTTCTTTCTTCTTGGCGATTTCCTCTGAAATAGCCACAGCATATCATTTGCTTCTCAAAGTGCTGAGCATGTTGTGTTTGCACCATGCCCTTCCAACAGAAACTTTCCAGGCTTAGGAATGACACAAAGAAATCTGTGATCTGTGGGTTCACTGTAGTATACAGAGATGTATGTGTTTTTTTCTTCCACAATTATATTTACGGGATTTATAGGATTTAATGTAAACTGCGTATCATATAAATGTTTTCTTTGTTTTGTACCACTAAAAATTGAAAAATATGAAAAATTAGGTTTGCATTCCTTGAACTTCCAGTGTCATGTTTTGTTTTGTTGCTCAAATAAATAAATAAATTAATGAAACAGTGATTGAGCATCGGTGCTTCTTCATAATATTCAGCCTCTATTAGGGTTGGGACGATGGACGATAGCATCGTAATAATATCACGATGGACGATATCATCGTCCATCGTGATGGATGAGCAACATCACGATGGAGAGCAACTATCGTGATGCCACACCCCATCCTGTCAGAAACACACGCTGATCTTCTGTGGGCCTTGTAAACCTATAAACTTTGCTGGGATTGCACTGTAAATTAAATCTCGAATATAGTTTAAGTAGCCTACCAGAAGCTCACATCGAAGCTAAGAGCGCATGGGTTTGGATGTTTTCACGAAGGACCGAGAGAGGAGAGAAGAGGCACGGAGGTACAAGGCTACGAGCACACGGACCGAGCGGCGCGTGGAGCAGCTTCAATAACGTAGGCTACGACGCAAACTTCTAAATATTGTCCCGTTCACCCACTGTTTCTTAAACATTACGTTAAAATTGAGCAAATGCAAATAATAAGCTCAGAATTACAGCTGTATTAGTGTGATAAGAGCCTCGTTATTGAGGAGCAGATTACGCTCTAAATAAGTCGAGTTTTAACACATTTCTGTTGCAAAATTCGTGTTCCATGACTCTGTTCAGATCATGTTTAGCTTAGATCCATTTATCCTGCAATCTCACATTTTTCCTAACATAAATAAAAGTCAGCCTATATATAGGCTATGTAAATGTCTTTAAAAATGCTTATAATGAGAGATGGACGATATCATCGTCCATCACGAGGGTTCACTGTAAACATCGTCAACTGCCAATTAAGGGGACATCGCCCAACCCTAGCCTCTATTGATACTATAATGCTTTTCATAGAAAAACAAAATGTATTCCCAGTTGCCGCTTACCCTGAGAGATCATTGTCTATGACCATCTTCTGCAGGCCTGTGGAGAGGCTGCAGCCAGCTTCGTCCGGAGGGGAGCCCATATGTTCAGTGGACTGTCCCGGGGTAATCTGCAAACTGGACGGGTTTGTCAGAGCAGTGGTCACCTCTCGTAGGATCCTGGGCAGAGGTCCTAGTTTGGAGGTGGCACTCTGTCAACATAAAGATTAGTCCAGAATTTCAAAACAGTAATATTGTGCTTAATTTGTGTCTTTAGCCAAAATAGTGTTTGCATATTTTATTTTGTCAAAAGCTTTTTCATCTGACACAAGCCATATATTCATGTCACAGAAAAGCCATTGCAATGAATAATGAAATGAAATGAGTATTAGTGAACTAATATCTGTTAATTATTAAAACAGGTTTTAAACAGATGGACACTTCCTGGCCTTTCTGACCTTTATCTCATTATTATCAATTAGCCATCTGCTACCATAGCTACTGTAAAAGCCCCAACATCCATTAATACTTTTCCCATTGTGAGTGGCTGTGCCGCTATTTATGTAAAGGAATAATGAATTATTGAATACTGCATAATAAACATCCTAATGCAGAGCAAGTACATCAAATGCTTATGCATTTACAAACCAATTTTGAGTCCATCTTCTAGTAAGATTTCAAAAGATAATAAATAATGCATATATCCGATTGACTCGTTGAGCGGATTGCTGCAGTACCTGATCCATCTGGGACACCACTTCGGAGAGGAGGGAGTGCAGGGTGGAGAGCTCACGGCCCAGGTCAATGTAGCCCTCGAAGCCCGCTGTGTTGGAGATTGTCTCTGGGTTAGAGATTTCCAGAAGAAAGCGCTGCATGTTCGTCCACTCGTGCTCAAGGAACTGGTTCATAAACGACATGTACTCCTCCTTGTTTCCAAATCTGACAAAAGAGAACATGATCAGCTATTAGACGGTGCACGTTAGGAAAGTTCGAAAAGCACCTACAGTATGACAATTGGCCCCTTGCTATTAAGGACATTTTTTTCTGTGGCTCAGTTCAGTTCCTCTTTTAATTATTCAGATTTTATTATGCGGAAGCCTGTTACTAAAATCATGTGCACAATCAGTTATCTTCAGTTATTGACATTCATCTTATTCAGAAGTACGTTAGAAGTACTTACTTGGTAAAATTAGCCAGGTTTTGTGTTACTTTAGCGATGAGGGTAAGCGTGCGTGCCGTGCGGTCGTCTGGGTACTCTTGCATTAAGTTGAAGAGTGATGGCGACATGATGGCAGGACAAAGGAACCTCAGAAACAAGGATGCACTGATGAGGCGCTCGCTGATGTCCGGTCGCCCCCGGTTACTACACTCCTGTCGCCAAGACGCAAACACCTCCTTCAGCTCACGTGGAAATACACTGCCAAGGGGATGAATTCATTGTTTAAACGTTTTTCCCACAAGTCTTTGTTGAATATACTGTATTGTGAACTGTTTTATAAAGTCTTTAGAATAAAGCGCGTGTGCCTTATGTGTGTGTGTGTTACTAAAAGATTACACCCCTACTTTTTATGTACAGATTAGGGTGGCTTAAAATTATGTTCTTTGGAAAAGTAGACCTCCAACCTCCTTTGGGGGAGTTGACTCCCACCCCCCCCAAAAAACATTATTTTGAGCCATCCTAATACAGATTGATATAAAACAGCACATGGGTTAGACTCTAACCCATGTGCTGTTCTGCTAACCGTTAAGACTTTAGTTTTTAGTTCACAGGGATCGAATCTGCAACACGTGTAGCTTTATTGTATCGTATTATAGTATTGCCGAAAACATAATAGAAGATGAGAAAGTCACCAGTAAGAGTTGATGATTTTGCAGAAGGCCAGCTCGCAGCACATCTTCAAGTTACTCTGGTGTTCTGGGAGGTCCCCTGAAGAACATTTGGACGGGTCCACCTCACAGTTCTCATCTGACTCATACAGGGCCTTGATGAATTCACCTATGAAAGATGAAAAAAAAAAAGTTATCTTTTGTAGTGAAGGGACCACTCCTGAAGACCTTTTACATCAGCCATTCTGTACAGTTTGGTCTGTTGAAGCGGCATTGAAGAGAGGGAGAGGAAGAACCTGGACAAAGTCCTCAGGAAGTCCAGGTCTGTACAGGGCTGGGACACAGACGGTCCTGGCTAAACCCACGCTCTACAGGACACCCTGCCTGCTCAGGAGAGCAGCTTCAGTAACTCACTAATACCCCCTGCCCGCCTCGCTCTCCAAACACCTCTGAATGCCATTGCATTGTCACAGTCAAGAGATTTAAGCTGCATTTGTCATATAAAACATAGTCTGTCATTGCCAATACAAAACACATCCAGTCACAAACACAAAGACAAACAAACCAAATTAATACTGACAAATTGAAAGGTAATATAAGTGACATTCTGACAATGTGAGTGAAAGCTTGCAACCATGTGTGCACTTGGAAATTAAACTCCTGTTGTGTACTCTCCCAAACTATCAACAGGAAGCACACACAAAGAATACAGATCAGACAGTGATGGGAAGGACTGCAGCAGAACTTCGCTCCAACCTTGTTTAACTTTCTTTGTTCGACATGGACTTTTAGGAGCAGGTATCTAGTACCTCATTGGAAAGGATTCATGTGTGACTATAAGTGCAAAAGGTTAACATATAAACATGTAGTACCTCTGATATTTCAGATTTTATCCATGAACTTTATATTTAAGTTTTAGGCCATGTCTGGGCTCTATATTTTTGTGACTGAGAAATGGTTCAGCAAACAATTCCTACCAAATTGATGTTTTAACTCACCTAGAGCATCTTGTAGATATTTCTGCCCCACTAATTTGAGGTATTCCTCGATAGCCTTGGTGGCCAGTGTGTTTTCTCTGAAGATGAGATGCTCATTCTCCCCACAGCGGTCCACTTCTGACATCATCAGGTCTGTAAGGAAGTCCTAAAGACAAAAACATAAAAAAAAGGATTTATGATAAATGAAGGTTTCAGGCTGAAGTGATGATGGCACAAAAGTTTAAAGGAAAATAACACAGAACAATAGAATACATTGAACAGAATCCAACCTACCAACAGGGAAACGCACAAGTAGAATTTATTTTCGAGTATACTATAAGTAGCAGTAGGAGTCCTGTAAACTCTTTCTCTACCCTTGCCGACCGTAAAACAAACAAATATTAATATATATTGAGAATACTAGGAACAACGTGCGGAGAAACAGCTGGTGGAACAGAAACTCAAAATAATTTCTCAAAACTTTGACTAAAATGAGTCATCTGGGGATCAATCATGGCTCGTTTCTGCCGCATTTTCTGAGTGCATTTTTCTGCAAGTCCCCTGGCATCTTGTTAAACTTGGGGATCCAGCGTCACACAAGATCGACAGATGAAGACATGGAAGAAGAGAAATGCAGAGCAGATGATGGAAAATATAGAAGGCCACAAAACCAGACACACAAGCCTGTTATCCAGCTAATCAGCTAATAAAGACACACCACGGGGAGCCACTGATGTGCAGCCAGAGGAGCCTCAGTGACCGACACGTGTGCGCAGTCCATATACAGTATAAATGCATGGAGTGAAAGGGAGCCAATCAAAAGAAGTATTTGCTACACACAACCATTAGACAAACTGTAAAATAGGTTGCATTCATAGTGTTATAGAATCTGGCGTCATCATTTAAGATGGGGGCGTGTCATGTGCAGCATTCAGCATTTACACCATTCAAAAGATAAGATTCTCACTCTAAGCAGATTCCTGAACGTTCCTGATTGTGTGTGAAAACAAATCAATAAATTACTTGCCGTATGAAACCTTCCACCACACATCGGTCAAAGTCACTCCAATAACAAAGTTTACCAAACCCCTCTGTGAACTCGACGTGTACTGTGGCATACAGCTTTCCAGTATTCCAATATTCATGCACTATGACTTTGCATCCAATACAATTTAGTGGAAATGTTGTTTTCACTACTTTCTGCTGTTGTTCATAAACCACAGCCTAAGCATTTCTGGAAGCCAAGAGCATTTACTTTTTACATTTAGGGTCTTGTAAAATGTGTGATTTTACAGATGAATTGTTCTTGCAACAAAAGAGATACCCAATTGATATGAGAGTTTTGTTTTGTTTTTTGTGACAGGCTTCCATCATTTTATATATTTCCACCCCCATATGCTAAAAACGACCTGGAAGCCCTTCAGCTGGCACTGTTGGTTATCATCAGGGTACCACAAGAAGAACACAAACAAACATTTAAATTCATGGCACAACCTTTGCTGTGTTAAGCTTTCCCTTAACTACAGTAACGCATCAAACGAGAGAAGACGCCACGATGCGTTGCAAATCTTTCGTCTCCTGCTGGCCTCTCTAGGCCCTGTAACGAGGCAGTAGCTTTATCCGTGTCATTGTAATCCATAGAGCTCTCAATCCAACCCTCTACCCCCCACTTGCCCCCACTCCGTTTCTCTGGTGCTAATAAAGAGAAGTGGAACGCTGGCTATATCCCTGCCACATCTCATCAGCCAAACCGTGGCTCAGAAGAGAACTCCAGCACAGATTATTGTGGGGCGAGGCTGACAGGGGTACAAAGAGGCCAAGCGGTGGAGGTGGAGTGGAAGTACAAGTCTCATTGGATCTCACAAAGTCCCATTTGAAAAGATAACCCTGCTTGAACTCAGTTGGAGACATCGCGCTTTGCATGAATCTGAAACAAGTTTGGAGTGGTAGCATTTTAATAAACAAAACATATATTAATCTGACTTGCGAGATGAATAAACATATTGAAACTGAATCAGAGACAAACTCGAAGTTAACTGAATCAACTAACTATTATCTGCATCCATGTCCTTTACAACTAGTTAGAAGGCTACTTATAGAGCATCTGAGATGGAAACATTGGCCTGGAAATTGACCCGGCCTCTTTATAAATCAATAAGTCCTGCATCTTGGACCAAATTAAGGCTTAAGGAAAGACTGAACCGCTCCTAATTCTTTTCAGTCCATGTCTCCCCGAAGCCTCCCTCCTGTGACTGCAGGATAACATTACAGCGTTATAGCCTGCAGTACTTTCATGTGAGGGCACACTGGGTTTGCAGGGAGAAGTCAAGTCAGGGAGAGTCAATTACAGCACAAACAGGAAATGGTCTGAGCTGCCCATTTTTACTGACAGCAATTAAGTATATGAACAAGATGGAGATTGGAGTTCACTCTTTTATTCTCCATTTTTTAACCACCGCAAAGTGTTTCCTTGAGCAGCACTGAACAAGGCTCTAATAATGACAATGCCACCTCTCCCTGGCCAGCTTTCAGAAGCATAAATCCACTTTTGTTGTCACATCCAGCAGTCTGAGAAGAGCCGCCTCAACAAAATTAGAACATAATCTCCCTGTGAGCCAAGCTGCTGAAGACAGGATCAATAATGGAGCACACTCATGCCAGCACTCGAGATTTCCAAAGATGGACTGGACTTCTTCTGGAGGCAATTCCTATCCAGCAGCGAGCTTGTTGTCGTTGAAGTGGAGCAACTAACAGTACCTGCGCGGAGTAGATAGCAACACGGGCATGACCTCTAAACTTCAGATAAACATGAATTTCTCACTCTATATTTCAATCTGGGTCACATTAGGCCCCGGTTTACTACTGCTATGTGCCTGCTCATGTGTGAAACTGAATACAAGACCTACAATAACCATTGCACACTAGAATGTGAGGTGTCTGTCAGAGGTTCTGCAATTTTTTGTGTGTATGCAAATTTTGGCTATTAAGAATTACCGGTCATAAAATAATTGAATGAATATTGTGTCATATTATCAATAACAATGCCCCTACATTTAGTCATATAAGAGCACTGCATAAGTGTTTTAATAATATTAAAACTCTTATGAGTGAGTGGGTCTAAAAACAATCGGCTATTTCTAATGAAAGAACTGACATGAGAAAGACACAGTAACAGCTCCAAATCCAAAATTGTGCTCGTGGAGACGATGGAGAGCTGCAAGTGTTACGTGGTTCCTCTCGTGCACATCTGCACAATAGGTCAGACAGGTCAAATGCAGAGGACACATTTTTCTATTAGGACAAGTACTCACAACCACTCATTCACTACATTCATCCTGGCCTATTGTACATGTTTTTAGTGATAGGGGAAAAAGGGGCACCCGGAGGAAACCTACGCAGACACGGGGAGAACATGCAAACTCCACACAGAAAGGCCCGTCCAGCCGGGGATCAAACCTGAGACCTTCTAGCTGTGAAGCACGAGCGCTAAGTGCTATAGCACTTTAGCACTTTAGCAATTTCTTTGAAATGTAAAGTGCAATATAAATAAAATGTATAATTATTATTTCATTCCTGCGGCTTTTGGATTGATTGTGCATCTACCAGGGACATAGTGCTTCAATCCAATACTCATCTCATAAGATCTGAGCAGTTCGGTCTTCTGGACCTCTTTGGCATTGGGATGAACTGGGAGCTTTCAGTTTCTTCTCAAATTCCTTCATCATTGAGAAATATTCATATTCTTAACTGTAGCAGTAATAATTGTAATAATAACAATAATAATTACAATTACAACCTATCAGTATGTCATATTGAATATAGACATTTTACGAACTTGATAAACACAAGACCAGCCGCATTCTGTAATTAACATCTTTGTTAGACATTGTTTGGACGGAGATGAGAATAAAATCATCCGAGGACAAGCTGAGTATAACTATGATACGCAGGCCAGGAAATGCATAAAAACGACTAGCGCTCTGCTTCAAAGTATAAACTAATTAGTGGTCGGGAATATTTATAGCCAGAGTGGTGTGCAGTGTTTGGCATACCATCACTCCTTCGTCAAACACACACATCAGACGTGTACACAGTGCCAAAACTGTGTGTCACTTATCTGTTAAAATGTCCACAGCATGTGCTGCTACATTTTACAGGAGAAGTACTGCATTTGCAATAACAATAAAATATAAGCTGAACTGTAAGACCTTTAAGGGCCTAAAAAAACTAAATTATTAGAACACATAGAATTAATTCATAGAATTCGTAGAACACAATTATTGCTACTGGCGTTACACCATTTGAAAAATATACAGTAGTTAGTAGATTTAAAATAATTAGTACTTGGACACGGCTACTATTTTTACACCTATCTTACAAGCAACATATGCCCAATTAGTGTTAATGATGCGCCAAAGTAAAAAGTTGAGAAATATTGTATTTTATAAAATAGTTTCAACTAAAATGTATTTGGTTCCTCACTTCCCCGTTCCCACCTATCATAATAAAAGAAGAAAAGAAAAGAAAAACAGGATAGGAAGTAAAAGTTTGAGTGGATTAATTGAAGTAATTATGGACATGGCGCTCTCTCTAGGGGTTTGCTTCTCTTCCATCCGTCAGCCTCTCTCTCTCTCTCTCTCGCTCAGTGCAGGGCTTAAAGCCGCAGTACAGTGCATGTACACAGCATTTCTTAAGCGCTAATCATTCACCGTGCTGTTGGGGCGTGTTACAGTCACCCAAAGTCTGAAAGCAGCACTGATGAGAGGCTGTCAGAGTGTGTTGTCTGATGAGGCAAAGAAGAAGAGGAGGTTATAGCTCAGTGATAAAAGCAGTCTAAACAGATATGATGCTGTGTCAAGCTCAAAAAGAAGCAACACAGCTGTTCTCCTTTTTCCGACTTCATCAAAATTATACCTTTGCCACAAGAATGTAATTATAGGCAGCAAGCATGAAAAAATAGGTTTGTCTTAAGATTCTAAAAGTGTTCGGAACTATTTTGCTTTAAAAGGAAGACAGCAATCTGCTTTTTATGAAAACTATCTTAATTTCTACATAAGCGTTCTTTCTTTGTTATCTTGACTACTCCACCGAAGACCCATGGAAACTCAAGTTGGCAATCATCAAAGCGCAAGTAGCTTTTAGGGATGCACCGATACCAGTATCGATACCGATACCACATGCTTGTACTCATTAATGAGGTCCCGATACCACTTGACGTGCAGCCGGCGCTTCTACAGGACACACATCTCTGCTGAGAAAATAGCAACAAACTGGAGAATTCTTTAGTGGAAATACAATATTCCACATCGAGCTGACTTTATTACAGACTACACTCCCTAAATCAGACTCTGTGCTGGATTTAACCAGAGCTAAATGTTGTTAGTGCTGCAGCGTGGAGTCTGCAGTGTTTCCAAGATACAGGCTAATGTTGCTTACTAGCCGCTAACTACTAGTGGCTAACGGCTCTGGCGATTCTTAAGCCGCTTTATGCCCAGGGGCTTATTCATCTATAAAACTAACCCAGCGACTAAAAATACTCAGAAAACGCAAAATAAAGATATACAGCATGTCCATAGTGAGCAAAATTGAGCTGCAGGGAAACAATCAAAATGCTGTAGGCTACTGGCTAAGTTACACGGAGCTTTAGTAAAGGCGAAAAGAGAGCCTTTAGCTGCAGTAATAAGTAACCATCTCAATACTATTGCTAAATAAAAATAGATAAATGAATAAAGCACCGGCATTGAGGAGCTTTTGGACATGGGCTGTTCTGTCCATGATAGACAATGCAATAAAGATTAAAAATGATCTTGAATGAAAAATAAAATAATAAAATGGCATATGTTCAATTCTGATATAACTTCTCTTAAAAGTGTAGCCTACTTTACTCAAGGAAATGTAAATTAACAAATTACTAACCAATCTGCTGCGAAAAAGTCAGTGTATAAACCATTTATTCACTTCAAAAAGTATGTTGAAGAAAAAGGCTTGTACTCGTGTCAGTATTGGGCAAGAACTTAAATCAAAGTACTCGTATTGGTTTTAGAAAAAGTGGTATCGATGCATCCCTAGACTAGCTTTCTGTCGTATTTGTTGCGTAAAAGCAGCCCATGGGGAAGTAACACGCTAGACAGACTAGAGACAATCTAGAAAATATGCCCAATTGAGATTTTAGAATCTCGTTTTCAGGGGAGTCCTGGTCCCAGATGGGAATCTACTGCACAACCTTTTAGTGACTGTGAATAACAATTTACTAGCCATTTCAGTCCTAGTTAAAAAAAATAAAGCTAAACGAACTCATCAATTCTGAAACTAAACAATCACCCACTCAAACATACAATTACAACTTTGGAACTTGCAATAAGAAGTATAGCACGTTAACACAAACTACTGTGCATGTTTAAAAACCCAAGCCGCAACTACATTATGTTGGAGAGAGACTGTAATAACCCCCTTTTTATCCACAGTGACAGTCTGAGTGAGGATAACTCTAGTTGTGGGGTGAATGTGTTAAGCAGTTGCCCCCCGCCGAGCCAGACTAATCTGCCCCTGCTTACGCTGACTGCACCAGGCTGTGGAGCTCTTCATATTATATGTACAGTATTGCAATGGTACGCGCTGAACCACCATGGGCCTACATGTGTGGGATTAGCTCCTGTATGAAACGTAATACGGGGTGGTGCAGCAATAGGAAATCAACTGTCTGTCTGCACCATATTAAAAAAGCTGGGGTTAAGAGTTCACCCGGCAGCACCGTTCCTCTCACACTGCACATGGAAACCTGCTCGGAGTCTCAACATCTTTCAGTCAGATCACTCCAAGGATTAAAAGCAAGCAAGTGTCCCTTATAATGTAGCCTGAACACATTGTGCTTTGTGGGATTAAGTAAGTAAGTGCTTTATTGTCATTGTACAACTGTACAACGAAATAGTGTTCAGGTGTTAGTCCTGAGCTGCTGCGGCTGAGCCGCGCTGCTACTGTGTGTCAACCTGACCCGCATGACCTTGGAGGTCAGGGAAACTGTAGCACTCGGAAGAAACCTGGCTGGCTGCCCTCTGTCTCCCCTGATCCTCTGAAATTGTGCAGCGCCTCCTGGGTTTGTCCCCGTTTCCGAGCGTGGTGTCCTGCACTGGTCAGCTCCACCTCCTCCTTCCTCTTCCTCCCTCCGCTTCACAACAGTCTTTCACCATCTCTCGTTTGTCCTTTTTTGTTTCCTGTAGCTCCTCTTGTGATGCCTCCACTGTGCTGCAGCTGTGGGGGCTCTTGGTGCCTCTTCAGTGTCTCAGAAGAAGACATTTGTAAGTCTCAAATGGGTTTGAGACATTTTGTTTACCTTTAAAAAGCTGCTTTCTTCAGGACCATTTTAGACTCTCAAATTAAACAAATCCACCAAACCTCCACAAAAACACAGCAAAGACGTACACAAGTATCCAGAAAAACAATGTGGAACACGTAAACCACAAATGCAGTTCACAGAAAAAGGCAAAAAACTCTGCACAAGGAGAGAGGGAGGTTGTTTCAATATGACCTATTATAGTGTTTTACAGTTAATTGACTGGACTTAATTAAAGCGCACGACACATTCGATTTTGCTAAAAAATGTACCCAGCTTTCTTGAGTTTAGTTTCACTTCCTTATTGGACACATTGACAGGAAGTGACATAGATAGAGGCAAAGAGGCAAACGATTTTAAACTGTGCAACCATGTTATGTCAGTGGGAAATGAGTGAATCAAACTGCTGTGGAACTTTACCTCTGTCTATGTCACTTCTTGTCAGTAGCTTAAAAAAACAAAACAAAAAAATAAAAATAACTTTCTGCCCAACAGGTCTTCATTAAAGAAGTACTAAGTAACTCATGCCCCTAGAGGCTATAAGCACCACTGCACGTGTTGTATGTTGCGGTTTTTTACTCATTAATTGTCCGTGAGAGTAAATACTACGCTGACAGAAAAGACAAAGGGAGAGAGGGATATTGTACATTGAGCCAGAACCCAATTACACATATTTCTTTTCATTCAAACTTGGCTGTAAATACTGCTACAGTGGCGCTAGCCCACAGTTAGCTTTGCCCGTTAGCCTGTTAGCTTCTTCTTCGTGATTCCATTAGTGTGTATTGTGCCTCCGGGTCGGTGCACTGAAAGTTGCAAGTGTGGTTTTCTGGCCAGAGACGCCAGAGGGAGATGAAAGACCCCCCAGTCATTCCATTAACACACTTGTATTGCCCCCAGAGGGACTACGAAAAGGATTTATAAAGTTAAACAAGTTACTTAGTTCTGCTTTAAATTGCTGCTTCACTGAAATAAAATTATTATTATTATTTACAACAGATGTTATCCATCTAAATAAGTCATATTTCCAACAGCATTCGAACCTGTCATATGCATTTTAACCTCTCTCTCTATATATTTGAATTCACATTTCGGGATGGTCCCCTCCTGGAACCGCCAAATTAACGTGGTGGAGGGGTTTGAGCACGCGAATGATCCTGGGAGCTCTGTTGTCGGGGGCTTCGTGCCCCTGGTAGGGTCTCCCTTCGCAAACAGGTCCTAGGTGACGGGTCAGACAAAGAGCGGTTCAGAAGCCCCTTATGGAGACCAACAGGCCCGGTTATAATCGTGAGGCGGTCCTTCCGAGGACCCACCACCTGCAGGAGGAGCCATAGGGGCTGGTCAATGTGATTTGGGCAGCTCCAACAGCTGCCCCCACGACCCGGCAATGGACAAGTGGAAGAAAATGGATGGATTTCGGGATAGTACATTTTACACATCACACAAGATACAACTATGATGATGTCTATGATTTAAAGGCAAATATCACAGGACTAACCTTTGCTTTTCCAGTGCTCTGTAGAATATGCACCAGCGCACATGCCATCTCCTCTTTGTTCTTCACACTTATGCCCGGCTCCAGCACCGAGCATAACAACATGTAGTTATTAGTGGTGTACTCCGCAAACTCCTTGTACATCTCCATCGGAAGAATGTTCATGGTCTGGTAGCGGGCCTTGATTCGAATCATTGGCCCAGAATTCTTTGCTTTAGGGGGGTGGGCATGCTGACGGGATACCACTTCTCCACAAACTGTCGACCCGTCACCGTGGCGACAGGGATACTGACCAGTCCGATGTAATTGTTCTTGTCTTTCTTCTTCTTCTTGTCGGTGTCTTTGTACAAGTGGGCGGTAATGTTCTTCACGGCTGGGAGGTTGTTGAACTCAAAGTGCTCCCCCCAAAACAGATTGTCTGTTTTGAGTTTGCATGTGGTGCGGGCATACAGGGAGTCGTCCAGACACAATTCACAAAAGTACTTCTTCTTGGCAGGTAGGTCTTTGGCCTCGATGATCCACAGACGCAGCAGGTTCTCCACTCGCCGACTGTTGTCCTGGAAACAAGGATACAAGGTGTACAACTAATGTTAAGGCACACTTTATCATCTCTGTAGAAAAATGTGTCCTTTGCATTTGCTTCGACGCAGCTAAACTGTTAGAAGCAGTGGGCGAGTGCAGTGCAGCAACTATCTCCAGATTTGGACAAGGTTTGAAAATAAAGTAAAGTAGAAAATCTCCATTTGATGTGAATCTTTCTAGTTGGGAGGTATACAGAGGACAGAAACATAATATTTAAATTAATAAAAATGAACATATCAATTAAATAAAAAAGTAGCATTTTTGTTTACATGTTAATATTTTTCAAAGGATGGCATTTGCAAAGATAGTAGTGTTAACTAAGCAAATTTCACTTCCTGTTCAACATAAATAGTTCTTGTGTCTAATGTTCCTTCTTCTATATGTGTTCTCGGTACAGTCTCTAGCGATGGCTGCTTCAACAAAAAGTAAATTGCTTGAATAATTTGCTGAGTCATTCGTGAAAGAGCAAGCATCGATAAGCTATTTAACGATAAGTACTGCCACAGTAGCCCTGTCCTGCGTCAGATATGCAAAAAATTCCTTTTGTATGTTTTGATTGCAAATCATATTTTTTTTTAAATCTTACGCAACATTTTTCTTGTACATAATTTGTGTGTGCATGGAAGCTAAGCCTGGGTTTTCTTGGAGCTCTTTACATACATAGATGACTTTACTATAGTTCCCTGTCATTAGAGAGATATGCAGATATGAACAAGTTGATGGCTTAAGTCACTTAATTCCTCTCCCGCTGTGAATTCATAAACTCACCTTGTTCGGCTGCACCGCTCTCCTCAGATTCTCCATCCATTTGTCTCTCTCGGCTGATGAACGGCAGGAAAAGCATTTGCTTCCTGTCGAGGTGGTGACCTACCGCAGAGACAGGGGAGTGAATTTGAATGATCAAAACCTAAGGCACACAACTACGCCGGGAAATAAATAGAACAAAAGGAATGCATTGCTAAACTTAGGTCTTCAAGCCTTTCTGTCTCAGAGTGAAAAGAGGCTTATCAACACAAAGGCACATGATACAAACGGACTGAAGAAGACAGGGTTTGGCAGGACAAGTGTATCAAGCAAAAACAGGGACGAGCTAAAAACAGCCAAACAAACCTATTAATGCTATGATCCAGATAATGGTGGTTAGGGGGAGGCTTGTGGTCTCGGTGGTATTGTGTGCTGTTTCTTCACCATAAATAAGGACTAACATAACTGCCAGTCGTCTCTGGATTATAACAGAAGTGCAGCAGCAGAAACACAGATGTCCTCACTAATTCAGCAGGGACACTGCTCCATTTAACGCACCTATAGAACCATATAGCAGTACACAGTAAACCTGTGGTAATTTGACGTACAATCGTATTTAGTGTGCAAGACGGCAGAAACTAAAGCAACTAAATATGACGGATTTATTTCGAGACAAACTTTTTACTTCTACCAATTTATTGGACTTAAAATGTGAGAATAAAAAGCAGTGGTTGAATATGTACAAGTATGTTTTCCCTTGGTTACTGGGAGTCAAAGCATTACCAACTTGTAAATAAGACAGACTGGAGGAATGTGTGCGCAAACAAAATGCTTTCAGCTCATTTCTGGGGCGACACTTGCATTAAATAAGCAATGGGAGTGTTTAAAGAGTACTGATTGTCGCAGCATGTCTGACTGTGTGAGCACATGCTCCATATGTCCACTCACCTCAAAGCAGTAGTCCTGCCCGAGGAGGCTGCTATGAACGGGCTTGATGATGACTTCGTCCTCCATGCTTAGGTCCAGGGCTTCCACAGCGCTGCTGGGGCTGAGCAATGATTCATGGGAGCGAGACTCCTTCAGCCTTGGCATGAGATGAGACCTGTGTGAGGAGAGAGACAACGTGAGTCACTGCTCACAAAGAGAGAGAGTGAAATATAAAGAGTGAGGCAAGGGGAAGAGAGAGAGAGAGAGTTAGAGAACGAGAGAGAGAGAGAGAGAGAGAGAGAGTGGGCTGCTCAATGATAATCACACTTATTTAAGTCATAATTGAAATTATGATTGCTTGTCAATAAAAAATACATTCTCTTTATCAAACAACGCAAAATATATTCTTTGTATAATCTGAAATGTGCAAATTATGCAAAGTATGTTCACGTAGATAAACATATGCAGTGTCCAGCAAATTGCCATCAAATCTGATGTTGGTTGAGCTTGTGTGGGCTGCACACTAAAAACATTACAAAGTTGGATATTAATATTTTTTCTCGATTAGATTTTTGTATTCGGTATGTGTAATAATTATCATTGCAATTAAGGTCGAATTAATTGCATAGTCCTAAAAGAAAGACAAACAAAGTGGGGGACACAAAGAGCACTATGGGAATAGGACAGAAGTCATGGAGAGTGTGAAGTGAGTGAGTACGAGAGTGACGAAAAATAGAAGGATGGTCACCTCGCCTCAAAGTCAAACATACAGTGAATAGTTTCACATTAGTCATAGTTAAATTGTGCAAACGTATACTTTATCATTCTTTTATTTAAAGGAATATTCATTCATCCATCTACTCAACTTCAACATAGTATCTGGGAAAGGTCATGTGGCCAGAACCTCTCCAAATAGCTTTGGGGGTCAGGTGGGGTCCTCCACACCTCAAACAATGAAGAATAAAGCACATGGCTAAACCTTGGAAGCATACCCGACCAATACAAATTCACATTATCTTTCATTCACTACAACAACCCAGTCACCAGAAGCAAACAGTGGAGAAAGGTGTTTAAATATTTGTGAATAAAATGTTTAATACCATATGAAGTAAATTTATATGCAAGAAATGTTCATAAGAAGAAATTCACCGGAGCCCCTGACAGTCAGCAGTGACAGAACTGCAGGTCAATTGCCGGTGTAATGAGGAAAGTGCTTATTTGATAATAGCCTCTATGCAAAGCTTACAGGCTAATCGCTCTGCTGCTGTTTATTCGTGTCTTCTCTAAGGACGCAAATAAATGAAAGTGGGAAAAATCAGCTGTAATTATGGATTAGCGGCCGGGGACTGACCATGCTCTAGCAGCCGGCTTTGTTGTCAAATTCACATTCCAATATTCTCCATTGTGCATTTCCCTACCACTCCCACCTTCTCCCATATGAAACATTTCAGTACAATATCAGTATTAGAAGTACATAGCCTGCTACACTCCCCACGTTTTCAGTGGAGGCACCTCTCTGCACTTGTTGTGGCAGCGCTGCGTTGTGATTGGCTGATGAGGTACTGGGCAAAACAGCCAGCGAGTCAAGTGAGGAGAGAGGACGGGAGGCTGGGGCTTTGAGATGTGCGTTTAGAGAGACAAAGGATTGATAAATGTTAGGTGTCAACTTTCTCCTTTGGTTGTTCATAACCACACATGTACACGTGCAACATCAAATGACATTATGGACAATGAGGAGTTCAGGCATTCATGCATTTATTCAGATTTAGGGGTCGTTAGAGTACTCATTTTCTGGGTTCTGTTTAGAAAATGAACTTTTTATTTTCTTTTTTGTGAATGCTTGCAGTCTGGAGAGCTGCTACACGTGTTGCCATTTATAAATGGTAGAGGTTATTCAATGATAAATTACCATAAACAAATGAATACCGTGTATAATATTAGCAAACATAACATGAATTTCAATTCACTGCGACACAGCAACTTAAATACAGCTGGTGAGGTTGCCATTATGGCTCTAAACGGGTTGGGCACTTTTGCTGCCTGTTTTGATAATGCTGTTAACCAGTGGATAACTCATTCTTCAGCCTTTCTCCCAAAAACGTGTTACATAATCTTAAATTGAAGAGGAAGTCCAGTCTACTATGATCTATGACCGTATGCATCTTCTTAATACTCTCTTCTGCTATATTTTTTCTCCCTGCTACAGTCCATGATTGTCCTTGACAGTCTGTGCTTTCCTCCTGGCTGCTTCTGTCTGTCTAACCTGAGAATAGTGCTTTAGCTCATGTTGGATAGAGTCATCCAAGGCACTGGTACTTTGCTTTCTATCCCACTCACATTTAAAACTCTGATGATTCTCTTCTCGCCACCTATCAATCCCTCTGTCTCTGGGGCTTCATTTGGGCCACCTAAATATTTCAGGGGCAGACTGGAGTTCCTGCAGAGGAATGCGCGCACAGATAGAACTCCATAAACCCTGTAGTGAAATACATTATGTAAAAGGTCACAGCATAAAGAACTGATTTGGAAATGTATCATCAGAGTTACACAAGATTCTGTAAGAAGTGCACATCTTTGTTTGTGTGTTTAAAGCTACACAACACACATTATGCTGTGATTTAAGACACATTATTAAAACATGCTAAACCATACACATACAGAGCCAATTGAGTGACAATAGCTCAGCTGGTAGAGCCGGTCATCCTATAACCGAGAGGTTGCTGATTTGCATCCGGGCTCCCGCAAGTGCACTCTCTCATCGTGTCTTTGGGCAAGACACTTCACCAACCTAGCCCTCCAGTGTCTATGAGTACACTGGTGTATGTATGAATGAATGAGAGTGTGAGTGAGTGAGTGGTTCCTCGATGTAAAACTGACTTCAAAGCATCTAAATGTATTGATTTACATGAGTTAAGACAAATCCACCAACAAGCTTTATTTGAACTTCATTGCAAATCCATTTCATCCACTCTGTATGAATCACAAATTGTGATTATACTGTTTTTTTGTTTTTTGTTTCTATTGTGATTAACGGTTAAAAAAATCTAAATTTTACAGGTCACAGGTCACGGAAAAAGGAAAAAACATACGATCTCCATGGGGTGAGACTAGCTAATCCTGTTTCTTAAACGCAAACTCAATGTTTATTTTTAATTCTAATTGAATCACTGCAGTGGTTCCTCAATTTGCCTACAGTACACACATTTACAAAGCAGTACCAAGAGAATAAAAGATGTACCGTAAAGGGAGTAAAGCTACTCAGCAGAAAATCGGCCAAAGCACAAGGCACTATAATGGCTCCTGAGTGTGTCTCGCGGCTCCCGGTTCTCTTTGTCACTGTGCCCTGTAAAGTGAGTTGATCCGATAGCAGCTGTGATCAGATAACAGCCAGTCTCTCACTACATACACTGTACGGGGTACAGGAGTGGCTTGCACCATGAGGGAGAGTGTCACAGCTAAAAGCTATTTCAGAGTTTGTAAACAGTTATGGCAGTTGTTGTTTTGGAGATCACTGACTAAACATAATCTATTGAGCCAATATTATTCGCAGCCAATAAAGCATCAACAACAAAAATTAAATCATTTTTAATAAGTAACTTGACAAAAACTGCACCATCCATCATAATAAAGTGGGGGCTAATCTAAACAAACAGAATGGAAGTTTATTTTTGTATAGAACTTTTCACCCAAAGCGCTTCACATAGTGTCAGAGATTTGTTCTTCATTCTTTCCACGGTGGTGGTAAGATACGTATGCAGCTTCCCCTGGGGAAAACTGACAGGAGCGCGACTGCACACATCAGCACCAACGGTCCTTCTGACCACCACCATACATCACTCGTCTCTATTTTACATGTTTTTAGTTGTAGGGGAAACCTACGCAGACCCGGGGAGAACATGCAAACTCCACACAGAAAGGAGTCTGCTATCCTTCCTTCCTTACTCTTTACAGTCAAAAGGGATATGGTTTTAGTGGTAGGGGAAAACGGAGTACCCTATACAGACACGGGGAGAATAATCACACTTACAAACTTACAGATCAAACACGATGTAATATAAAAACTCTCGTAGCAACTGAAAAATAGTGCGTAATTAAAACTTTTTGTGCACACGGAAGTGGTGCTGACAAAAAGGTAATTTGATTTCATGATGTAATTTTGAACTTTACAAAGTGGATATTTAACATTAAGGTATAGGAGTAACTTTACTGTCTCTGTAGGAAATTTTCTTCTGCATTTAACCCATCCTTCGATGCTGCTGGGGCAAGGAGCAGTGGCCGCCCGCAGTGCAACACCCATTACCCATCTCCAGATGTGGAGCCAGGCTGAATTACCTGGCTGGGGGCTTAACCTAATATGCATGTTTTTGATCAATGATACATAACTTGAAAAAGTAGGTGGAAACACTTGGTGAACAACTACAAGGTCCTCATTCTATGCCCAAATAGAGTGGGGCAAAAAAGTATTTGGTTATTTCCCCATAGACTTCCTATTAGATTTCGGCGAAATACTTTTTTGCCCCACTGTATAATCCATTGTTGAGGGATGGGGAAAGGGCCTTAAGGACACTGCCTTAACCAGGACGAATAACTAAGGGAGAATTTAAATAAACTGTTTTGGATCAATATAGCATTTTCTAAGCAATAAAGAAGACATAGTGATCAATGTGTTTAATATTGTTACCAAACAACTGTGAAAAGCATTAATATCCCTCCGACTAGGAGCACAGTAAAAATCTGTCTAATTTTATTGTCACCCAACATCACTCACTGCATCAAGCCATGCTATTAAACAGCTTATTAAACTATTTCTTCAGTGTCACATGCACAATAACACACAGCAGCCTGGTCCACGTGAGCCACAAGCAATCTCACTACTACAGCTAATACCAGATTTGTACTACAAGACTGTTACTGCCAACAAATGTGTAATAGTTCAGATACTTATAAACTTAAAGCTCACTGTACGCATAACATGAGACATTAAGATTTTTTTCTTGAGAGCTTTCAGTTAATATGTCTAAAGGAGCTCAGTGCTTTGGGTAAACACCATTCAAAGGGCTGTTTTGGCTTTGCCTTCAGAGCAGCTTCTACAATAATCAGTACTTCACTCCACTTGCAACGGACGATAGTGCAGCGGTTAGCGCTCGTGGTTCATAGCTCAAAGGTCCGGGTTCGATTCCTGCCTGGACGGGGCCTTTCTGTGTGGAGTTTGCATGTTCTCCCCATGTCTGCGTAGGTTTCCTCTGGGTACTCCGGCTTCCCCTACGACTAAAACATGCACAATAGACCAGAGTGAATAAGCGTGTGTTTGAGAGTGCGCATGGGGGACGACGGATGGAAATTAGCCCAGGGCTACAATCCGGTGTGGATTGTTCATGAATATGCACTGTCCCTACCAACTAAACCAACTAAACTAAAGTGAAACTTCTACTTCACAATACAATTAGGCCAACCTGTGTGACCAGGAGCGCCCTGATGCCGCCTGTTTCCCCAAGGACAAAAATAGACCTAAGCTGACTCACAGTATGTTTGTACTTAAATTTGTTTTTACTTTTGCAGAGGATGCAAACATTTGAAGAATCAATATCCTTCCCGATTGTCCTGCAATAATTCAATCAATGTTCAGGACTGATTTTGAATTACATAGCATGCATAAAGCCTGCTTTGCAAACCATCAACCTCACATACATCAGTGTGGACCAGGCCACGATCAAAGCCCGGCTGTAACTGACTGGAGCGTTTCATCCGCAGTTATGGACTCATAACATTATGGAACTTCCAGGAAATATGTCAAGATATTTTTACAAAATATCGTGTGATTTTTTATGCTAGCTTATTATGTTTCCCTTTTCATTTGGATATTTAGCTCAGCCAAATTGTATTTTTTATTCATACCTTGCACCTGTTTAATGTTGGCATCATTGAGGTCTTCAAGTCATATTACCAAACTTAAAATGATTTTAGACTGTATCTGCTGTATTTTAGCTTACGTATTACAGCACATGTGTCAAATCCGGCCCACGATTTGATTTAATAAGGCCCCTGACTTGTAGCGCATAAATTCCTGAGTATGTTAAAAAAAAAGTCTCTAGGCTATTCCTGTGTGAGGTTATGATTTTTTTTAAGGAAATAACCAGAACGCTCATTCCAGCCACTAGGGGGAAACTTAAATTTAAAAAAAAAAGGAAATAATGTCCAGCAGAGGGCACTGACATAAAAAGAGATCACGATATGAACAACACATTATAGCCACGTGGTAAGTGGTCAGTCTGCCCAGGGCGGCTGAGGCTACAAGAGTAGCTTACCATCACAGAGTGTGGCGCAGAGGTACCCATTACGTCTATCAAACCGGGTCGATCGCGGAGTCCTATCACTCTAAAACTGCCTCGTCATTTGGTCCTGGATTGGAACACGGAATGACCGCCAAATTAACACACACACACACACACACACACACACACACACACACACACACGGGACCCGCTATCTACATACAAAATCGGCAAAAGACTGGTGGCATTTCGGATGCATTCCTTCGATTTGGCCGCCTATATGTAGCTCGCGCTGGGCAATTGTTTTGAGGGGGTGCATATCTTGACAAGGGTGCACATTTTGGCAGAACACCGGCGCCGAGCGAGCGATATGCTGAGCTGCTGCAGCACTCACACACAGACCCAGAGGGAGGAAGAGTAAGCGGAGATGAAGAGGAGGAGACAGGTACACTCATATAATGCATCCCGGTTTATGTCCTTCGAGAGGTTTGTTGTTAGACGTGACCCAAAACAGCTGACTTTGTTCAAGTCTGAAGCCCCGCTTATGAGTGGTACCATGGCGCTCCTGCTACTCAATGAAACCTTGAAGAGCAATGGCAGAATACAACATTGTGTTGCTTTGTCACAAATAATTGTTCATAATAATTAAGTTAAATAATCTTCTCTCTTAAATTTATTTAGGTAGATCTCCAGTCCTTGCTGACTCTGAATGTAGCTTGCGAGCCAAAAAAGTGTGGGCACCCCTGGTGTGGAGTGAATGAATAATGACTACAGTACAAGGACCACAGTGTACTTTGAGAAACTTGTGACACAGGCTTGTAAAGTGCAATACAAATGTAAGCCATTATTATCATTTATTACTGTCCTGTCGGGCTTTTGACCAAATCAGCACTATTTTAAAATCATAGCTCATTATTATTATTAATTTATTGGAAAAATGTTTTCTCAATAGTATGTTCCTGTTTACATTAATAGTTGCCCCGCGACCCGCTGAGGAAGCTGGATTTCAGCCCACAACCCAAATGAGTTTGACACCCCTGGCTTACAGTGACATTGTTTCATTCTGGTCCATATAATGAGAGAACAATGTGTGTCACTGTGACAGTTCAAGGAGAATAGACTAGCATGTGTATTATGTCATATTCAGTATATTTAGTTAAAGTTATGTTCTGTCTGGCTCACAGACAGAGAACATAACCTCAAAAGCATTTTGGTCTGTGTCATTGGTCATCATTCAGCTGCCAAATTCAGAATACAAGCGATTTGAAAGACAAGACCGCAAAAAGCAATCAAGTGAAAGCAACTAGGCATGAGCCATATCCATGTTATGTAAAATATTTTTCATTCCAACTTGAACACACAGGTCAACTGTGAAAGCCTTCATGCTTTCTCTCTATCGCGCCTCACATTGACAGCACAGAGATCTCAAGAGAACCATAGATGGAGGAAGACAGCTTGAAATGCACGAGCAGACTCGACAACCGCACAATTTCCCTTAAATAATTCCCCCCAATGCATTAAGACTTCCCATCCAAATGTCATGACATCCCATCTACCACTGGCCTCCTTAGCTCCGCACATTGTACTATAGCTCTGAGAAGCCATAATAAGGAAAAGAAGGTATGTTGAAAAGATGGCAATCATGGCTGAGTGAACACTGCTATGTTAAGTCTATATGTGGTATACTGTATAGTAGAGGTGTGTATCGCCTAGTTTCAGGCGATACGATACGTATCCCGATACACAGGTCGCGATACAATATATCCCAATATTGAAGCATTAGACGATTATTGCGATTATTTTTTACTACTTTGAAAACAACTATTCAGTAAACTAGTACGCCTTATTAGATTTGTGTCAAATACATTTTATCTATCTATCTATCTATCTATCTGTGCTCGTCATATAATTAGAATATCATGAAAAAGTTAATTTAATTCTGTAATTCAACTTAAAATGTGAAACTAATATATGATGAGACACATTACATGCAAAGTGACATATGTCAAGCCTTTATTTGTTATATTTTTGATGATTATGACTTACAGTCCATTTTCAAAATATTCTAATTTTGTGAGATTTTTAATTTGGGACTTTTACAAGCTGAGCCATAATCATCAAAATTATAACAAATAAAAGCTATACATATCTCACTTTGAATGTAATGAGTCATTTTGTTTTTAACTGAGACCTGGCTGGGTGCGGATGCGAATGCTGTTCTCACGGAGGCCTCTCCACCTAATTTTAGCAGTGCATTTTCAATTAGACATGGCAAAAGGGGAGGTGGCACTGCATCAATAACTTCTAATACTCTTGCCACCAAACATGTTTTATTTGAGCATTTTAACACTTTTGAATATTATGCTATTGTTTTTAGTAATCCTCCAATTTTAGCCGTCACTATTTATAGTTACTAACTGGTGATTTTAATCTACACATAGACAATCTTTTAGATTGTTTTCTAAAGGTTTTTAAATGTTCTTAACTATATGGATTTTACCCAACATGTCACGCAGCCAACTCACGACAGAGGACACAGTCTGGACCTGGTCATCACGTATGGCCTATTCATTACTGTGTCCTCTGTCGTTGACTTGGCTGTCTCTGACCATTACTGCATGTTTTTTAATGTCACTGGTTTTATCCAGCGAGAGACTTCGGTGAGAACTGTGAGGAAACGTCATCTTACCCCTGAAGTGGCTGCAAATTTCATACAGGTTTTAGAACAGTTTCCTCCTGTGGTTTTACCGGATAACTGCGATTTTATTTTTGACAATTTTAACAGTAAACTACAGTCAACTCTCAACATTCTCGCTCCACTAAAACAAAAACAAAAACACACAAACAAACAAAACCCCTACCTCCATGGAGAAACGAGGAGCTAAAACAGTTAAAAAGAAATTGCAGGAAGGTCGAGAGGAGATGGAGGAAAGATAAAATTACAATAAACCGTCAAATTTTCTGTGCCCAACAAAAAATCTACAATAAGGCAATTAGATAGAGACGTTAGAAATAACTACTTTTCCTCAATAATCAGAAACCATAAACACAATCCAAGAGTCCTCTTCACAACAATAGAAATGTTTTAAATCCTGATTTTAACAGACCTTTTAACTCCGCCTCTGTGAGGCGTTTGCAGACCACTTCAGGGGAAAGATGGACACTATCAGATGCAATATTTTATCTACCCAAAGTAACATGGTTTTAAATACATCTGATTGTCTAGCTGTTCCAGAGGAAACACTGGACAGTTTTGTCCAGATTAATGCGGAGATGCTTGATAAGGTTTTCTCCTCAGTGAGGCCCACCACATGTCTTTTAGACCCGGTCCCAACCCCGTTTTTTAAAAACATTTTATGGCTCTTTTAGTGACGAGCTTTTACACATGATGAATTGGTCTCTTCAGACGGGGGTCTTCCCTGCTGCCTTTAAGGGGGCGGTGGTGAGGCCCCTACTGAAGAAGAGCAATTTGGACTGTAATGATTTTAACAATTTTAGACCGGTATCCAACTTAACATTTTTAAGCAAAATTTTAGAAAAAATTGTTTTTACCCAACTTACTGATTTTATAAATGCACATAATGTCCTTGAGAAATTCCAGTCTGGCTTTAGGGTAAACCACAGCACCGAGACGGCCCTTTTAAAGATTTTAAATGATTTTAGATTAAATTATGACTCACAGAAGGTCACAGTGTTGGTTCTACTGGATCTGAGCGCCGCCTTTGATACAGTCGACCACACTATTCTCTTAACTCGTTTAAAACACATCGGCCTCTCTGGTGCTGTCCACAAATGGTTTACATCCTACCTCACAGACAGGACATTCATGGTAAGTGTGGATACCTGCTCCTCTAAGGTCCATAGAATTACATGTGGTGTGGCCCAGGGTTTGATTTTAGGGCCAGTGCTTTTTAACCTGTAAATGCTCCCTCTTGGTGATGTCATCAGGAGACATGGAGTCAACTTTCATAGTTACGCTGATGATACACAGTTGTACATCTCCATGTCTCCTGATGACACCGGGCCAATGGATGCACTTTTTAACTGCATTTTAGATCAAATCCTGGATGGCAGAAAACTTTCTCCAGCTTAACCAGGACAAAACTGAAGTTTTAGTCATCGGTCCTGAGGCCCAGAGAGAGAAACTTTTACCCAAATTACAGTCATTGTCTTTTAATCGTTCCTCACAGGTGAAGAACCTGGGCGTGATTTTTGACTCTGAGCTGACTTTTATTCCACACATTAAGAATATCACAAAAATAGGTTTTTACCATCTAAAGAACATAGCCAGAGACGCTAATGCATGCTTTTATCACCAGTCGTATCGACTACTGTAATGCCCTGCTTTCTGGTCTTCCCAAAAAGAGTATCTCAGTTTTACAACTTTTACAAAATTCAGCAGCTCGTGTCCTGACGAAGACCAGGAGGCGGGACCACATTACACCGGTTGTAGAGTCGCTGCATTGGCTCCCTGTGTGTTTCAGGATTGATTTTAACCCACTGTCCTGTGGGTGCTCAGGCGGAGGTGTGGTGTCTCTGCCGCGCCTCCTATGGGGACTCTTGTGTCGGTGCCTGAGCGGCCACGGCTGGTCTGCTGCTCCCGGGGAGGACGGCCCCTCTGATGGGGTTTCCTCACATTGGTCATCTGTACTTACAGTAGCCTTATGTACTTGATTTTGATTCTGTGTATGAGTGTGAGTGTAGAGTAAAGGGTAGGGGGTGTAGGTGTGTGTGTGTGTGTGTGTGATAACTGTACATATTGGGAGGGTTTGACGGGTGAGAATCTTTTTAATGTCTTTTTAAATGTCAAGCCCTTTGTGATGCACCTGTGTATGAAAAGCGCTCTATAAATAAAGATTGATTGATTGATTATATATCGCAGTTTAAATTGAATAACAGAACTGAATGCACTTTTTCATGTTAATCTAATTATATGACGAGCACCTGTATATAGCCTATTTATCTTATGATATAAATGCTTTTTACTAATGTGCACTTGTGACTGTGGTGTTGTATGGTGATTATGTAAGTTTGAAAGGAAAACAGATTTCTTGGAAACCTAATGAAACCAACTAAACTGAGGATGCACGTTTTCCAGTATTTCTATAGTTGGGAGTCCTTAACGATCAGTAATAACTAATAACTCATACAGGGCATTTAAAACCTTATCTACTCCACAACGGGTGTCACTCATAGATCAGGGACATAATGACAACAGGGGCATCACCGTGACTATAGCGCTCATCTCTTCGAAATATTTTTTTAGTTAGCAGTAGCACATAAACGAAGCCGAGGGGAAACTACTCCAGTACTGTACTAAGTACTGCAGTCGCGAGACACAAGTTAAACATGAGCCTGCTGTATTTAGTTTTCCCTCTGCTTCGTTTTATTCCGTAAAAAAATGCTACGAAGATAAATCCATGCAAGTGCAACGAAGATAAATCCTCTCTGAACGCAGCGGCATCACACTCAGCAACATATGCACAAAGCTGGTGGCTGTAAAAGCCTAAGTGGGGCCAAATGTAGAGTTTTAAGAGAGCCCCGGAGCATTTCATAGCTCTTTCTTTCCCATGGTAAAACTTTTCCTGTGTTTCTCTAACTGTCATTAGATTCTAGTGTTACTCAAGTGAGCTGCCCGGTGCTTTGCCATCTAGCGGGCGGGAGTAAAAGTGCAGGACCAAAGAGAGACGCTGCAATGAATATTTCCACAAAAATAGATGTTTAAATATAGATACGGGCACTTTTTGGATCAATAAGAGATCCATCCATCCACCCATTTTCTTTCGCTTTACCCGTGGCCGGGTCACGGAGGCAGCAGTCTCAGCAGAGGTGCCAAGACTTTCCGATCCATGCACACCTCCTCCAGCTGTTCTGGGGGGACCCCAAGGCGACACCAGACCAGCTCGGAGACATAGTCCCACCAGCGTGTTTTGGGCCTTCCACGAGGCCTCCTCCCAATAGGACATGCCTGGAGCACCTCCCGAGGGAGGCGACCAATACAAGAATCGCGTGAGGTAATATCGTGATATATCGGCGGATTGATATTTTTCAACACACCTACTGTATAAGCTTATAGTCAGTCTTCTGGCTCAAACACAAAACAAAGAAAAGAGATTATTGTGGGAAAATCGAAGTGACACACTGCCCTTGGCACTAGCACACATCAAATACCATAGCGTGACCACTTAGTCAGAGAAAAATAAGAGCCACATACGCTATAAAAGGCAGGGCACATTCGGACTCAGCACAGAAGGGATAGCTCCACATAAAAGACATGCTTTCAATCCTAAAGAGGACCCAAGCCTTTAAAGGAAGAGTACAGTAAACACAAGATCTACCATCACCACCCAAGGCATACTTATGGGATTGAATAAGCTTTCACATGTGTTTGAGCATCTCTGAAGGAGTTGGATGCCTTTTCGGGGCATGCCTGGTTAAAAGCATCAGCATATTCAAAAATGTAACTTAAAATGCTATTTATTGATGCACAGTTACAGCAACATTACAAATACGAATGTAAAAACTGAACCAACATATTATTGTCATTAACAAAACAGTTGCCACAAAATGTCTGTGTGGCACAAAAAGGCCGCTGCCCGCGCTTTAGGACATGTGTGAGATTGTGGCTGCCGTGTGCGATCATGTGGGACAGGCGAATGACAGTTGAGTTGGCACCATCTTTCTGCTTGCTAACACACAGTCGGTGTGATTACAGAGCGCCCGTCCTCCCTGGCATGCCGAGGAAGTGAATCACTGCAACATCTGCTGGGACACTCACGGCAGGACACCACTACAACCACTCAGTGAGGAGATGAGCCCTGGAGTGGGTCGTCCCGGGGCCCGCACTCAGGTCAGCAGAGACTAGACAAAAAGGATAAACAGCTGGCAGCAAATCAGACCAGGGCCGTAGCCAACACAGTGAGGCATTAAGTATAAAGGAAGCCAGAGAAGCACAGAAACTACGAGAGAAAATAATTTACATTTGATTACGGTCACGTACAAAGCAATAACAAAATGATAGCAATATTTTACGAAGACATTTCAACACGGTGCTTTCCTTTAAATTAAAAATAAATTATCCAATTGTGTCAAAACAAGGTTAAAATGGGAGTCAATTAGGAGTCAAGACTGTGCACATTTTTAAGCTACCATGAGTTTTATGTTTGTCCAGTGGTAATGATGTGGCAAAATAAGAAAAAATCATCTGATGCGCAAAATAACCTGCAGACATACATGACTTTTTGACATGGGATTACAAAAAAATATTTCAGAGCTACAACTTGCTATAATAATAATAATAATAAAATGTCAAGCGGTTACACAAATAAATCGAATACTGTGTGTGGCATTTTTTATGCCTACTTCTCATTTATTCAATCAATCAATCAAACTATTTATAAAGTGTTTTTCATACACAAAGTGTAGCCTGGCTAACGCCAGACTAAAATCACAAGTGATATTTAGTCTGGGGACCACCAATTCATTTTCTCGTAGGAGAGGTGTGGTTTACGATTGTCCATAGCCGTTTATTGGGCGCTACGAATGTCTCTCATGCGTCTGCACGTAGCCATAGCCAATCGTATCATGTTATCAGATGACGTATGACGTACCTGCTCCTTAAATATTAAATATTAAATATTAAATATCCGTAAATATTATTATTTTTTTTTTTATCCCTAAACAAACTACAAGCTTCCGTATGTCAAATAGCGCGTCATCGTCTTACCGTCCCTCCTCGTTCTGTGATTGGTGCCCAAATCCATGGAAAAATGTCGGCCATGGTCCCCAGACTGTTGTGAAGTTCGAAAGGATTCGAGCGCACACAGCAGTCTGGCGTTAGCCAGGCTACACAAAGTGCTTTACAGATAACATTTAAAACAATACGCCCCGCATCATACATCCATACACACACACACACACATATATATACACACACACACACAATATATCATTAAGACTAAATTAATAGATGTCAGTTAAAAGCTAAGCTAAAAAGGTGGGTCTTGAGCCTGCTCTTAAAAACATGAACGTTCTCTGCGGTCCTGAGCTCTTCCGGCAGGTCGTTCCAGAGGTGAGGGCCATAATATTGGAAAGACGCCTCGCCGTGAGTCTTTCTGTTGACTTTAGGAATAACTAGGAGACCCCTGCCAGAGGAGCGAAGGGGCCGTGAAGGTTCATAAGGTAAAAGTAATTCTGAAAGATAAGAAGGACCAAGACCATTAAGACATTTAAAAACCATTAGAAGAACTTTAAAATCGATCCTGAAACACACGGGGAGCCAATGGACACGAGCTGCTGAATTTGGTAAAAGTTGTAAACCGGAGATACTCTTTTTGGGAAGACCAGACCATTTATTCAATTCTGGCAGGTAATTTCTAGACGTGATCAATACATGAATGGAATTTAAACTGCTAAGTATTGGAATAAATAAATAAATATCTTTACTCAGTTGTGATACAGAACAACATCAGAGGACTGCACTGTTTGTAGAGGGAAATCTCGGCCAGGAGTTGGAGAAAGCAGCATCCATAATCGAGACTTCACTCCAGTAGGACAGCGCCGACTGAAGCGCCAATCTAATTGGGCCGTGTCTGTTCAATTAGCTGACTAAAGTAATCTAAAACGTGAAATAGCTTTCCGGAACCTCAAATCCATCGACCCTTCTGCTCTCTCCACTCTACTCACGACTAAACTGGTAACCTCCCCTCCCCCATTGTCTGACAACCCATCTGAACTGGTCAATGACACTCTTTCCTCCTGTCTTGATGAACTGGCCCTTACAAAAACAAAAACGGTCTCCTTTACCCACACTGCCCCCTTGTACACCCCTGAGCTCCATAAAATGAAATCCCATTAACGCCAGCGTGAGAGACTGTACAAGACGTCTGGTTTAACTGCCCATCTCCAAACCTACACAGACTACATAGAGCAATACAAAGATGCCCTAAATTCTGCCCGTTCCAATTACTACTCCAACCTCATCCAGTCTGGCTCCAATAACCCCAAATCTCTTTTCTCAACAGTCAACAACATCTCCTCATCCTTTACCACTGCCAAATGCAATAGTTTTCAATCTTTCTTCCAGTCCAAAATTGACACCATTTACAGTTCCCTCGACCTCTCCCCTGCTCACACAGCTTCACCTGATCCAAATCAGCAGCTCTCATACTTTACGCCCATCTCCTCTGTTCAACTGACTAAACTTCTATCAGGCATGAAAATTCCCACTTGCTCCCTGGATCCCATCCCCTCTCCTCTCATCAAAACCTGCCTCTCCACAAATTCTCCTCTGATCACAAAAATCATAAATGCTTCACTTACCTCAGGATCTCTTCCACAGTCTCTCAAGCTGGCTGTCATTACCCCAATACTTAAAAAACCCAGTCTCGATCCTGATAACCTTACAAATGTCCGGCCCATATCCAATCTTCCCTTTCTGTCCAAAATTCTAGAGCGTGTCATTGCTGCTCAACTTCAAACCCATCAAAACTCCAATAGTCTGTACGAACCATTCCAGTCTGGTTTCCCCTGAAAACACAGCACCGAAACAGCCCTGCTAAAAGTCATAAATGATCTCTTGCTCTCCTCTGACTCTGGCCACCTCAGCGTCCTCATCCTCCTGGACCTCACCGCAGCATTCGACACCATCAGCCACTCCATCCTCCTGTCTCGCCTCAAGTCCAACCTCAACATCACCGGCTCTGCTCTGTCCTGGCTTCAGTCCTACCTCACAAACCGGCAACAGTTCATCCACATCAACTGCTGCTCTTCCATCGCCCCCCTATCTCAGGGTGTTCCCCAAGGTTCGGTGCTCGATCCTCTCCTCTTCATCCTCTACATCCTCCCTCTTGGCATCATCCGACATCATGGCCTTCGCTTTCACTGCTACGCTGACGACATACAGGTATACATCTCCACTACATCCATAAACTGCAATATCCACTCCACCCTCACCGACTGCTTGAGTGACATGTGGATGAAACATAATTTTCTCATTATCATCATCGACCCAAAAAACATCACCAAACCTGCTCAAAACTTCTGCCTCAATTTTGACAGCACCACCATCACTCCGTCCCCACTCTTTCGCAACCATGGTATTCTCCTCGACCCCACTCTTTCTTTGGGGTCGAGGAGAATACCAAGGTTGCGAAAGAGTGGGGACGGAGTGAATAAATTACCCGGACTGCATTCTTCCATCTCAAAAATATATCACGACTCCGCCCATCCCTCACTTTCTCCGCCGCTGAAACTCTGATTCATGCCTTCATCACATCCAGAATCGACTACTGCAACAGCATCCTCTACGGCTCACCATCCAAAACCCTCAACAAACTCCAGTACATCCAGAGCTCCACTGCCCGCCTTCTCACGCACACTCGCTCCCGTGAACACATCACCCCTGTCCTTCAGAACCTCCACTGGCTCCCCGTCCCTCAACACATCCAGTTCAAGGTCCTCCTCATCACTTTCAAAGCCCTCCATAATTTGGCCCCTCCATACCTCACTGACCTACTCCACCACCACACTCAATCTCGATCCCTCCGCTCCTCCAACGCCAACCTCCAGTCCCTCCCCTTTAAGACCAAGCGCCGAACCTGGGGAGACAGAGCCTTCTCCATCGCCGCCCCCACACTCTGGAACTCACTGCCCCAACCGCTCCGTGCCTGTTCCGACCTCCCCACTTTCAAGAAAGAACTCAAAACCCACCTCTTCAAAAAGGCTTTTAATGTCCAGTAATTGCCCTCTAGTTTTAATGTGCTGTTTTTATGTGTGATTTTATTACTGTATTTCTGTGAAGCGTCTTTGAGTGTCTTGAAAAGCGCTATACAAATAAAATGTATCATCATCATCATCATTATCCCCTGCTTCTGGACAAGTAGAGCGTAATGTCAAACCCTGAAGGCCAGAGAAATGTCAGAGTGCTTTTAGCAAACAAATCTGATGAAAAGCAATGTTAATGTTATAATCCAAATTTGAAAATCGTGATATGTATTGATACATTTGCATTAAAGACAGAATAATCAATTTTACCATAATGCCTCTGTAAAAAAAAAAGCTTTATGCTCAAATTCAGATATTATTCCCCACTTATTGTTATTCTCCTATTGATCAGTCTCGTCATGCTCAGAGTAACAGGAAATCTCCGATCCACCTAATTTCTATGGCACATTTTACAAACAAAGCGTTTCTAAAGTGATGCACTTACAATCATGTAAAATGTAAAGACAATGATTTAACTTCTTTTTTGTTGGTCATTTGTTGCATTTTCATTCTCGTTTTCCTTTAGTTTTTGTCACGATTTTGATGCTTTTTTCAAGAAGCTTTTAGATTTAGGTAAAGCCAAACTGTGCTCGGTTTGGGTTAAGAGGTTAACACAATTTCACTTATCACAATGAACTATAAACTTTCAGAAAAAGCAGCTAGCTACAGTCACCTCTTAAAAGCAACAAAGATCTGTCACGTGCACAATGTACTTCCAATGTGGACAAATGCTCTAACCACCGAGCCACTGGGATTTACTCATCGTCAGTACAAAAAAAAAAAAAAACATTCATATTTTATACCAAAAAACAACTTGAAGTTTTACTGCATAAAGGCTCAACAAAACAATGGACTCAGACACGTCTAAGTCATAACACCAAGGAATGCCAAGGCTGTATGCAGAGCTGTGTCTTACACTGCACTGTGAGTGAACACATGGTCAAACTTCAGCCACTCATGCACTATTTGATCAATTATTAAATGTGTTACAAGCTAAAAAAAATGTTCTTAAAAGGAGCTATACCTGATTTCTTCTAGAAATGGAATGACATTTATTTAGTCCTTCTTTAGTATATTGTAAAGTAAACTCAAACGTTTGTGGGGAAAACAGCGTGCATCAAATTATAAAACATTCGTGTCAATTTTATGAACTTTCAGGCTATTTTTCTTGCATTTTTGTGAAAGTGACCCTGAAAAGTGACCCTGCAAGTTGTGGAATGTGCCTATAAACTTGTCCCTGTAAAGAATTTGGACGCTACAAATATATTCGTAAAGTTACGAATGAGTTTGGACCATAACATTTTAATTTAGTGGCTTCCCCTTTCATTGTTTGCAATCAAAAAAATCAGGTATAGGACCTTTAAGGCAAGCATTATGCAACATTGTGATGTCTCAAGAGCCAATAACAAGTGCAAAAGAGCAAAAAGGAAAAGGGAGTTTTGTCGTTTTGTTTCTTTCCATCAAACAGCCTTGTGGCTCTGGACAAAGAAACAGGCAAATATTCAAGTTCACACAAAAAAGGCTTCCCACACAACAGCAAAAATATCTTGTATTATTATATTAGTGAAGGAGAATCAATTACACGCAAACGTTTACAAAGTTTAAGTAATAAAGTTTAAGTGATAAAGTGATCCCACAAATGTACATTTTGGCAAGTTTTAGTAACATAATAATAATAATAATAATAATAATAATAATAATAATAATAAATTGGTTTTATATAGCGCTTTACTGGACACTCAAAGACGCTTTACATTGCACTATTCATTCACGCCATACTTGGTGGTAGTAAGCTACTATTGTAGCCACAGCTGCCCTGGGTAGACGGAAGCGAGGCAACCAGTCTGCACCATCGGCCCCTCCGACCACCACCAACCACTCACTCACTCACACACTACATTCGCTAGGCTTCCTGGTGTTACCAAACGGTCTCCCATCCAAGTACTGACCAGGCCCTTCCCTGCTTAGCTTCCAAGGTCTGACGGGATTGGGCAGAGCAAAGGCGGTATGGCCACATACATAATAAAATCTCTGTATCCAACTCAAACGTCTTTAGACAACAAATGAACGCAAATCCTTTGAAGTTTTAGTTTCAAGAACATGTGGCACCTCAGTGAGAAAAAAGCTCAAGCCGTGATAAGTCCGGAGCAGACCCTATTGTGTATGTTTTAGTAGTAGAAGGAGCAGCCAGAGGAAACCTCGGCACCGGGAGAGCGGTCGGCGCTCTTGCCTACTAGAAGGTCCCGAGTTCAATCCCCGTACTATGCCTTTCTGTCTGGACTTTGCATATTTTTCTCCCTGTGTCCGGCTAAGTTTTCCCCCGGTGCTCCAGTTTCCCACATCAACCAAAAACATGCACAAAAGGTTAATCCTCCAGCCAGGTGATTCTGACCATTATAAATTAATAAATAAATAAATAAGGTTGGATGGCAATATAATGTTGAGTGAGAAATGATTAAGAAAATAATTGGCTGATTTCAACATTGTTTAGGATATCTATGAAGGCCTTGTTGACCTTGACACCCCACCACTGTCATTGGTAAATTGGTAGATAATAACAAGTCAAGCAAAAACAACCAAAAGACGGCTGCCGATACAAATATCTTATTTGCACTCCGAGGCCAAAGATTTGCCTCCAGCACTGAATACTTTTCATGCTCAAGTCTAAACATGCCCTCCCCCTTGTACAGGATGTTTCTCCTCAACTCTACCACTGTACACTGCTTATTCTAGCTTCTGCTCGACCATCTTAGCCTTTTTTTTGTTGCTTTCATGATTCACACAGGAAGAGCTTTACAGTCTTTGTGTAGCAAGGAAGTCTATTAGACACCAAAAGCGAACCTTGCATGCAGCTGTGAGCTTTACAATCCAAAAGGAAAGAGAGAATAATGCAAAAACAAACGGCACTCACGATTTACTGAAGATGTGAAACATGGTCCAAAAGACGTTTTCCGCACCGGCAGCCCCAAGCCCAAGACACCCCACTTTACTCGGGATGGCATTCCTAGCAAACGACTGTCTACGTTGTGTGCGTGTTTTCCGGACTATTTTGGAGTGGCTGGGAACGTGGCTGGAGCCTCTGCCCTCACAGTTACACCACACTGCTCCCAAAGGATGTCTGCCGACCGTTGCTACTAACACACCCCTCTCCAAGGCAACAAAAACATCACTTGCAGTCACGAAGAAGGCTATTCTAATCCTTAAGTTTACAACAAGTAGCAATGAATATGTAACTACCGAGCACACCTAGCAAGCAAAGAAACACAAGCCGTGTTTTGGCTTGAGCTAAACTCCCTCTTCCTTAGTCATCCTCTGTCTACTCTGCTCTGTTGCGCTAATATAGATCCCAAGTTGGCAGCCAGGAAGTCAATCTTATGCCTCCACCCAGCAGCAATACAGCGGCGCGATTGGGTCCACCCCTATAAGCTGCAGTCGCTGTGGGAAATGCTGGGCTGTGAGGAAAAGGAAGGAGAGAAAGAATGGACAAAAGTGTGCAACTGAAAAGCTGTAATGACCAGTAAGGTTCAGGGAGGAGACACATGCTCCCAGATGTTTTTACACAAGGGAAGAGTGATGTCATTGCAGAGACATGCTCTAACTGGACAATACATCTTAGAAAAAAAAAAACTCTAATGCAGCAGGTTTATGTTATGCTTAATGTTTATTTTTAACCTACAAAACTACAAAAGGAAAAAAAAATAAAAGCTGCAGTGTCGTAGAGCATAATTACCCTCCAAACACTGCTGCATCTGTAGATACCACTGGCTATGTCTTCAGCCAATTAGAAGCCTTGTTGTTAGGCGTTTAAGGTGTTTTGATTTACAGGCTTTCTTGTGCGAGAGGTCAGAGTCAACACAACAACTACACAGGCGCTGCAAAAACGTGTCTGAATCGAGACAAGAACCTCCTCCTTTTGGTTGCAAGCGCCTCAGTTCACAAACTCCAAAAACAATTTAGAATCATGTTGGGATGCGAGAGGCGCTCTTTGCTCTCGGTGGAATGGATTAAGATTGTCTGCTCTTATCACTTGAACAGCGCTTGCACACCTTGTTTTATGGAGTTGAGACTGGTTAAAGGTTAACTATAAAGCCAAGGAAAAGGCGCAGAGACTAAACACTTAAGGGGGTTTCCTCGTTCCACAAATATAATGCAAGATCTCGGGAATGGGAACTGGATTTTAGGGATTAGTTCAAAAGAACCCATTCAAAAAGCACTGCCTCATTTTTTATTTATTTATTTATATGAAAATATGGATTGATTTTCCTATTGACTTACTGTCTATGGAAATTTAATTTAACATACATTTTAAATTCTAATTAAAAGGAAGCAACTACAACTGCTACGCCAAAGATTAGTGCAAAAGCTTTCACTATCTTTAATTTGAGCATGAACGTCAACCTGATCGCTCCCAAATACGTATAATGTAGGCCAAGGCAAAGCTATGGCACTATCTGTGGCACGTATGAAAACAGGAATGCCGAACCATAATTATTTATAGAAAAAGGATTTCAAACAATGGGCGAGACTGTTCGTTGGAGTCATGTGACAGACTGACCTTTACAGTGCACATGTTTGAATGCGTGCAGAGCTGGGATTTCTCACCGTGTTCCCACACAAAATGATTTGCGTGTGCTAAAAAAGTCAAAGTGAGCACCGATAAGCACAAGGAAGGAATAGGACTTTTTTTTTTTTTCCCACACATGCCCATTATACGCTATCTTATAAAACTATAAATAGATCTTACAGCAGCTATTTGCACTTCTACCATGATGTGAAGTAGTAAGAAAGGAATGGCGGAGGGGAGTATGAGTACAAACGAGTATGAGTCTTGTACTGTAAGTGGATTAACAATAGTGAGAGTATTGTAGCTTTAAGGGGAGAAACATGGCTGGTTCATATAGCTCAAAACAAAACAGCGAATTGGTTTGATTTCCCTCCATGATGCCAAAACCCTTAGCCATATCATGTAAGCCCAAAGTTTGATCCAACAATGATCCAAACTGTCCATTTTATCTATGCTAACGAATGGTCAAGGACACAGAAGGAATTTGAAATGAAATTCTCAATAGTTTAATGAAGTTCAAAACAGTTTTGCGACACGCTTCTGAAAGCTCTACTTTATGTAATTGCCTAGGACGGTGCTCAGTATGTGCCTGCACTTGGATGACCATGAAGAAAAAGGAAAACACTGCTTAGAGTACATTCCAGACAGGCCTCCACAAGTCTCTATAGAAGTGATACGAAGGTGCAAGATAAAAGGTCAAAAATCAAAACTGAGAAGAATCCAGATAAAAATAAGCACAGATGTACATCAGAGATCGAGCTTTTCACTGTGGCTTCATTGCTGTATGCCTTTATTATGGCTTACAGCACTTAATTATTGCTGTAAGCCACTTAAAAGGAAGTATCCAGTCAAAGTGAAATGTGCCATTAAAATACAAAATTACTGACAATTGCCCACCAGGTTGCCTTCATAACATGGGCACAAATAAATGATTGAAAATTGACATAATCATTGTTTGTTATAGATTGGGTCCATAAATACAATGGGCACAATATTAATAGCTTAGGTCTTTGAACTGACCGCCATGATACCAGAGTGATTGAACAATAACACCGTATAATACTACAGTGTAGAAAATTATTTTGATCTTTTATAGTATTTGGCAATATTATAAAGAACATTTTAGAGAAAGTTTAAATTCTTAGGTTTATTAGCTGTTTTGTCCACAAAGCAATATAATCGGCCTCCTTCTCTCAGCCTTATCTGTCAGCCCGGAGGGTGTGCCTCGGCTGCTGCTGCCTTCCAGGACATGCGTTGGATCAAATGCCCTGCTCCACTTCATCAGCACACACTAAATCAATGAGTGCCACACAATGACAATCTATGACACAGTAATTTCAGAGAGCGGCCACACAAAGCTGCAGCAGGAACATTACCGTTTCTCTTTTTGTGCAGATCAACATATCAAAGATTATAAAGGGCCTTCATTACAAGCAGGACTTTGAATGAAATTAAGAATGGGGAAAGGGATAACACAAGATAACACAATAAGCAGGACTGTAAAGAAATATCTATTCATTCATATTTTAGTTCAGTTTAGTTTTCTCTTCAACAATGTTAGAATTTAATAGGTCCATGATACACTTTTATTACAGATATTGTGGAAATTGAACTCCCCTCAGAAGCTGCACACTGATATGATGGCGGTTCTCCACAACACATTGACCTTTATTTAACCAGGAAAGTCCCACTGAGATTAGGAATCTCATTGCCACGGGAGGCCTGGCCCTAAATGGGAACCTATTGTAGATGTTTTAGTCGTAGGGGAAACTGGAGGAAACCTACGCAGACACGGGGAGAACATGCAAACTCCACACAGAAAGGCCCTGTCCAGGTTGGAATCGAACCCGGGACCTTCTTGTAGTGAGGCACGAGCGCTAACCAACGCTGCACCATTGTGCCGCCCAACTACTAGTTTTTATTTTCTGAATACAAAACTATACTCAATTACAAGAAGCATGACAAGAACTAGTTCTAATCTTAAACCTTTGGTATTAATCCAAGAATTGCTGCACTATCTGTTACAGAATTGTATATTGTCCTAAAGATGAATAGGTTTTCACATGGATTTATGCTTTGGTCATTTTAAAAGGTCAGAAGGGCCGAAGTGATCGTGCATATAACAGCTTGTTAAACTGCTCCAGTTCTTCCAATTAGAAGACCATGACACTAAAAGCTATTGGTGGGACACACTCCATGGGACACAGATTAAACATGGTTGTTTGCACTCAGTGCATGTACACATATATGTATACAAACCCATCGCTCATGCATGTAAGTAGATAGAGTGGTCCACGCCTCGGGCTGCAGTTGGTGGGGGGAAAGGCACACTGCCTCTGCATACAGATACATGTGGATAGAGATGCTTGTTGCCTTGTATGGAAGAAGTAGAAATGGGTTTCAATAAGAGGCAAATGGACACCAGCGGATCTCGTACACACAAACATACAGCTAATATCAACAAGCTCAACGGGACCATCAAGCGTCATTAACATCTTCGCCATAGAAAGCCCAACAGCATGTCTTAACTCTGTGTTTTGTTATGGCACAGCATTAAACATGTGTATAACAAACAAATTATGTAAAAGTTCAGATATTAGGATACTGTCTGAGCAAAACCCTTTACGCAGTTTACGTTGTCACTATCAATGCAACACTATAAAGAACAGGACCTCATCTAGCCTACATTACATTACACCTATAGAAGAATGGCACAGCAAGTGACCACTCAAACAACTATTCCAATGATTTTTCTTTTTGACCCAAACTATCATCAAAGACTGCAAGCATTTCCAACTCCAAATTTCCTTCACTGTCAACATGTATTGAACACGCCAGGCCAAATGAGTAGCTGACCTCACAGCCTGGCCTGGTCATCTGATTTGTGTTAGCTAGCTGCAATAAGTCACACGGCCAGCTTTGTGTGATGCTGCAACCTTTAGGACACCACTGGTAATGTTCAGATTATTTCAGCATGACATTTTGTACAGACAAAAAAACTCTTTGAAGGTTAAAATAAATGTCATGAGGGGAATGCTCATTGGGGGAGCGGTTGTCTTTAAACTGTCAGCTTTGAAAGCAGAAGATTGGATTATGGACAGCGATGGGGAAATTAGCCATGGGGGTGTTCACATTTCTAATCACTGCTAAAGAATGCTTGACCAACCGAAGAACTCAAGCAAATCCGCACACAAAAGGATGGAGTGAGATGTGAAAAGCAGGAAAAACTCACTCACCGGGCATTGTCAGAATTCCTCTAAGTGACCCAAGAAGAATGCCACAGCGCATATGGACAGAGATCTTAGCAGCACTAGCGGTCTTCAGAGATGCATTTGGTCCTGTTGCTGATGCAGAAAGCACAGTCAGTGCCTCAGTCCTGACTCCTGCCTCTCACTGCTGCTGCTGCTGCTGCTGCTTTAAGGAGAGGGGTGGAGAATCATGGACCAGCTCCCTCTATCCCTTTTCTCTCACTCCGTGCATGCCCCACTTCCTGTCTCACCTCGATAAATGGGACACAACCTTGAATAATCAAAAATAATTTTCCAAACTATAAATCAACTTAAATTCCTTCTCATCTGGGGTTTTGCCTCTCGCCTTCTCTTCTTCCTATAATCCCAGCTTCTGTTGCTATCCGTGAGTGAGACAGCACCTCCCAATGTGGGGAGGAGCCTTCATATGCTGTTCATTGGGGGTGGGGGAATCACATGTGAGCCCGTCTGTGGTGCAGCCTAGCTTGGCCCTGCCCCCCTGTGTTATCCAGTGGGAGTGTGTGCGCTCTTTGTCCTGTCAACTATGGAGCTGGTATCTGCTCTTATTGTCAGCCGAGACTTGCTGGTTAACTGCTGTCAGGGAATAAGCTTTGAAGCAGTGGATTACATTGACAAAAACAATGGCAATAGTTAAGATTTGGCAAAGAGACGGTGCCTGCAGCGAGCCAGAGGACTGTGAATGGTGAAACTGGAATTTTGGGTGGGAGGGTTTTGATACGCTCCATTTGACTTGGGATAGGTAGTCTGGCAGGGGTGAAACTGAGGCTATTGCCAGTATGTCCCCTGCCGGAGAACACAGGCACACATGGGATAAGGCCAGCGCAGGACGAGTAGATCAGGTGGAACAGCTGGAGAAGGCCAAACACCATCCACTAATCTGCTCCCAGTGCACGTCTGCAGTGATGTCATCACATATGACATCACCTCATTCACTGACAGATGATACACAACACATCAGGAACTGAATGCAAATCCTTCAATAGGCCACGTGTGGACGGGATGGACAACCAACTAACATGACGAGTTCAAATGGCCGAAACAGTTTAACGCTCGACTAGTAGACTACATGTGACAGAGTGGGTGAGTTTATAGTAAATACTATATTAGTGCTCATTCCTCACACATAGCTCCAGATTAACATTCAAAAGCATCAGAAAAAGACAATGCCAAATGACCCAGACTTAAACTTAGACTTGCGGTTTGCTTTTTCCAAATCATACTTCTATAGCAATACATCTTCAAAATGGCAATAACAACTTATATGGTCTCAACTTGTACAGTGCTTTTCTACCTTCATCAGGACCAAAGCGCTTTACAGCAAGGAACCAGTCCCCCATTCACACTCTCATTCATACACCAATGTACACAGCAGGGCCATGCAGAGCGCTACAGAGGGGCAGGGGCTCAAAAATCAAAAGGGCAGTACTGTAGAATTGTCAGTGACTGCACAAATGTGAGCAAATGTCAACCTCCAGAAATCACCTGTTCATTAGAATGTATGGGGAGAAGTCGTATATGTGCGACATAATATTCTGAACAATGTTTGCATGGCTGAGTGGACAGCATACAGAAGGAAGTGTACCTTTTGGAGGTGCAGAGGAAAGGCAGGCAGACAGTCAGACAGGCAGCCTGGCACCTCGCACTTCAATGTTTGTTTCTAACTAGGTCAGACTTAAGAAGCAGAGTTGTGCTGCTGTAGGGCTACAAATGGTCCGCTCGAATTTGTTTTCCCAGAGAGGAAATTACTACAGTGACAATGCTGAATGGTGCGTCCGTACAGGTATAGAATATTTGGATAATTAAAATTTTAGTTGGAAACCCAGACAGAACAGACTTTTACTTTTCACTTTTTTCAATCCGTTTTTTTTTTTTCAGTTTTAACTTGGTAAACATGTACTCAAACGTTGCTTTACTGATTTCTTAAACCAAGTCATAGTCTTGGTCTGACAAGGCACAGAATCTTTCAAAAAGAATTCAGTTATTCTGCGATTAGACACAACTAAATATTAACTGTATAAGAAATCACACTGAGCATTATATCAATGTTCATTTTAGCATCAGCATGCAAAGGTAACCTACCTGTGCTACGATTGAATATTTGTGCTTAACCTTTAATTAATGCTGCATTCAGTCCCTCATTAATAAGACTGGTGAAGAAAGGACAAGGAAGGATGAATGAGTGTTTGCATGCTTACTGAGCAGTCCTTTGGAGGGATGCGCAGGACACCGCTTTAATGCGGCCCTTGGTATTCCTGTCATGCCTCAGGCCCTATCCATTACAGCTCATTACCTCAGTAGGGAATGAAAGAGAAAAGACGGAACCCCAACAGGGTTAAAACCATCTCAGCATCTTAGATTTCAAGACATTATTCTCGTAAAAGTGCATCAGTGTATGAAGGCACAACCCAGAACAACTGCATGTAGCAATAGACCCTGGAAGACATATAAAGTATTTAGAGTCAGATTGCACATTTGCATATAATAATCTATTCTTTAGCTGCAAGGGAACCAAGATATACGAGCTGTTACTCCTAGTTACAAACATCATTTTAGGGAAGTGAAGAGCCCTGAGCTCTTTTGCAGGATAACCTTGGAAAACCTTTTTTTCTTTTTTCTGTAATAATATGACTGCCCATCATGACAGTTTAACCACAATTTCTAAAATTCTATATTGGGGGATATTTACACTTGGCAGAAGAAGTCACTGACTGAAAGGTTGTAAACATGGCGCACATCTAAGAGCACATGAGTGAGGTAACAGTGGTTTGTTTTTTGTTAGTTCCTTCTATTACTCTTAGTCATGCGGACAAAAGTGAATGTGGCCCTAGATTACACTGAACAACAAAAACTAGCTGTAAGTTTCAACAATATTAAATCACTTTGTACACATTCATTGTCATTGAAATCATAAGGGGTAGAGTCTAATATTGCACAGAGGTGGGTAAACTCAGCTTTGTACAGTATTACCACCATAAGTATTCTGTTTGGTCTACACAACGTGCATTACCATCCTGATGCATTGCAAATGAGATGGCAAGAGAAGAAGGATGCAGAGCCAGGAAGAGGAGAGGAAGAGAAAGATGGGCTCTTCCTTTCACACTAATTACATTTCCTAAAACAAAACCTCCAACTGAAGGACAATTATTATTATTATTATCATTAATTAGTATTATCCTTATTATTTATTTAGTAGTAGTATATGATTATCATTATCATATGCGAGCAGTCCCTAACAGTAACCGCATTTCTTTTTTTTCTTTCTTTTTTTTTACACAGGATTACAGATGGATGAAACGCCTGGACCCATGTGGCACCTGGACAGAGTCATATGGGAAGCAAGGTTTACTTTGTCAATAAAGAGTTAACAGATGCTAGGAGATAGGAGAGCAAATGTCAGTATGTGTGCAGGTAAAGATGTGAAGGTGGATGGGAAGCTGAGCAGAAGAAAGAAAGCTGGATATTACAGGTGCAACCACCTGGGGATTGTTTAGAGAATTTAATAACCCTAAATGTCAGCACTTTATTGGATTTATGGGTGATGTCTTCCTCTACACACACACACACACACACACACACACACACGCACACACACACACACACACACACACAGCTGTTGCTATGCATTTTTTGCACACACAGAGTTTCCATCACTCACGCCTGTAACAATTACTATAGTCTCACAGTCGGTGCACTTTTATGGTAACCTGACTGGAGATCTTGAACTGAGGGCTGCTGGTCCCCGCTGTGAACAGATATGTGCAAAAGCAAGCGATTACCAACAGTGCCCTGCCATATAAGGCTATGGCATGAAGCACAATGGTGGAAAGGGTGTTGTAGCGGAATTATTAACCTACTTTAAATATAGAATGTAATGTATATTTGATGCCAGGTTAAATAGGAAAAATAATATAAACTAAAACCAAACTAATAAAACAGAACAAAAACATTTGTTGGGAAGGTAATATTTTTGTTGTAATGTTAGTCTATTTCATGTGAAGCAGCTGTGGTTATTGTAAATGTGCTATAGATATTGACCTTGACCTGTAGCCACTAAAAACCTGATTCAATAAATGATGTTTTCAAAGGCATGCTGCCTGTTGCATATTATTGAAACTTAAATTGAGATAAAGAAAACAAAAGCAGTTAAAAATGTGCGCAGCTGTGTGCAATAATAGTCAAAGTGAGATTTCAAAGCACTTGAGGTAACCTCAAGCTAGGCATGCTGCAAATTAAGCATGTGAGGGGACTGACGGCAAACAAAACAAAATGATTATGCAATATATGGTTTCAGATACTATAACACTGTTATACGGAGTTATTGAGAATATGAACGCACTCCTGTATGTTACATAAGCAGTTGTTTATAAAAACCTATGAGTCACAAGCTGCTGCTGCTGCAAAAAAAAAAATTCTATGACAGACAGGGGAGTTATGGGACTATAGGCTACTTAATGTATTGTCCGTAGTAACACTTGCCAAATGTAAACTGTTCTAAAGCATGTTCTCACTAAAACTACGGAGTGTCAAAAGTGTGACCTTTTGAAGGCTTGACAGACAAAAGGGAGCACACCATTTGTCTGAACTAAGCCCAATGTGGAGATACGGCTTTTTAACTAACTTTTTTGCACATTTTGAGTTAGTTAATTAAATAATGATATACATCATCAGGTGCAAGTCTGCTAAGGTGAAAGCACATAGGCAAATAGTGAAAACAGTCAAACCATAAGATTTTGATATTATGAGTCCTGATCCTAACGTTGCATTCTGCCACTGGATCATCGGGACTTGCCAGACTTACCAGTGTGAATGCGTATGTGAGTGCGTGTTTGTTGAAGGTCGGAAAGGTCACCACATTTTGACAGTACGAGGCAATGATGGATTTACTTTGTGGAGTTGTGCTTGAAGAAACACACACATTGGTAACACACTGCCTGACCAGAAGAAAAAAATCACCACAAAAAAACAGGTCAGACGCTCTTCGACTATTTTGATAGACCGCCTTTAGCTTTGATTACAGCCAGTATTCATGGTCATAGAATTCTGTAAGCGTCACTGTCAAAAGATCCAGTGTTGCATTGATATTTTTTTACCAAGATTTGGTGTTGATGATGGGTGTGACCAGTGACTACTGTGCAAAGCCTTCTCCAGCACATCCCAAAGATTCTCAATAGGGTTAAGATCTGGACTGTGGTATTCAGTCCATGTGTGAAAATGATGCCTGCATTGCTCTTTCACAATGTGAGCACGATGTATCCTGGCATAGTCATCTTAGAATATGCCCCAGGCAACAAGAAATCCACTGATGGAATAACCTGGTGATTCAGCAGGGCCAGCCCTAGGCATAGGCGACCCAGGCAGCCGCCTAGGGCACCATCTGCTGGAGAGGGCAGATTGCACCTGAATTTTTGAATCCTATACTCCCGCCATCTACAACATCGACGATTATCGGGCATAACTTTGGAACAGAAAGTGATATAGACTTGCGGTCTTTGTGTTGGAAACTAGAGATTTCAAGCTTTCAAACGAGCCCCATTGGGTCCTTCTACACCCCGGGTAGCCGTGTAACATGGCAATGAATTCAGAAATTTACTTCAGAAGTGGAGGTTCCTCCTCCAAAAGAACTGTTGTGCGTTTTATGATGCACATGCTCAGATTTGTTTGTATTTGTTGAATAGATAGTCATAATATAACAATGATAATAAATAAAACAAAAGACATACGCAGAAATATAAGTTAAAGAAGTAAAAAAAGAAGAAAAAAACTTTAAAACAGGATGTTCAAGGCGTCAGCTGATCTCATTCTTTGGGCACAATGGCCCTCATTTATCAACATTGCGTACAAAAATGGTGTATGCATAGGTGTATATACGGCAAAGTGCACTTGACATTTATGAACATGTGCTTTCTGCTCAGACCTTGCCGTACGCAAGAGCATCTGATGGTAAATGCCACGGAGAAATCCTAGCATCATTTGAATGAAACGTCCAAAAATATTCATGTATGAGGAGGCCTCACCCACAGGTTTTACGGCACGAAATACCGCAAAATAGAACATAGTTGTAAATAGTTGTTTTTAACACTATATTTTTGAGCATGAGGAAGATTTAAAAAATCTCATACATAACTCATATTAGCCTTATAGGCAATCCAAGATCAAATTTACTAAATAAAAAAAGAGGGGAAAAAAGAAATAGGCTAACAATAAAAAGTGATCTTTCCTCTTGCCGTGTTGCTGAGCAGACTTTTTTTTTTTTGATGTATTGTACCCCCATATATCCACAACTATAAAAATCAGCAGAACGTCAGCATCACAAAGCCCAAAACTAGAATCTGTAAATAAATAAAATGATTAGGATATCGTATGCTAATGAGTAGTTATTCAACATGATTGCTGAGGCAGAGACTCTGATTAATGCTCTGAATATTTCATTTTGGATATCCAGCTGCTGCTCATCTGCAGGCCTTCCTCCACAGGAGAACGCCTCAGGCTGCACAGCCCAACAATGTCATATACTGTCAATGAGCCCCTCAGGGGATTCTCACAAGACACTGTCCTTTCTGTGTAATTCTAATCTGTACCTGCAGTATGTGGGAAGGGATGACGATATTCCCCCAAAATAATGGTTGGTGGGTAGGATGTGCTTTGAATACTTCGTTGAGGCTATTGCGGTCATTATTTCTGATCGTTCACTGACCACTTGTTACAAATGTCACTTATTTCTTATATCTTGCAGTGTACAGTTTCTGCTATTAAACCAGATCCCTTGGTGGCCATACATGTATGTGTTGTATAAATATATGAGGCAGATGATACATGATGAGATAACGATGTTCCAATTTCCTGCACTTTCGAGAAACACGGAGATGTACAACTGTCTGAAGTGGGAAAAGGAGGCAGGCTGGTGATGAGGATCAAATTGAGAGTGACGAGTCTGTAATGGATAGACCGGAGTATAGTTACATAGATGTGCTAATGACAGAGTAGTCGCCATGGTATAGAGAATGAGAGAAGACAGCGGGACAAAGGGGGAGGAAGGGGCTAATTCTTTCTGACTGCAATGGGAAGAGGTCTCTGTGTTCCAAACTCAACAATTGCCAGTGTTCCGATCTCATAATCCAACATAATGGTTCATTATGAGGGATGGAAGCCACTCTGCAAAGAGTCCACTCTAAGTTTAGCAAAGTCAAACAGTATCCCTTTTATCAGATGGCAAATACCTTTAATTGTAAAACTGGTTCTAACAGCTTTATATTGAAATCCATGCTTTAGCGTAATGTGCGTATTGACATTCCAACAATAGGATATTTTTAGATGACTTTTGTCCAGTGAAACAAGACATTCTACATACATTGTTTGAGAACTAATTTATTTCCAATAAGTGAACTGAAATAATTAAAGTTAATGACGTTTAATCTGGTTTGCATTTACTTGGTGTGCAGTAAATCTTCAGGCAGCATACATTTACCAAAGTTAGTCTTTTGTTCTTCTTTAATACATTTGGACAAAAACACACAGATTTATTTATTTATTGAAGTGCCTGTTAGTCAGTGCTTAATTTGTAAATTAGTAGTTTCAGGAACACTTTTGGTCTGATGTGATGGATTTGGGAAACAGGCCAAAACATTTGCCGGAACACTCTCATTAAACACCATTATATCAGATCAAATCTTTGCCGGATCCTCCTAAATATTTCCCGGATCGTTTACCCTGAAAAAATGGGGGATCAAATTAAGCACTGCCGTTAGTGTTTATGGAAGCCTAGAGCCTACAGCATAACCAAACAACCAATGGTCTGTGGCAGGGCTCGCACACACACCTGACAGCGAATTGTAAATATATTCACAGTCACAAGTCCCACACATGGGCAATTAGGATTATTAACTTCTGTAAATGCTTAATGTTTGTTGCTTAGATTGAACAAAGAGAATACATTGCAACCACAACATCCTTGTTGAGAAGAAGGACCAATAGTAACCATGCACCAGCAGACTGACCACATCAGAAAAATTGTCTCTTGTAACGCGCTTTTAGTGAGTGTCAGTGAAACACACTACAAAACTATATTCCCTTCCCTTCAAACTATACTGGCAATTATTAACATATACACGGATCGACAAATCTGCAAGCATTTAAGACCGTTTCTCCGATTCAGGGAAAACATTTTTTTCCACAAAACGTGTTGAACCACCCCAACATAAATGAGAAAAACACAGCTCCAACACCTACCTGTCATTGTCCACACTCCTGAATCCCGGCAGCATCTGTCTGAAGCTGGAGTTGCGGTCCAGTTTGGGCTGACTCTTGGTGCGTTTTATGGAGCCTTTCAGACGACGACTGAGGAAGCCCTGGCAGACAAAGAAATTCAGTCAATAGGTTGCATTCACGTTCTAGAATTTGTCATAATGTTATAATCTCAGATGGATACAACCTTATGAGCGAGATTCAGTTTTTGAAAGAAATCTACCAAAAAAAATTGGCAAATGTTGTACCTCATCCCAATCTTCCCGGTCACTTTACAAAAGTATAGCCAAAGTGCCTAAAATTACCACTTTTTACATTGTTACTTTTCAGCACCGATTCCACAACAGAGTTATGGCCCGTCTTCCACCGCAATAATAAACTTGACCGATACACACCAATCCCTGTTGGTTTCGGAGAGATGTCCATCATTTCTGCTCAAGCTGGCAGTGGGATAGAGCACCTTACAAGCAGCAACTTACACCACATAAATGTAATTAGAACATTATGTCAAGAAATGAACATAGATTTACATAGACTGATTCAGTGGAGAAAGTCACAACAAGGTCAAACGGTCACACAATGTGAATACAAAGCAGCGTGTGAGAAAATGTAATTTACAATAGTCATTTTTGCAAGTCATGCCACTCAAAGTGTCTGCGTTTTGTAATCATTCTCCCAGACTAATTGCATCCCTACACCCCTATATTAGCTTTGTACGCCCTGGTCTTTGTCTAAGCCTGTATGTTTACTTCTCCTAACATCTGCAATCACACTCCCCCAAGCACCGCGGCGTCTCCATAGAAACTGCTGGTTGGCATAAGGACTGAGAGAATAATCCGACAGACAAGAAATATGCTGCAGAAAAGGCACGGAGTTTGTGGGAGAGGACGGTGGGAAAACAATGCGAGCTGCTGCTTATTTTAGATCTGAGTCAAACAGGATTTTGGGGGAGGAAGAAGTGGGGGAGAGAACAGTGGAGGACAAGAAAATGCCTTGTTATGGGAGAGTGTGAAAAGGAGCTGGCGACTATTGTTTAAGCGGAATAACTTTTGTTGCAACTTTTACACCTGATAGGCCGCGCATTTATCAGAGAGTGACAGCTGACAGACAGGAGAGGAGTGACATAATGTAAATAGTTTTCATGTTTGGGGCCCAGTCACCCAGGCTGGTCTGATGTGGTAGGCTCTGCCGGGAAAACCACAAGTTTGACAAATGCAGAGAAAAAGTTTTGATAATGTCCATCCATCCACTGCCAGGATAAACCACCAGATCACTTTTGGAAAGAAAGGGTAACTAGAGGGTGGGGAAACTGGGACAGACAATGACATTAGGGCTAAAACAAATTAGACGTATTTAGATGTACGTATTTATGCCTGAATTTAACTGTTGGGACTCGGCAGAAGTCTTTGCTCCATGAAATATTACTTAAAGGCACATGTACCTGTTTTTTTTTTAGAAATAAATAGAAATATGTTTTGTCCTTTAGTATATTGTAAACTGGGAAAAACATGCATGCAACTTGCATGCGTGTTTTCTAGCCTTTCTGTGAAAGTGGCCCTGTAAGTTCAGTGAAGAATTTGGATGCCACGAATGTTAGGAAAATTAGGAATGAGTTTGGACCACAGCTAACATTTTAATTTAGTGGCTTCCTCTTTCATTCTTTGTAATGATAATTTTGCCTTAAACAGTATATTGACGACAATCACGTTTGTAAGCTCTACATAAAGTGCACTAGCACTAATAGGACCTAATAGGAGATGGGATTTGGGAGTACCGCATTTTGATCAGAGACAGGTTTACTGCTTATTCATTTTACTCATCGGTTCTGCAACTCAAAGTGTGGATTCAACCTCATATTTGGACGGATATGGCTAATGTTTATGAAATGTTTACAAAAGAAATTCTACATTCCAGCCTTGCATGCACAACACATCAACAAGCTCAAGTGCCAAACTCCAACCCAATAACTAACAGTATTTTGAAAATAATTGTTAATTCCCAAACTCTATATACTTTAGTTCTTCTGATACACAGTAGAGAAGGTCTGGCGGGTCATCGACAGGTGACAGGCAACACACCGTGGACTGCCCTGCTTGGTCCCACTCACTCCATTAACACATCTGTATAATTAGCACCCCGAGTATGAACGGGTGGCCCAGAGGCATCATTGGAAAAAGAAATAGAGTTCAGCTTCCAGACAGGCTGCCAGCTGATCACAGAAGAGTCTCAGCATCCTCCATGTGAAAACCACCTGTCATAGGGAAGTGCTGCGAGCTACAAGCACAGCCCTGTCACTGTCAGCCCCTCATGCCAACTCGGGGAGCACCCATGTTTCATTATGACATCTACCAATACATATTCATTCAGGAGTGGGGCACAGTAAGTTACTCAGATTTGTACAACCCAGTGTGGAAGTGGCCATTTAAACTAATAGCAAGCATGATTTCAAATAGCTTCCAGATTCCATTCCCGGGCCATGTAGGCCTATGGACTTGGCATGTTTCCTTGATAGTTTTCCACTAGCTGCTCCGGTTTCCATATCAACCCAAAATATGCACAATAGGTGCTAGGTAAATCTGAGATGGGTGTTATCAGCACTGATGTCAATCTGGCTTTTGCCAGGTTAGTTTTGGACCGGTGACCTAGCCTGGCTTCAAAGAAAAAGGTTATAGGAACAGGTGAAGTATACCTTAACATTAACTCAGCTTTTTCTATGGTTTTAATTGTCAAATATGCTGCGGTAAATATTAACTTTGCTTTAACAAGGGAAAACAAATCATAATATGATTTTCTTAAAGGGTCAAAATTTAGATTGTTATCCTCATTGTTGTACAATGATTTTGTATTAACAATCATCTTCTTATGGTTCATACGTTACTGTGTACAGCCTGTTTCTCACTCAGAGCATGACAGAGACTGATCAGTACACTGCACTGTGGTAAATGTCTGTTTCAGCACAGAGGTCCAATAAACAAAAATGCACAATCACTAAAAGGGGATCATTTTACAGTGACAGAACATGATTTGATGTCATTCTACCCTGTGCTAATCCAAAATCTAGATTATAGCCTTTTCATTGCAAACTAGAGACACCGTCTTGGTGTAGGTCTGCTTTTCCAAAAGATTTTAGTTTGGTGAGGAATTTCATGTACCAACATCAAGATTTTGGCCAAGTTGTCGTGTCACAGATAAGTAAACAACAAATTGCCAATTGTTGTCAGAAGTCAACTGTGAAGAGCTATTAGTCAAAAGAGAGGTGTTTGGGGTCCAGACAATTGCTCGCACACCAGGCAGCTCTTGACTCCCAACCTTCATTTACCTGGCACTGGTACCTAAAACCTATTGGGCTGCAGGGCAATTTTAGACACAAAGAACATTCGTCTTTGTTATTTTTCGTTTCTCCATTGACAGTAATCATCTCAAAGTGTGCACTGATTTGAAATGTATTTGGGAATTGCAATTAGTAAATTGCATTGTGGTTGTATATGTGTTTTGCAGAGAAGGCAATGCAAGGCAAGGCAATGCAAATGCATGTTTATTTATACCACGCCTTTCGTACACAAGGCATCTCAATGCGTGATACCATACCTCCATGGTTAGGGTAAAAAGTCTGATAACCTTGAAGTTCATGCCTCTGGGAAATATGAATTGAATTGCTCCTGGATTTGCTTAAAAGGGAATTGCGGTGGACTGAATCTTGGTCATAATTGCTTATTCTTTCCCAAATCACACAGCTTCACCATATTAAGTATCAGAAAGAAAAAGAGGAGCCAGTACCAACAATTTACCTCAACATTTTCAGGCCCTTTGCCAATTGCAATTGGGCAGCATAGTAACATTCAAGTTTTTGAGTTAGATAAAGACCTCTAGTCAAATGATGATCGCCAGGTTTAAACCACGAGAGACGTGCAGCACATTTTTGGCAGTGCAATATGTTAAAGATTCAATTTCAGCTAAGGCACCTGCTCTTACCAGAGGGTTAGAGGAAAATGTGCAGGAACACACACTCACACTCACACACACACAGAGGACAGAAATAGAGGAGAGAGCAGTCAGAAATGACAGCTAGCGCCCAGCCGAGCCATGAGTTATACAAGCTGAATGAATGGATCAGACTAAATGATGGGGAAAGTGATGGCAAATACTGCATATGAACGACACAGGCACTTACAGTCTGGGCTCTGCAATAACATTAACAGAGACATTCTCACAAAATGGTCGTTCTTCATGACTATCACAAGAATATCAATTAATACTTTAATGCAATAGTTATTTAGAAATGAATGAAATTACTTCAACGTTTTTGATGCCATGTTTGTGACTCTTGTAAGTCTGTTGATTGGCCGGTCTATTATCACGTAAACACTAAATGTTTACGTTATTATGGAAGGACATGGACAATTGCAATTATACAGTAATTGAGCATTATACGGTTTCACATTAAAGAATTACCCTTGAACTAAAAGATAACTAAATTTGGATTTAATTTGTATGTTTACGAACCCTCTTGAGAAAACTATTAGACGTAAACACTTGAATTGATTTCCACCATTAATTAAGAGCATAATTCTGTGACAGAGCATAAATATGATTGGTTATGCCGTCTTCTCTACCCTTCATCCAGCGAACATCCTCTCTGCCATATTAGCACGGCTACTACACTGGCAGAGGCTGACATGAGGCGAGTGCAGCGTCATGTGTGCACGTCTAATTCACTGAGCTCTTTCATTATTTTGCGTCACTGTGGCTGACAGCTAATTAGAACGAGGAGAAGGTGAAGAAATCTGATTTTACATGCCATCACAGGTCGGGTCTAAGGCTTGCTTCGAAAACCAGCAGCTCTGGCATGTATAAATACAGACTAGTGTTTTACAGTTTGATTGAGTCGTTACAGTGGATAAATACATAATGTAATTTAAATATATTTTTGAGGTCTTAGATTTATAAATCCCTTAAAAAAGGATGTTCCTAATTTATATAGATATTAAGCAACCAACAAAAGAATCCAACACAAATTGAGCATTAAATTAGTCCTTTTTCCTGTCAATATTTGTCTGTATCAATTGTGATCATAACCTGCACAATACTCCATCACTGCAGAAGAAGCGCTCCGATAGTCAAACCCTGTGCATGGAAAACTGGCCTGATCGTTTGCAGAAAGTAGAAAGAAATATTGGACGCCGTCAATTAGGAATCCATTTATCATAAAAGAATACACCTTCTTTCTATGTGCTGTGCCTGTGCAAGCATCAGGATGTTCTCCGCTTCTCCTCTAGTACCTATAATGAAAACAGAGGACTACTATATCCTATTAGGCCCCCATTACAATGAGAATGGGTACGGACTGACTAATAGCTTAAAACACTGAGAGGCCCGTGAATCAATCCAATAAATCAACCGCGGGAAAAAAAAAGAATGTGACAGCTTTAAGATGAGACTCTTGTCCTTGTATTTTTTTTAAATCCAAAAAAACACGTGTTGTTTTATTGAGAGTGCAATCTTGTCAAGTGAATTACATCCTGAAAGTTTGAAGACTTTTCTTCCGAGCCTACAGGAGGTGATCCAGCTTACTTTTCAAGAAACTCCAAAACTTTTGTGTCGCCGATTTAAGCTTGCATAACAAAAACGGTGTCAGAACAGAACATGAGAGGGATGCTTTGTCACAGGTACAGCCCAAGGCCTTGTGCGGCTACTTTGTGCGTTTGCCATCTCCTTTCATATCAGGCTATGAAGGAAGGGGAGGCGGGTATGAGTGAAGGCTACGTGTTTTTCCCTGCTTGTGTTCAGATTCATACCAGAAGGGCAATTAAGTTTGCAGCAGTCTCTTTGCTTCAAACACACAAAGCAATACAACTATAATAATATGTCTCAGCCAAGGGACGCATGTAGACTACACTTGGCATCATTATATTGATGACAGGCATTATGAATGCCGAATGTTAAATTCTTTCAGATAATTATGTTTGAGTAGAAAATCTCTTGCGGAAAAAAGTAATGAAATCAAAATACTTAAACAGAAATAGTGGAAATTTGCAAATTGTAACATTTACTTGTAGAGTTTAGTAGCAACTGCTTGGGGCTAAAAAAAAAAAAAAACTGTTATAGGAGCTACAAAGTGCAATGCCTTTGAGTAAGCACTAGAGGGCAATGTGAAGTCAAGGGGTTCTAGGGGCAAACGGAAGATTTGTTTTCTAGGTCCAATACGTAATTGGTGTAAAAATGGCTTGAAAGGTAAGTAACCAAGGATGGTCAAGGGTGACTGCAGTGCATCTCTCTCTCTGTCCTCGAGAGAATAAGAGTTGCTTAAGAGACATTTAATCAATATAGTCTCTGGATCCGTCTTCTCAACCTCCTCTCAGTCCACTGCTGTTGTAACTGGTACACTGGGATAAGGCAAGGCGAGTTCATTTGTAGAGCACAACTCATACACAAGGCAATTCAAAGTGCTCCACAGTTGCATAAAATTACTAGAAAACAGATAAACATCAATCCATACAACATCAACATACAAACTAATTCATTACAGTAAAAAGCAATAGTGCAGATAAAATACTTTCAGTTTTCATATGCACGGGTAAAAAGACTGTTTTCAGCCTGGATTTGAACATTGTCAGAGTTGAGGCCTGTCTCATATCATCATGAAGACTGTTCCAGATTTTAGCTGCATGAAACTTAAACGCAGCCTCACCGTGTTTAGTCCTGACTCTGGGAACCAACAGGAGACCCCTCCCTGAAGTTCTCAGGGCCCGAGATGGTTCATACGGCTCTAACATATCAGAGATGCATTTTGGTCTAAGCCATGAAAAGACTTGTACACAAGCAGAGCTGTTTTAAATTCTATTCTCAGAGTGACAGGAAGCCAGTGCAGGGACCGGAGCACTGGACTAATGTGGTCGTATTTCCTGGTTCTTGTCTCTTCTTGGACTCGAGCAGCAGCGTTCTGGATGTACTGCAGCTGTCTAACAGGAGGAATTTGTGTCCATTAAACCTTCGGCCAGATATAGATTTTTACTTGCAGAGGGGGTGGAAAGAGACACAGTATGAAATAATGATCCTGTTCAACACACATTCACAGGAAATGGAAGTCGGTTAGAACATGAATCGACTCATGTTTATTTTATGAAGCCTTTAAATGTGCTCCTAAAATGAGAAAATGTTAATTGTTCATCAAAGACCTTCCATTCTACACCCACAGCTTCTGATAATATTTGTCATTTTACAATCAAGTATATTTCAGAAACAACCTGTAAAAAGTCAAGCCCAATCTTTGCATTTGGCATCATCTGCATACATTTAACCATTGGGTTGTCACTGTAGTTTACTTAACTGTATGCACTGGAATTACTGATTGAACTATTTCAGGTTCACTGGCCACCTGTTTATCTATTGAATTAAACATGGCAGACAAATGATGAGCTCAGTATCTTGGAAGACAAAGTGAAATGTATTCATGGAAAGGACAATACGCTTATTAACATTATAGATTTTGTCAGGATGTTTACCCGGTCAATATTACCTATTTGCTGTGTAACCAACCGTGAGCGCAGGAGAGTGGGCTAAATGTAAACCAAACACTCCACCATTGGAAGTAAACGTGTTTCAGATTGGCATGGGTCCATTCTGCACAGCAGCAGGAGCCGCCCGCTAAAACAAATCTATAACTGCTTAAAGACTTAATGCTGGAAGAGGAACCACAGAGTCAACTCACAGTACTCACGGTGACTCGGAACGGCGTGGTGGTTGTGGTGGATGGCTCCATGGCGGGGGGCGTGGTCTTGTCTGAGGAGCTCCCAGGCATGCTGCGTCTGCGCCCCGTCCTCTCCGGAGGGGACTCTGGCAAAGACAGAGCAAAATACAATATAGTTTTAAAGCAAACGCATGAAACACAATACATGATTCTATTACCTATTTCATCTCTGTTCAATAATGTAAATTTATTAGTATTAGCAGATATGAAAACCTCTGTGGAGCCCGTCAGGTCCCTGGTAGATGCATGGAATTTGTTCTTTAGTTCAACAAGGACATTTAAACTAAAAATGGACACAACATTAAAATAGGCTTCAACAATGAGGGAAATGTAGTAAAAGTGGTTTAACTTGCAGTGTTGTTTCAAACACAGAGATTCATGTGTCAAGGCCATTTAAAAAGTGCCTATTACACAACACAATACCGAAGAGTGGCAACGTTTGAATGAATCCACAGACTGTAGAATTAATAGACAGACTCACTTCTCCCCGTTTACCACCATGACCACGTTTGAAAGGGTATCCATGGCGGATTTACAGACTCCTCCTACCCTGCTCTGACGGAACATGTTTCTTAAAAAAAGGGCGGGATCTTCACTCGTGTGACGTCTAGTTCGGTCGTACCCACGCCATTATCTCTAATGCTAACAGCCGGTCAATCAAAGTCCGGCCCTGATTAGCATACAAGATTTCTAAAATGTTCCTTATGAAAACTAGCCTGGATTCTTTAATTGTAACTAACCCAGCGTTATCACAGGAGCAATATCTAGCTGTAGGAAGTTTTTAAAAATTAGAAACCAGGCTTTACAGTTGCTTAGAACGTGTAAAGTGTAATGGTTTATCTAATGGAAAACTAGCTGGTTTGCCGCCCACATATGGAGGTACTGCAGCAATAGCGTCACGGTCACAAAGCAGAGCAACCAGCGGCCATTGGAATAAATCACATATGAATACGGTTATCCTGTGCTCTGTGTGTGTGTGTGTGTACGTGTTAAAGCAGTAGAGACTCTATCAAAGCAACAGAGAAACATGTGAAAGGGTACAGCGCGCAGTGTGTTGAGGATGCAGATCCAGGCATGTCCAGTGGAATGTGAGTGATGTGCCTGCAAGAACCGCAGATACCAGATAGCCATCACTGAAGCTCTATGGCTGTGCACCTTGAACTGAAATAACCCTGGAGGACACACGGAGTAGAATACAATAAGAAATGCCCCTAAATGTTTAGTCTCAGCAGCGTCTCATTAACCTTACAGAGTACAAGTTGATACAATTTGGTAACAAAGTATCACAACCAAAATGTGCTAAATGTAAACCCATGTGTAGATTCTATAATAAACCAGATTCAAAACTAGTCTAGTGGAACTAAATCTACTATCATTACACACATGAAATAAATAAAAAGTCAGTTTTTTATGTACACAAGGTGACTCAAAATTAGACACTTAAATGACCCAATCACACAAAAATATCAAAGCGCTTTGACATGACACCGGTAAAATGTTCACTTGTGTAATATAAAGAAATACAAATTGCTATGATATTGAAAATGTTTTTAATTAAAATCAGCCTAATCAACTTCAGTTTTACAAGGCTGTTTTATGCTGCACTGAAATACCTGCTGCCATGACAACGTGCTTTATTACTCTCCTTTGAAAAAAGAAAACCACTAAATTTGCCACACATTTCTCACACGGATACTGGTTAGAATAATCAGTGTTTTACACACAGACCGCTGCGTTTGGCTCACATACATACAAACAAATGCAATGAACAGTCACTTTGACCAGCTGCTCCAGATGGACGGAAACCTTGCTGTAAAGGTTTACTCTAACCAGAAACTACAAAGTGTGAACATGGTGTGCAGCATCTGCCTGTGGGTTTCATAAGCACATGAAATACCTAACAGGCACACAAGTAGAAAATCAAAGTGTGTTTGGTTTCATTTTGGTTAAAGGAACAGGGAACCTTTTTTCCATACTGAGATATGTTCTTACCTGAGCTTAGACGAGTTGATGCGTACCTGTCAGGTCTTTGTGCATGTGCTTAGTCACGCAAAAAGACCAAAGATGTTGTTAGCATTTGGTTTCTCCCAGCATATTCCTATAGCTTCAAACGGGGGTGAAGTTGGAAGCGACCGAGCTCTTTCACAGGCACACACAAAGACCAGACAGGTACGTATCAACTCGTCTAAGCTCAGGTAAGAACATATCACAGTCTGGAAGAACTGTGTGCCCTTAGTCACGCAAAAAGACCAAAGATGTTGTTAGCATTTGGCCTCTCCCAGTATATTCCTATGGCTCCAAACGGGGTGAAGTTCTCAGTATGGAAAAACGGTGGCCTGTTCCTTTAAAATCCGTTTATGAAGTCTGCAAACTGATTCATCTTTATTCTCTTTATATATTAAAAAAAAAAAAAAAAGTAAACGACACCTTCTCACACGGTAGCACAGCGGTTAGCGCTCGTGCTTCACAGCTAGAAGGTCCGGGTTCGATTCCCACCTGGACGGGGCCTTTCTGTGTGGAGTTTGCATGCTCTCCCTGTGTCTGCGTAGGTTTCCTCTGGGTACTCCGGTTTCCCCTACCACTAAAAACATGTACAATAGGCCAGGATGAATGAGAGTGTGTTTGAGAGTGCGCCTGGGGGACGACGGATGGAAATTAGCCCAAGGCTACAATCCGTGTGGCTTGTTCATTAACTTGCGCTGTCCCTACCAAATAAACCAATAAAAAACAACAACAAACAATAAAGGGACGCTTTTTAGTGTCATTTGCTTATTGTGCCACAAAACAAAGCATGAATCATTATAATCCCAACCAAAAATATCAGATTTTGTCACAAACACCAACAGGGTGGGGGTTACAGTTTTGATAAAACCTACTTCCACCAAACTACTATTTGAGCCTCTCCATGGCTTCTTATTACGTGTGTTGGTTGTCAGTAAGAAGCCTGAGGGCCCAGACCAGCACGGACCTAATGATGATCAGCAGTGGTCTCCGTGTCCCTGGTCAACATGTGCCTGGCTAAAACAGATAAGGCCGTGTGCTTTGGAAAATAATAAATCAAGCCTTTTGTTGACATCAAAAACCCTGGCCACCCAAAGTCTCACACACAATACCACTGAGCAGTCACTGACATACACATATTTGTGCATCTATCTGCCCATCTACTTTCCTTCCTCCCATTAACATTTACCAGTATGGGTCAGTCTGCATGTTTCCTTATTGTTTCCCAGCCAGCCAGCTGAACTCACCGCAGAAACCATTCTTGCTCACTTTTCTTTTGCTTCCTGTCAGCGCTGCATAAAGAGAACCGTCCAACCACAATATCATTCAATGTTTTGCTCATTTGGCTACTGTGAGTGAGAAATATAGTAATACTAATGCATTGCTCTTCCTGTTGCTTTACAATTTATTCATTCTTTGGGGGTATAACTAAAGCCACAGCTACCATGGTTTAATTAAGACCCCACTGAACACCACAACTCACTGACACATGACATTCATAGTTAGGGAAGGCGAGTTAACTTATGCACTGGTGGGAGCTGAGATTGAACCACCAACCTTAAAATCTGTTGATGAAGTCTCTAACCACCGAGCCATTGATTCTAGAAATTAGAAAAATTCAATCTGCGATTTTGTTGTCAACTGTCAGAATTGAATTGTTACAAAATACAAAAGATGTGCTATATCACTACAGATGAGATTTTTTATGTGACAGAATCCTGTTAATATTATGTTAATAATATTAACATATTATGTTAATATTACAGTGCAAAGCAAATATTACAGTGCAAAGCTTACAGTGCAGTTGCTGTCATCTGCAGCAACTGCACTTGTGAAAAGTGGCCTCAAAAGAGAGTAGTAAATTGTGGTGTTATGACAGCAGGGAGACGCATACACACATAAATTCTCTGGGAGCGCTGAAATGTGGAGCACAAATCCCGGGCCATCAGGACTGCTGGACTGACTTCCTCTGTCCAGATCCTCCTTTCCATCACCTTCTATCTATGACTAGACAAGCAAAACAAAAGACGAATCAGTCTATATGGGCTACACTAAGAGACATTGCATACACTGCCAAGGCACCTCAAAGACACAGCTGACGGTTTAATTAAACAAAAGAATCATATACTGCAAGATCAGCAACATTATAGGACCAAAACTGCTGTCAGCTGACAACCTGAATGAACCGAATCGACCACTGATAACCACTGATATGGCAATGCCATTCAGAATTCATTACACTGAAATGTAGTCATCATTGTCATCTTACATTACATTATCATTGCTCCACCACTTGGTCTCAAGTTTCTTCAACTACATTGAAACCCTTGTAATCTCTAAGCAAAACAACTCGTCAAGTCTTTGACAAGAATCCCCGACATTGGCATCATTGGGAAATTATACATAAGAATATTTTTTTAAATGTTGATAAGTTCATTCATTTTAACACCCTTAAATTATTTTTTACGTTTGAATTCGGATACACTTCCACATTCAGAATTAGCTGTGCACATAAACTGTACCAACAGAGCTACTACAAGAGGTGTAACCAATAGTAATTGTATTGTTCCAAAGTGTAGGTCAAGTTTTGGTCTGTCTGCCTTCTCAGCTGTCGGGGCCGGACTCTGGAATAAATTACCAGCAAACTTAAAATTACAAAACAAACAATACCAAATTTAAGATGAAATACAATACTTAAATTCCAGCCAACGTTGCTCTCATAAATTAAAAAAAATAATGTTGTTAAAATCTATGAATTCTTTTGTTTGTCATGTCTTGCATGTCATGTTTTAGTAAAATGTTATATGTATCGTTTGTTGCTTTAGTGGACAGGTGCTGAAAATTAGCACTTGTGCTAATGCACCCAAAACATTGCCTCTGGTTTGTCCAATGTATACTGTATGTGATGTATAAATGAATAAGAAAATGAAAATACCTGGCTATTCAGTTTATTTCAGGTAGTCAGCTGGCAGATACAGTAATTATCCTGAAGGTGGCTCAGCATCTAAGTGTGAAGTGGTTTCCCAGTATGGGAGGGAGCGCATTCTTGTGTTTACACAGTAGCACACACATCCACAATAAACTGTGAGCACGTGGCTGGACTCTAAACCTGCAGATGCCCTATTTACTCAGTAGAAATGATCACAGGTGAGAAAATACTGTACGTGTTGCTCTAACTCCCTCCTGAGAGAAACTGGAACACAGGGGTCAAAACTATATGCAAGTTTATTTATATATTGAAATAAAACATATTCATGCTGCTCTATATAGATAAATATGTAAAAATGTAAAAATAAAAAAATCTATTTTCTTAGATAAAATTATAATTGTTGCATCAGGATGTTGTGAACAAAATGCAAAACTAACTGCCCTGCCCACTATAGGGGACAAATTCCTGTATTGAAATGGTCAAACATTTTTATGATGCATAATATACTATATACATTTGAGATGGTTTCATGTTTGCAAAATAATAAACAATGGATACAATTGCTATGGGATATGTTGGCATGGAAGAGTAATTAACTCTTTTATAAAGAGGGCAATTGTAAGTGAAAGACATGCTCTATGGGGATCTACACAATCTCAGCCTAAATATGGTTTAAACTCTGGAAAGTAAAATTTAGTCACAAATAGTAACTCAAAGGAACGTCATTCAGTGCTGTGTAAAAGTAAACATTAATACATATATTTTTAAATAGCAACTTATATTAGCAATCAGTAGCATCATCTTTATTTTTTTACTTAAAAAAAAAAAAATCTGCGATCATATTTTAGGATTAAGAGGATCAGCCTTGCACCCGTTATTGGACTCTCTTGGTTCTTACAAGTATTACGTAACCAGGGGTGAAATTGGGACTTTGAGAATTGGAGACACAGATCACAGAGTAATCCTGAATTAGACAGGAATCTCATTGCGTCTTCATTTTCAACCTTTTATGCCATGTCGTCTCGCAGTCTTTTTGTTCGGCTTACGATGTGCTACAGTTTTAAAGTTAGCAAAGTAAAAAAGTATGTATAACTTCTCCACTGTCCTAGCCTGGTTTTACTATACCCTCGTACTCATTCCGTTTCGTACAAGGGTCTGGATCTTCACAATTGAGCTCCATTATCAGGTGGGCGGGGTCAACTCCTTTGAAACGATTGGATCTGATTTTCGCTTGCGTTTGGTCGTGACGTATGTAATGCGCCCGAGTGAGTGAAGCAGCTATCTATCATAACTCTTGGGAGCATTCCTTGCACATTCCAAGGCTTCCATTTTAATTTCTGGATATTTGGGAGCCGAGCCAGAACGCATTGAAGAGCTTCCATTACTTTCGTATCCGCCGCCATTGCGGAACTACAACCAGCAAATGCCGTGGACCGACACACATGTCGTGAATGTAGGTAATCCCGATTCGCTATGAGATCATCCAGAGTACATGTAAATTAATTGACGGTTTCTAAGTATTCCATTAGTTAGTATCCATCAAATGAATTGTCATCAAACACTCAAGGGCTAATTTAGTTATGTAATATGTACACAACTGGGGCAGGTCATATCGTATCGCATATTGTTATCGATATAATTTTTTATATCGTTATAATTTTATATATAGTTGTGGACACGATATAATTTATGTTACGCTCAGCTCCATCAGAGCAGCATAAACACTGACTGTAGAACACGGGGACAGGTGCTTAAAAAGTAAAATGAATGAAGGATGTAAACTGCTCAAGTAGACCATATTTGCGAGGAAATTTGTGTACCATTAAAAAAATAATAATAATAAAATATTACTGAATTAATCTTCCCAATAGGCGTAAGGCTGGGATTTTGAAGTAATTAGTCCATTGTCAATTATATCGGCAAATATATGATATTTTTTTTTTTATCGTTATATACATTTTAGGCCGTATCGCCCAGCCTTATACACAACGTGATTGAACTGTTTATATAAGCTGAAACCCTGTCTTTAAAGCTATTGCAGCGTCGTGAGTTTGAGTCCCGGCTCTGATAATTCTACCTCCTTTCACCCGAACTGTCAGGTTCAATAAAACCTATGGGGCAAAAAAATTCTAAAAATAAATACATAAATAAAATAACATACTGTATGTACAGTGGGGGGAAAAAAGTATTTGGTCAAATCCAATAAAAGGTCTATGGGAACTGAAAATACTTTTTTCCCCACTGTAGATGCATTGTGCAGCACTTTTTTTTTCTTCTTTTTTTACAGGAACAGGGCATCCAAAGTTTTTTAAAAAGGGACATGTATTCTCTCACACCATATTCAGTGTTTTTCCCCCTCGCCCCGACAACTGCTCTGATGGCAGCCAGTCAGCACCATCAGAACCTAGCTCAGACCACCAGCCACTCAATGAGAGGTTGCTTGGGTACATGGCTCAAGTCTAATGCATGCCATCCAGATTCATTGTAGGTCCCATCTGGTCTAAACTATTTAATCAAACGTATTTTAAACCAAGAATCTCCATTACTGCTTAGTTGAAGGGAATAAATTGCTAATGAAAACCATCTGGACATACATCCTCTTTTCTATTTACCAAACTCAAAGTCGCTACGTCACAACAAACTCCAAAGCATCTTCAGAGCCACGTGCTTTTCTGCAACACAGGAAACTGACTCACGATGAAGGTCTCTGCTGTTCCCGGCATGTTTTTTTTTTTTTTTCCTCCCCCTATTGTCCTGATTTCAGTTCTCGCATGCACAACCCAGAACAGTCTGACAAAACCTGGTATGACGCAGTAGCATAGATGAGAAATCCTTGTAATGACCCATTGAGAATAAGCTAACGCTCTATAAGTGTCATGGGTAATCCATTATTGAGTTGTTGTCAATAGTTCAAACACTTTGGTGCCAGCTGCCAGCGGATTCTCTTTTTAAGGCTTGTTAACTTCGATGGCTTGTTGCTCTGTGTCGCTTGTTATGCAGCGCTCTGATCTGGAGGCCTTATTCTCTCACTCATGGAGCCACAGTACAGCAGGCCACTGCGTCTGTAACAAGGCCCTTTTCAATATGTCAGAAGGGTAAGTAGGTTAAAACATAAATGAGTTAGCATAACACTGCTAAGTTTCTGTTGAGATTTCAATGATTCAGTCAAGACAGCTGATGTTCAAAATAAAATAAAGAGATTATCAATGGAGACAAAAGTCATTCTCAACATGCCCTTGAGGTAAATTGCAATAGTTGACCTTTTAGTGAAGTTCTCCATTGTGAGATCAATAAAGGCTATCTGATCTTATCTTAAGGTTTTTGGTGGGAAAAATGAAAATATATGTTGAAACATATATAAATGTTTTTGTCTGAATGAAAGGTTTTGCTCAACAGTTGGGAGCAACTGGAGGCACATGTAGCATTGGCCCAAAAGCTTCAGCAGGAACAATGTGTTTGTGAAAGTGTGTAACAGAAACAATACAAGTGTGGCTTGTCTGTATCTGCCAGCCGTTGTTGGTGGATATTGACGTGCAAATATTACAATGAAAAATTAGGTCAGTGCACATGTAAATGGATGAATGCGGAGGGATCAAAGTCAAGTCATTGTGCTGTTTCACTAGTAGTGTGTAGCTACCACCACATGACACAAATTACAGTAGACTGCACAGTACACTATAAAGAAAAGAAGATAATTCAAGAACAAAGTTTATAGTCTGAGGAACTTGTCTATGATTACCCATTTCTTGATATATAATTTAAGTAAAATGGAAAGCCATTTGTAAAACAACAAATAATATTACGGGACGAGTCAGACTGGACCGTAGTTGTGATTCATGGGCTCACTCTTCACTTAATTTCCCAGATAAGTGACCATAAGAAGGGAAGCGGATCCCTGGTGATGGGGGCAGAACCAAACTGATAAGACATTTCCATTAGGAGATACACATGCACTAAGAAAACAATAACATATGAGCTCAACACCACAAGTCATGGGACTCTCTGTACAGTGACGTTCCTGGCCAAGATACAGTATGTTTGCAAGTCAAATCTGATAGAAAAAAAAGAGTAATCTTTATCATTTATGTGACGTGGGCCTACTATGTAGCCCTACTGTACTTTTCCCACCAAGGTTAATAAAAACCGCAACCAGTTTACACAGCTCAGCTGTTTATTTTTTTTCCACATAACCTCAGATGGAAAAAGCAATAAAGTTATTTTATCTTTGACAACAAGGCAGTTGTAACCTTTGCCAATCTACTCCATATGGCACTGGCCTCAACATATGTGGCTGTGTGTGGTGAGTTTGCACTAAACTACAGACATCAAGGAACTGTGTCTTTGCGCTGATGCTCAAAAACTGAAGTGTGTGTGTGACAAGTAAATAACCTGCTTAGACCATGTACTCTCACGAGCAGCACCAATTTTTACATACAACAACACGACATAAAAAATATTATGTTTAACTTTTTCATCTAGTTACAACAGTTCAAAAGACCGAGAAAATGATCTGCTCTTCATTTAAGCGCCATAAGTTAGGCCTAGGGGCAGTCGTATCACCATAACCTTACAGTACAGTGCCTGCAGCAGTGTCTACAGTCACACCAAAAGCATCAAAGCAATGAAGCCCAGTGCTTCGGGACACACTCACTAAACATGGTAGTTATCCTGCACAAGGGAAATTGAAGTATTTCTAACTTGCTTGATATTCAGGTAATGTACCAAAAGTTAGTGGAACCTGGGGCGCCGTTTACAAGGCAATAGGCTCCAGGAAAACACAGCAGTCACATTCTCTCTCAATCTGCTTTTATATGAAAGCGCTGAGGTGTCAACAAAACCAATGAAACTGCAGTGCACGCCTTTATCCAGCAAACGGCGCTGTTCCGAACACACGCTTTTATGTAAGAGAGACCAGGCTAAACTGAGAGAACTAAAAACTAAAACTAAAAACTAAAACCAAAACTTAGTAAAAAGAAAGAAGGTGATCCGAGGCACTCCGACATAGATAACAATCCTTTAATATGGCAGGGACATCACTAAAAGCCCATGTGGTCGAAACGCGTCGGCTTTTAGTGATGTCCTCGGATCAGAGCAGAGACGCGTTCTCCGCCTTTTTCTTTACTTAAAACTAAAAGTCAACTTTTGGTTGTCAAGTGTGAGTCAGCTTTCACACTGAAGAACTTAACTTTCATTTATCATCATTTCCAGGATGTGTTTTTTGGCTGGATGTAAGATGGCTGACTGGGAGCGTTGGGTCAAATTTTGTGGGGAGCATTGGGCCACACAAAAGACACTGATGTCCCAAGCCTTTCATCTTCGACACCTGGTATACATGTTTTAGTAAGGTCCCCAACTCTGAGGAGTGACTGAAGAAGTGATCTGTTACTGTGGATCTTCTGTTTTGTTTGCAAACCCAGACAAGGAAGACGTTATTAGAATGAATCCAGAGACAGTTGTTCTCTGTTTAAAAAGTACAGTTTTCTATGTGAAGGAACATGTTTTAATATTGTAACTTTCACCAAATATAAATAATAATTCATAAGATATCATCCTGTCTCAGATAAATGTTAGTGTCAACCATTCAGAATAGTGACCCATTTCTCCCCTTGGATTGTCCCAAGGGTTGGGACGATTTAAATGGAATTTATTCCATTTCTATTGAATATTAAAGCCTCATGAATTAGAGGCCTCTACTCATGGTTCTGGAGAGTGTGCATACTTTTTATCGTGCAAAAAATGTTGAAAGCCTTGGCAGTAAAGTTAAGAATTGTCTTATGTGGCCCAACCCTCCCTGCTCTCCCTACACAGAGGAAGACAGTTTATCAGGTTAAGCCGTGTCATTGAGTGGACTGTCTCGAAGGAAAACATATTTTCTCATCAGATATGCAGATCCAATGCCACTTTGAATCCAACTTGTGCCTTTAAATTACTTTTAAGGCCTTAATGTTGGCATAATTCATGTAATGACTTTTAATGCTTTTTAAACCTGGAAAAATGATTAAGTCATTACAAATTATTTAAAAACCGTCATTGTACTGAATATAAATGTGAGGCGCTTCACAACACAATACAATGATGTCGTGAGTTGAGTGTTCAGTGTTCACACAGGGCAGTGAAGTGACCGTTCTCGCCCTCGTCTCTCATGTTGTTAACATGGCCACGAAACGGCGGTTCATTGGTATCGGAGGCTGTGTCTAGGTGGATGGCCGTTCTCAGACGCTCTGCCTCATGAGAACAAGGGAGAGCGAGACCAAACCATGGGACAAACGCAGAATAATCACATCACAGCCTTGCTCTCAACACTGATTGGCTCAACTCACAATCTCATTGCATTGTGAAGCGCCTCACATTTATATTTAGTCAAAAAGAAAACAGCGCCCAAGAGTCTGAAACTGAGCTGTAGCTTGTCAAGCAGAGCAGCTGACAGTGGAAAGTTACATAAACTTGTCAATTGTTACACCAAGACGTTAGCACTTCTAGGATCACACAGATACAAGAAGACACAATCTAAAATACAGTTTTTGTGAAAGCACAAAACTTAAAGTAGAGTTTGAAATGTTCAGCATCTCTTGTGAATACTCTGTGCCTCGGTTTGTTGCACTTATAAAAAGATGAAAGTTACAGATAAAAGTAAAATCTTCTCAATAGAGAATACATTGGAAGATAATGTCTGAGGGAGGGACGGGATCTGACTTGTTGAAGAGGGACGGAGGACCTCAGCACACTGAAGTGAACAGAGAAGAAGCACCTCAATTGTCAGCTATGTAAATTGTAGTAGTAGTAGTAGTGACATTAATTACCCCTGTTGGCAGCTGGCCTTGTACGACTGCGGGACCTGCTGCGCTGACGCTGAAGTCGAGACTTGCCCAGCAATCTGTAGTAGTATGAGGGTCTTCCAGAGCCTTTTCTCATGCCTCCAGCCATGGTGCCAGTCTATTGCACTCCAGAGTCCTCTCCAGTCTGTATCAGCAGATAATGGCCAGCTCTCATCTGAGTTATCTCCAGCTTCACAGAAAAGTCCTCCTCTAGCAGAGCACCTCTTCTCCTGCTACTCATGTAGAACTCACCATGACGTTCTGAGACTTCTAACTGTGGGAAGCAACAATCAAACCTCCAACAACCTGAGCTGTAGCTCCTCCCCTAGACACTCCCCCTCAAACTTTCCCACAGCGGGAGCCCACATGCATGATGTCCGGAATACTGCAGAGTATCCTGAATGGCAGGAAAGCTGTTCCTGTTCCTAGTGCCAGAGTGCACTGAAGGAATGTCTAACACACATGTATTATTGCTAGGCAGGTCTGATCACCATTGTCTCGGTTTAAAGCTACTTTCTTTTGTGGAGCAACAGACAAAAGAGGGAATATGTGGTTTAAGAGAAGGGAGCATATGTTTGAGCTGCATGTAAAACAGGAACTGGCTTCGACCTTAGTGGAATGGAGTGAACAAGCAGCGTCTCAGATTACAACATGTCTCTGTGGCCTCTGTTAACCACACTAATCTGTTACGCACTTCACATAAAGAGCATGTGTGACAGTAAACAAGTCATTAACTGAGGTCACCATCCATCTGCCATTGGATCCAGATCCAGCAAATGCTCCGCATTTTACATTCAAACTACTCTAATCGGCCTGCACAGGAAAGATAAGTGAGTGACCTATCAGAGACATATGTCCAACAGGCATTCAGAATAGGCTTTAAAGGAAGGACTAAGCAGCTGGGTCGGTGTGCACAGAAAAATAACAGGCATGGAAAAAAAAAATCAGCAACAAGAACATGAAGCCCCAAGATATTTATGGAGTTTGATTAGTTTGGGCAGCGCACAATACCCTTGTTGACAAAATTTGAAGACCAATGGTCGATTATACAGTATTGTCCAGCTGGCAATTGCTCATTTTCAGATGATGTCACAAGATGCTATGGGTCTGTTTTATTTCACCTGTACTGGATGGGTGATAAAAGTTACAACAGGAAGTTGATTTAATTGTAACCAAAAAGTAATCAAGACATTTAAAGGTGCACCTTTTTATGCAGAAAGTTTACATTAGTGCACATTTGATTTGTGCGTAATTGAAAAAAACTGTTGGTCCTGGAGCGCCCTAGAGGTCATCGGGATGGAAAATAAAGGTATAAACTTAACCACCATACAGCTGCTGGGTCACTGAAAGGTAAACTGAAAGGTAAAATGCGCACTAATATCATTTTCCATAATGCGCCTTTGAAATCAATGTTTTTTTTAGAGACACATTCTAGAAAAATAGGCCTCGTCCTCGCAGCGTCATATAGTTTGTAGCCTGGTTCCATACAGAATGCATAGCACAGCAATTAGCAAGTAAATAGTAAGTCAAACACTGGTAGCTTAGCAACTCATGCACTCCTGGTCAAAACAGTAGGTCGATATGTAACAGTTTATACTGCGGGGTGTCTCATAAATACACATTAACGAGCCTAATAACATGCTCTTTGTAAATAACAGGGCACGTGTGAAGCCGTTTAAAAGTCAAAGTAGAAGGAATAATGGGCACAGCAGGAGCACCGGCTACATTCTTGTTAGACAGTCAGGGAGCCTATGCCCCCAGAGTGGATTTGACATAAGAGGGATTTTTCTGACTGAGTTTCATATGTTACACAATAAAGAAAGTCAGACAAAAACACAGTGTACATTATATTTTTGTTATCTTTGGGCTCAAGATTTTTCAGATATTTGTATACAGTAGTTGTGTCTGGATAAGTGTGAACTGACTGACATATAGAAGGCAGCACGGTGGCACAGCAGGCAGCGCCCGTGCCTCACAAGAAGAAGGTCCTGGGTTTCATTCCCACCCGGACAGGCCTTTCTGTGTGGAGTTTGGATGTTCTCCCCGTGTCTGCGTAGGTTTCCTCCTGGTACGGTTTCCCCTACCTTTAAAAATATGTCCAATAGGTTCCCCTCTGGGACTAGACTCCCCTGGAAATTAGATTCCTAATCTCAGTGGAACTTTCCTGGTTAAATAAAGGTCAAAAAGAAAATACAACATACATTACTAAAAACTTGACATAATGCTCAATTAGTTAAAGGGACTATACGGCGTATTACAATTTTAAAATTAAGTATTTTCCACCCCCTACATGTTCCAGCAATGTCCTAATGTGTAGAATGAGCCCAGACCTATTCACCACAATGCCTCTAAAATCCTGCACTGTCACTCAAAAAGTTGTTAATTCGGGTCCGATGTGCCATCATGCACGAGCTTAATATAGAAGCTGCAGTTACATGTTAGACCTGAGGTGGCAGTAGTGAGTATAAAAAGACCAACTTGCATCTAGTCCCTTTAAGGCGAGGGACACCATATGCTCTGTAAATATCCAGTGGGAAGAAGATGGATCTAATTCTTTAGCCACAAACAAAAATACAAAGGAAAGACAAATTGATTTATGACGACAACCCTCTCTCTCTACGTGCTGATATTGAATCCCACACAGAGTGGCCCACATTGGCTATTACAGATGGAATGCAGACAGCCATTATAGAAATATCATCAGAGGGAAGAACAGTATTTGATAAAAAAACAACAAAACAAAACATCAATACTGAATGTTTGAGAACAACACGTCCATGAATGATAAGCCCACATGTGGTATGAGGCCTTGACTATCTTTTTAGTTAGTAAACAAATAATGTTTTAAAGGGAAACACGACTCTAATAGTAATCCTGATGTTGTTTGCACAAGAAAACATTGACATCTAAGAAATTATCACTGATGAATGCAGTGCAGTGATTCTAACTTTTCCAATGTATAAGCAGAGCTTTCCACTAAGCATGTTAAAACACTGACCCCTGGTGGCCAAAATTCCCTATTACTATTCCACTGCAGGACATGCTACTAAAGCCTACAAACACATAGCTAGACAATCTTTCAAATAAAAGCATAGTTTTAGAAAAATAAAGTTTTTATATACTGTACTTATACTGTGCAGTAATACTTTATTGTTTTAGACCTAACATTTGCAGTCAGCCATTTTGACTTTTGAATTTAATCATCCCTAGTACAATGCCCCCACACAGAAGAACTATAATCTGATTTAATCCACAAAAGACGCTAAGAGATGCAGAGAAAGTACAAGGAGATAAGTGCAGCCCATAAGCCATCCCTAATCACAGAAAAAAGGAGACAGTGTTTGTTGTAAGCCAAAATAAATTACCAAGTAGGGAATCGCAGAACCAAGATCAAAGCAGGTTTTGTTTTTTACCCTAAAACTTTCAGCACTATCTGTAATGGAAGGTATCACAACTTGTCACAACTTGTCTGGTTTGAAAATAAGTCTTTATGTCTACATTATTTAAAGTGTTAATATTGGTTGATAATTTATGGAAACAAACATTAAAATAAATGTTTTTACACGTGTCTCACTTTAAAAACAAATAGTATAGTAGCACAAATTACGTAACTTAAATATATTCAATACACATTAAAGCAACCTTAAAGCTACTCTAGCACGATCCCGTTTGCCGGACCGGCATGTTTCATTCCCACATTGCATCACTAGATGCGCCACTGTCACCAACAATGAGGCAACTTTGTACACAGAAGTAGACCAGCTCGCACCTCCCTCACCTCACAGCACACCACACCCCTCACCCTCACCTGCCCCTCACCTTGTAAACACAAACACGTGCAGGGATCGCAAATATTTGAAGCAGCAGAAGCCGCAACAGTTAGCAGCTAACACAGAGTTTAGCATTATGATAGAAGTTTACAAAAGATCGCAAACTGACAGACCTGCTCTGATGCAGCTGAAATCCTCATGTAATGTATGTTTGTTTAATAATCCAGTATCTACAGGGAGCTGTTGGGATATTTTTGTCCTTCCTATGATTACAGCAGGCACTGGGAGGCTGTGGCGTTCAAGGGTTGCTGGTAAAAAAGCTCTGCACTGTAAACTTAGTTCTAAATGGAAGTATTATAGACTTACATGAAAGTTGCAGTTTAATGAAAAAGTTCACTTTGCTACATATCTTATTTATGCTGATAAATGTGTGTTGCACGCAAGATTAATGAGACTTCCTTATCTCATTAAATGCAATCAGAGCAGCATGTGGTCTATGGTGAGGAGGGGAAGGGGGGGTTCACTACTGACACCTACTGAAAAAAAAAATCAAAAAGACATAGCTTAGAGCAGCTTTAAGCTATTCTCTAGGATTTTTTTTGTCAGTAGGTGTCTGCACATCTCCCTCCCCTCGCCTGGTTTTCCCCCCTCACCTATGCCTCTAACTACCTCCCCACTCGCCGCCATGATGGTGTATTCAAAGGGAAATCTCATTAATCTTCTGTGCAACACACATGTATCTGAGAATAAATAAGAACAACATTTACCATGCAGAGATTTTATATCCCGCAACACTTCAATGTCTCATAGCAGTTGACTGTCCGTTTATTTAACAAACAGACAGTTCACTGTCTTTTGTAAACTTCTGTCATAATGCTAGCGAGCTAACTGTTGATGCTCATGCTGCTTCAAACATTTGCACTTCTTGTGCAATTCCTGCACGTGTTGTGTTGACATGGTGTGGGCGCAGATGAGGGGTGTGTTTGGGTGCACTATGAGGCGAGGGAGGCGTGGAGCTCGTCTCTGGCACATCTAGTGAGTGATGCAATGTGGGAATGCAACAATTCCGGACCGGCAAAATAGATTATCTTCGGGCGGCTTTAAGTGAAAGTTTGAAATTATAAAGTAACTATAAACATTCATACTGAGCATATTCACTGTTAAGTGGCCTACAGTTTAGTGCTGCTGCTATAGTGACAGTGTGGTATCTCCCTCTTCATGCTTGCCTTTCTTCTCTTTTATTCATGCCTCCCACTCTCTACTGGCCCCAGAGTAAAGGCCAAATTGCAGAATGTCCTGACCAAAGGCGAACTCATTACACAAGACTGGAAGACTGAACGGGAACAGAGGAGTTCTGTGTGTGAGAGCCGGCCACCATCAAACTCACAGCCAGCACATCAGAAGAATCAGGAGCACAAATAAGAAGAGGCGAGTCTGTGCTAATGAAGCAGCCACTTAGGATGGGAACATAAAATGCTTTGGTGCTGTTTCGTAACATGACAAGCAAACACTTGAACTTCACATGGTGGGGAGTCACAAGGGCTGCCACAGTACAGTACAGTACAGTATGTCAGAGAAGCTTGACAATTGTTAAGCTCTCAGCAGAAAGCTTTGGGTAGGGAAAAAGCATACATAATAGTCTATGTTGCGCATGAAACTCAACACAGGCTTCTGAGATGGGAAAGTTGTTTTTAAAAGCAAATAAAGAAATGTGCAATTCATAATTAGTAGTTTCAGCTTGATGTGATTCAAATGATTGTGATTAAAAAGGTTCAAAAAGGGAAGTAGAATCTTTCACATGGCAGAGAATAAAAGAGCAAACAAACTGAAACAAGAGGGGCTGGAGACTTGTAGACCTCCGCTGTCAGGTAAAGCCACACACACACACTGTAACTCACCTTCACTCACATCATGTTCCTAGTGCTATATTTATACTTTTACAATATTTTTAAAGCATGTTAAAGAAAAAGCAAAGATGCCCTGTTGTAATTACCAAACAATGTTAATACGGATCTGAAACCACGTAGACTTGCCTTTGCTCTGCTCAGTTCAGTTTTCTCAAGTTTGTTCACTAATGTTAAACAGCATACTGTTTTAACCTCTTACACACCAAAATACAATTGATTTCATCACTTAACCAATTGTATTTTCTCCTGTTTCTCCGGTTTTTCCCAAATCTAAATGAATGGAGCTTGCAGCCTGTAGGCCAGAGTAACGCCTTAATTGAAAGGTAAGAACTACAAAACTTATCTAAACGGATCACTTTCCTTGCGGTGTTGTCACTTTTTTTTCATCTCACATTTGCCACTATTTTGTTGTGTTTGTGTCACTTTTTTGCTGCACTTTCATTGTTTTTTGTCACTTTCTTGTTGATTTTTTTGTTGTTCTTTTTTATTTTGTTTTTGTCCATTTTCTAGTTGAGTTTTTGTCACATTTTTGCTGCACTTTTGAGGCTTTTTTGGTAACTTTTTGATACTTTTTTGTTGCGTTTTCTTGTTTTTTTTTCCTTCTTGTTTTTGTCGCTATATTGACGCTTATTTCAAGAAGCTTTTAGATTTGGGTAAAGCCAAACTGGAGATAAAATGCTCAGTTCAGGTGGGGGTTAAGACGTTACCTTGTTAATAAGATCCTATGAAGGTGCAAGATAGCTTGATAGCATACAGATGTTTTGGCTGGACTGGAATGCACAAACACAAACAAATGGATAAACAAGGTAGAACGAGGCTGAACTAAGACTAACTATGCGGATATACCTGATATTATGTGTTGCTAATAGTAGCTCTGCACATCACACCTGTGTCAGGAATGGATAGTTGTCCTACAGTTTCAAAACAAACGGTATGTTCACGGTCTAGCAACAATAACGTTAGAAATGCAATGATCCAGCTTTTTTGATACCAATACTGTGGTTTGAGTATCTACCGATATCCGATATTTACCGATACCAAGTGTCTTTCTCTGAGTGAAATATTTAATTGACTCTTCTCCATTGTAAGATCAATAAAGTCATATTTTATTGTCATGTTACAGATCAATTATCAATTACATCTAGTGATAAACTCTTGGATAAACATTTAACAAGGATGACTTTTCTACACTAATATCCTTTTTATGACAGGCTTTAGGTTACATTAATAAAAACAACTCACATGAAGTGATCTGATCATTACAAATATGTTAGATCAATTATTTCAAACACTTGGCTTCAACTTTGGCCGATTTTATTTTATTTGGCTACTTTAGGTATTTCTATCATAGTTTGTGACCCAGCCTTGATTAGTTTTCGTTAGCATTAGCATGCTCCCGCTAGGTTTAGTATGCTATTGCTAACCTCAGAATTTTGCGCAGCGATCAAAAAGGCATTTGCGAAGATTAAAACTAACTCAGCGGTTGAATTCCCCAGGTTCTTAGCTTAATAAAATATACAGCATGCCATATTCATGTATTTAGGTGGTAAAGTTGTAACTCATGTCCCTAGAGGCCGTAAGCGCCACTGCAGGTGTCGTAGCATTTTCCATTTTTTGACTTATTAATTGTCCGTGAGAGTAAATACTACGCTGACAGAAAAGACAAAGGGAGAGAGGGATATTGTACATCCAATTACACAATGGAGATAATTTTTTTCATTCAAACTTGGCTGTAAATACTGTTTAAGTGGCGCTAGCCCGCAGTTAGCTTTGCCCGTTAGCCTGTTAGCTTCTTCTTCGTGATTCCATTAGTCTGTATTGGTGGCTCCTACCTGGTAGCAGACAAGTTGCAATTGTGGTTTTCTGGTCAGAGACACCGGAGGGAGATGAAAGACCCCCCAATCATCCCATTAACACTTGTATTACCCCCAGAGGGACTACGGAAAGGTTTATTAAGATAAACAAGTTACTTAGTACTGCTTTAAGGTCTTGAGAGCCAAAACTATTTGTAGCTGATACCCGATATCGTATTTTTTCCAGTATCGGCTCCGATATCCGAAACCAGTATTGGATCGGTGAATTTATACAGTAGCATAAATAAGTATAAGTTCCCAAAGGACATACACTGTATTAGTTTCCTTCTTTTTTTTACTCTTCTTACATATTTATTTATTGCATTATAACATTTCCTTGTAAATAAAATACATTTTAAATAAAAAAAATCCAGACTCAAATGCAAGCAATAACTCCTATAAGTTCACAAGGGTTCAACAAAGCTGACTTATACATTTAAATCTATTGCACAAAAGTTTTACAGCCTGTTACAAAACTGGACTGACATAACAAACTATTCCACTTTTATTAAACTGTGTTTTCACTACAAGACTCTGTATAGTAGTAGGTGTAAAAAAACATATTAGACATACTACATTGAAACCGTGTAAGAGTTCCTGTTAAGACAATTTTGGACTAGACAGGCAAAACGTGTGCAAATGATATGAGAGGCTGGAGAAGGATGGAGAGGGAGGCTAGTTTTATAGGTAACAAAACATGTCATTACAAAAGTGAGACTGTAGCGCCTCAATTATCCCCCTGCTTCATTCCTCAGCTTTTTATTGCTGTTTTTTTGAAGAACACTGCGCTACACTGCGCTACGTGCTTGCGAGAAACACAACAACTTTTACTTATTATTTGATCTGATTACACTATTGCTTCATTTTATAATGCATTAATTTAGTACCTTATTGTAGAAAGCCACCTGCATGTGTTCAATGACTGTCAAACTTTGTGCATAGTTAGATTAGGTAAGCATTAAACAAATTTGTTTATGCAAACTTACACACAAACCTTTAAACAATAATAAGGAAAAATGTGGTAGGCACCACATTATCTCATGCTTGTTTGTGTGCAACATGTATGATATCTGCGTCAATCTATTCAGAAAACCTCATGTTGTTGATGCTGGAATTTAAATAATTCCTTCAGTGCCCACGTTGTTGTCTAGCCCTCGCTTACTCACACTAACTCTATTGTTGTATGAACAATAGGAAGGATAGGTTAATTGTATGTAAAAATGTCTATTGAGTGATATTGTTGGAGGATGAATAGATATATGGGCAATATTGGACTATTATTAAAACGTTTAGTATCTCTCTCTATCAGGCTCTTGAGGCTGCCTCTCGTTCTCCCCTTGAGCAGTTCCAGACTAAAGAGGCCAGGTCAAATAACTCCACAATATCATATATTGTATTTCAACTGCTTTCTTGGAATGTCAAATCACTTAATGCAACTTCTCAAGCAGTACATTAACTATAAGAGAAGTTACAGTTTATTTAATACCCATTCATATAATCATTATGGATGAAAATCTATCGAGAAAAGTAATGCAAAAATGTGCATGGCAATGGCCTGTTGTGTTTACACATTGAACACTCGGTTTGGTAAATGTGCCGGAAATTCTGGAAATTAACTTTCTATTCACAGTCCTCATATGGACAATGACAAAACGTACAAAAACATACTAACAAAAAGCTAACAAAGACATTTCAATATACAATATGCAGCACTATTTACAAGCAACCAATACATCAGGTCAATTCATAAAATATAATTTCTCACCAGAATTAGCTAATTCGCTTGTATCATTTAGACACAGTAATAAAATAAACTCAAGAAATCAGTGGCAGTAACAAAATACTGCCACTTGTAAACTAGGACAGGCAATTCTGATAAAAATATGAATACTGTGTCCAAGAAACACGAGGCATTATGTGGGGAGAAATCTTTTTTTATTTTAATTTTTTATTGACAGTATCTTCATTTAGCTGTCTCTCACAGGAAGTAGAGCATATGCCTTGTTGTTTTCAATGATAAATTGGAACATCTCCTGATCCGTCTGCCGGTTTCCATGGAAACGCTGAAAGGACTGGTGTGATAAAGGACCAGTTCTGGTCTAAAAAAGTCAGACTTTTCTTGAGTTAATAATTAAAATAAATGTGACCATCTACTTATATGATGTTATTAACATTTGATTTAATTCATTGATAACGTTGAGTCTTAAAAGTTTATATAGGAACACAAGGATAGTAAAACTAAGAACTTTCTCTTACTAATGTCTCTCCCGATCCAATCCAACTTTGTTTGTTCAATAACAAAGTCAAGCAAAGTGCTGAACACAGCAGAGAAAGTTACAGACATTTTAAAAGACAACAAACAATGCTGTAGTAAAAGCTAAAGAGTGAAAGTGTGCTTTGAGGCATTATTTAAAAGTGCAAAGAAATGTGTTTATTTGTTTAATTTAAGGTTTGGACCAACAGTTGAGAAAGAACCTCTCATTTTCCTCTTGGTCTTAGGGACAGCCAGTAAAGAGCAGTGTTGGGAACGTTACTTTAAAAAAGTAATTAGTTATAGTTACTCACTACTTGTTCCAAAAAGTAACTGAGTTAGTAACTGAATTACTCTATAATGAAAGTAACTCGTTACCAGGGAAAGTAACTATTTGCGTTACTGTTAAATCAAAAAACTTGCTAAATATCAAATTATTTGTTTTTATTTATTTTTTTGCAGTTTTCAAATGTCAGTGTGAATGAGTAGAACAGACAGGTGTTTGGATTTATGTACTATCAAGTCAAAGATGTTCATAGTAACTGAATGAACTGAATGGGGGGTAGAGTGGGGGGTAGAGTGGGGGGAAGCCTCTGTGACTGAATGGTATTGACCAGTGTTTAATTAATGTAGGAATACGGCTGTATTCAAAGAGAATGGGGAGAAACAGGATTAAAGAAACATGTGCCAACGCAGCCAACGATCAGACTTTACGCACAGGCATTGTGCAAGTCTCTCCGTTCATTCATCAGGCAAAACGGAAAACAATGTCTCTGGAGCGGAGAGCGGGGAGAGAGGAAGAAGAAAAGGCGCTGAGAGAGACACAGGGAGGGGGAAAGACGCGTCTCCACCGATTCTGCGTCTTTTGGTTAAAAAATAAGTTCCAACACTACAGATCAATGAATCTGGGACACACGTAGTTTTTGGAGCAGAGAGCACGATGCAACAGTGAGACTCCGCCCACCCTCTCCCCTGCTCCTGCTGCGTGAGCTGACACCGCGGCGCTCATCCAGTCGAATTGTAACGTGCCACTTTGTTTACCCAGTAACGATAACGGCGTTTAACGACGGGGAGAGTAATTAATTAGATTACTCCGTTACTGAAAAAATAACGCCGTTACCTAACGCCGTTATTTTAAACGGCGTTATTCCAAACACTGGTAAAGAGTGATCTGCCAGAGGGCTGCTGTTTCAGCAGGTCAGACAGGTACTAAGCAGCAGAACCATGGAGGCATTTCAAAACAAATAAAAGGATTTTAAAATCATTGCAAAGACTTTAGAATTTAATGTCAATGAATGCCAAATAGAAGAGATGTCATGTGCCAGGTTATAGCAAAAAATGCTAATTGCCGTAATGCAAGCAGAAGCATTTTGGACAAGTTGCAAGTGTGCGAGAGATGACTGATTGAGCTAGACATAAAGTGTATTGTAATAGTCCAAGCGATTTGTAATAAAAGCATGAATTCAAATCTTAAAATGGTGTTTGGCTTCAATGGCTTAGGATATTTGTCTGAGCAGATACTGTGAAAACTGGACTTTACAACAGAGCTAAACTGTGCATCGAACTTCAGAGCACTGTCCAGCTTCACACCGAGTTGGTCAGTGTGAGTTTTAGGTATAGACCTAAGGGGCTGAGATCCACCTGACGGGAGGGGGCATCATTTGGACCAAACAGCAAGAAATCTGTCTTTTTATCACTAAAATTAAGACTTTAAGGACATCCAAGCTTTGATGTCCTTATTGTCCTCAATACATTTTAAAAGACAGTTGGCACAATAACCATTATGTGGTTATTGTGCCAACCACAAAAAACATTTATGGTTTTAAAGGTACATAAATCTGACAAGGAAAACAGATGAGCAGGCAATTCAGCAAGGCAAATAAAGTGTGAGTGTGCTGGGTAAAAAAAAATATTTTAAAAGGCACACTGCGTAACATTTTGGACTATACTGTTGCCATCAGTACAAAACATGCTCCTAATGACCAGCACAACACAGAAAAAATATTATATCTGCAGTGGGTAATGGATTTGGATGAGAACCTAACTTATTTAAATCTAAAATTCTGCTGACTTTCACACATTACCATGGAGACGAGCTGGAGACGTACCCACTCCTGGAAAAGTTACAGTCATGTCTTAGGGGACATGACTGTAACTATGAGCGGTTATGAGCCGCTCATAGCAAAGGCACGTTTGTTTGTACATTTATGAGGTTATTTTCAATTATGAAAATATCTGTCATTAAGTAAATGTATTTGTATTTTAATTGTATTTATTGGGTAATATTCTACACGATTTGGCTTTAAAATAAACTCTTAGCGTGGGTGGATTGTAACATAGTCATAATGTGGTGACTCCAGCCACGTCCACAAGTTATCAAACAAAATGAGGCTTAATGAATAAAGCATATACTCCAGAAATAATTAGATTATGTCTGACTGCTCGGGCTCTATCTGTACCTAAGTTAGATGTGGAAGTGGTCTGTACGGAATCCTCCCTAAGTGTTTCCAGTTGTACATTAACATGACTCATGGAACAAGGCCATACAAATATTAGCATGCTGCTTGTGTAGCCCCACTTTCCTCTTTTTACAGGAAGGGCTCATAGTACAAAGTGCATAAAAATGTTCAAAGCTGTTCCCAATGACTTGATATACAGTAGCTCCTCCTTTTAGCACCCCTTACATTAGCTTTAGTGGATGAATACTTCCCAGGTATTTTATTCAACGCTTCTTGTTGTGTTGGATTTCTTTAATTCAAATAATTCCCTCCCTTCATATCCAAAACCAGAACACACATAATTTGCTAACTGAACGATTCTGGAAAAAAATATCTAATTGTCTTTTTTTTTCTAAAGACAATTGCTACTGCGATTAGATTTGCAATTTATGTTTTAATATCAAACAGTTCACTGGGCACATGTCCAGGAGCAAAAAAATGTACAAGAATCTCTGACATTTCAGACATGTTTGTAGGGGTCTAAAAAGTACATATTCTGTTTGGAAAATCAAATGAAACTAAACAGCTGAAATAATCACATTTGTGATTTGTTGATGACAATCTTTATTTCTATTGCGAGCAATTTTGCTGCCCCATTGCTAAACCATTATATCCCATCATCAGAAGTACTGTATACTGGCGGTATACAGTGTTACTGGCAAAAATACAACAAATGGACAGCATTTGTATTTATCCTATTATATTCTATACTACAGACTATTGCATCACTGTTTACACTTCTCAGACAAGCTTTTGTACTATTTTATAGTTATGTATAGGTTTGAGAGATAACCATAAATGTATGAAGAATGTAGAGGCAGCTGCTGTACATCTGCAGACAACCTGGTGGCACGCTGTTAATAAATGCTCTGTCAAATCCTGAGCCTCCAAGACCAAAAGCAGCCAACATACCAGGAAATACATGATCATACTAGTAGCACAGAGGAGGCTGCTTGTCAAAAAGCGCAGAATGAAAAACCAAAAGCCACATCTGCTCCATGGGGGCCACTGAATTCACATATACATAACAGATGGAGTCCAGCTGCATTCAAAATAGGAAGACGTGCATAACACTACAGACAATATTCATAAAAATGCTATATATTTTCGAATATCAGCCGTAATTTCCTTTGGGATCAATGAAGAATAATTCCAATATAAGAAATAAACGGGTGCACAGGCTAGGAGGAACAGTCAAAATGTGTGCTAGCTTATGTTGAATATGTGAACATTACATTTTGAGCCTGGCATTCACTTCACTAAATGAAATAGGTCGTAAACTGAGATCAAATGTTTATACAATTGACAAATTAGGACTAAAAAATGTGTTAGCCAAAGTAACCAAGTTGTGCCAGGAAATGATTCAGGTAATTTCAACCTCTGTGAAATTGAATTCCATAGCAGCATATGGCATTTGATGATAATGTAAAACAGTGTGATCTTAGGAAATATTTTAGTTGTTGTGGAGTATGATGCGACAACAGTTGGTCTGACAAAGAGAGCAGTGAATATTCCACACTTCAGTTCACCTAAACAATAAATGGCCTAATTGATGATCATGATGAGCAGCAACGGTCATCAGAGGCACAGAAACTGTGTCCGCCAGGCATGCAAACTATCTTAAGATAATGTTATACACAGGTTGTAATAATGTGTCCTCATAATATAGGCAATATTTATTGATATAACAATTTTGGTAATCCTGTAATCTTAAGTAACAGTCTACATTTCAAAATCTATAGTACTGTAATTCATTTCTCCATAAACAAGGGCGGTAAGTTTTTATTTTTGTAACGAGAAACATCCAGACAAGTGCATTCAGGAATAGTGATTGTAATCTCCAGGTGCTTTCTCAAGACTATTCTTGTTTGGCCAAACATTTCACAATGGCTCTGCTGGCTGTCTTTCACCCAAAAGGTCACACTTAATTAAACACACCACACTCAGCATTCAGCCCTCTGCATAGCTGCTCAAAAAAGGCAGCACACCAACTCAGTGACAGATAACACGCCAGTAGTCTTATGCATCATGAAACAGATAAAAGACTAAATAAACACTTGACTTATCTCAAAGCATTGCCTTGGAATACACACACAAGTACCTCTGGGATGGTACTATCTCCTTAGTCAGTGCGGTGTATCACCAAACTCAATCACTCTGTTATCACTGTTTGTAAGTTGAGCCCACTTTCACATACTGACAACAGCACTACATTCAGAATTCAAGGCTGTAACGAATACAGATGTTATTACAAAGACAATCATGAATATTGTTTACACTGGGACACTCAGTTTTCCATCAAGAAATGATGACTTTTCACAGACTTATTAACTGTAACTGGAAGAAATATGGTATGACCACCTGCTTGTTATTGGTTGCCTTATGTCATAACTACTGTGTACAGCTGTCTTTCAATCTTTCTATCGGAACAAGTGATATAGCCATATTTTTCTGAACACATAAATGGTAAATAGTCTCCACTTGTATAGCACTTTTCTACCTTCATTAGGCCCAAAGAGCTGTACAGCAAGGAACCAGTCACCCATTCACTCTTTCTTTCATACACCAATGTGCGCGGACACTGGAGGCAAGGTGGGTGAAGTGTCTTGCCCATGGACACAACGACAGTGTGCATCATCAGGAGCTGGGATTCCAACCCCGACCTTCCAATCATGAGACGACCCGCTCTACCAACTGCGCCACTATCGCCCCTAGAGTAAGTTCTATGTTTCCTGGCACCTATGTTAGAGATGCAAAAGGCACATAGGGCTAAGGTTATAAGGTGAGGGGTTAAACTAGGGTTAAGATTGGGGTTGGATTGGCATGGTGGTTAGTCATAATGCGTAGGTACCTTTTTACCTTGGCACCTATGTTGCCGCAATATCCATACAAATTGGAGCACACGGACTGAGGAACGAAGGTATTGGCGGGGCTAGGCTTTCAATTTTTTGGGGTGCTATAATGTACTTGGTTTACAATATTTACCTGTAAGATAACATAGAGTAACAACAGAATTTGTTCTGATCTGGACACATAAACAGAAAGATCATGTTCATTTATTCCATAAAAGACTATATATTTTCATTCTTTAAATATATTTTTTGGAGCTGGAACAACTTTCTTTCGTGCTGTCTCAGGACTTTTGATACACACTGACCACAGTAAACTGGGACAGCACGTACAGTACGAACTGTTTTTGAGATCCACTCTGATCAAATCCAAAGCCATAAAAATCTTAACACATTTTTTTTTTCCCTTTGATGACAAATCTTGTCATGGTAGTGTCCATTTGGGTCATTCACTTCACTTGCCGGTGGCCTCAACATGGAACATGCCTCACCGTATTCCAAAGTAATTTAAAGCCTCCTTGATACAAAATTACAACAGTCTCTAAGACGTAGATTAGTGGCAACTCTAAATCGGTAGTAATTCTTAGTACTTACATCAAAATCTACAAAATAATCAGCCAGTCTGTGAGCATCCATAATCTGTCAGGGCAGCAATGCACAAGTCCGAAATATCTCCATTCAAGCTGCACTTCTGTGTGAAACTCCCACTGGTCTGTTTGGAGTTGTGACTGAATTGATGCAGGAATGCCAATACAGCAGTCCATAATTCCCGCTTGGTATTCCCAGTAATCCCTCGTCTCCGGCTGTTGTGAGCGGACTTCCTTCCCCACAGCAGCTGGGCGGCTCTAATAATAGGACAACAATGCCCGCCCAAGCCTGGACATACAGTTATAGCCTAAAAGCTTACTAGTGAAAAGGGAATCTCATTAGACACAAAAACATTTCCAACATATTTTTGTTCAATAACTAAACAGCATTTGTCGCTATGTCACTCTCTCTGTATCTGCATCCCGGAGAGTACAGTAAAACCAGTAGTTAAGTTGTTGCATGTTAAATCATTGCAAGTAAACACATGTTGGTAGAAGAATGATGAGGAGCTACTATCTGTGGTAAAGACAGACGTAGACAGCACTGTAATCATAGCAGAGCTGATAAATGAAGACTACATAAGGCTAAAGTAGCTAATGACTACCTTGTGCCTATGCTACACACCACTAGGCAGTGAAAAGCTTGTGTGTTTGTTTTGCAAATCATCCAACACTAGTTCAGTTCTCTTACCGTGCCCTGCTTTAGTGGGGGCATGTGACATATTATGGCCTACACTTTTGTTTTTCCTTTTCCTGAAATTAAGTTGAAACACCTCATGCAAACCAGGCTTTCTTCTATACTATACCTTTAAAAACAACACAGTTGCAGCAGAAACAAAAAAGTGCTTCACAAAACTTATACCTCCCCCCTTTTAAACATCCCTAAGCCATACTACAAGACAAAAAAAACATTCCAATCTAGAATCACACTATATATGAACATGGCTTACCTCAGACAAAATCCTGTTGCAGAGGCAAAAGTAAAAGAAGGATCATCCTGAGAAGCAACAAGTGGTAAATCCCCAAACTTGGCTCACGCTGCTACATTGCTGTGTCCGTCTGCCTAGGACTCATTCAACGCAATGGACAGAGAAAGTGTGCATGTGGTGTCAGAGCGTACTATCCTGTGGCATCCATCTGGGTTACCAAGCCCCCCATGCTCTGTCCACATAAGCAAACAGAGAATTTCCTTTGTACTGTTGGTTGTCTTCTGCTTCCTCTTTCTACAACTTCAAACGTCTCGAAAACGTCCCCGTTCCTGTTCTTTCTTATGAGCAGGCTAATGAAAAAAGGAAAGCACAGGGAATGCCTCAGCACTCGGGGTTTTGGAAGAGCAGGAGGTGGAGGAGGGAAAGGAGGCGGAGCTTAGGAATAGAGAGGGCTAAATTCCTATACTACGGCCGGCCAGTCAGGAGCTTTGTTGCGGTTGACCAAAAACCGCGGGGCCAGACCAGGCCTCTCACTACTACTCCCAGCTTTAAGGCATTAGTTGGGAGTTTTTCTTGAACAGCATCTAAGGTTACTCTGCAAAGGAAGAGTGGAAGGCAATAAATGAGTTAAAGAATTGATGAGGGTCTATTAAAGACAATTAATGGTAGAAAGTATTAAACATCTTTTGTTTTGTTTTTCAAAGTAGTCGATTCAAAAGTAGTTGTTGTAAAAGAACAATAGTATTAAACGCAGAAGCACACAGTACCAATATTTGGAAGCCAATTCAAGCACAAATTAGCATGCTTGTATATGTTATATGCATGCTAAAATATGTGTTGCTCAAGTTTAGCTCAGAAACAGATCTAAGTATCAATACAGTTGCTGATAAGTCTCTACTGAAACTATTTGTATCCCAGGCCACATTCCGCCGTCTTTTAGGAAGAACAATGGCCCTCTCATGTTACGCTGTCCTTGAGTAGACATTTGTCAACTCAAGCATTGGTCCTGAATGGTGGGAGCAGCACAATGCTGGAGTAAGGTAACTGATTGTGGGGCCACAGTTTCTCCTCTGATGTCACACTGCATGCAGAAGATTATGTCACAGATTCATGTTAGTAGTAAATCGTTGCAGTTATGTAAGATAGGCGGGATTATTGTTGTGATATTGTTGTCTTACAGTGTAAACGTATTTTTAAGATAATCCATTCCACAAATGATATTTCATATATAAATAATTATTTACACAACTATTACAAAACAGTACTTAGCATAATGACATGAGTTCAGAACAACTTTACAGTACACAAAGAATAAAAAATAAAAAAATGCATAGATTCACTAACACCCTAGATCACGATCATAAACATGTAGAAACACAAATCATCTAAAGATTCTTTTTTTATGTTCATGGGTAATACTGTGCTAAAAAACTGTGCTTTTTTTCATGTTAGTCAAGTAAGTCCTAAAAACAGTCCAGGATGCATAGAAAAACTACATTAAAATGACACAATTCTACAGATTCCATTGATGAATGATTTCACAGTACAAATGTAAAAAACAACAACTCTGTTACACAAAGTATCTCTGTCAGACATGAGTGATCACTATGGCATGTGGGTCACAGTTTCACACCACGTTCACTCTAAAAACACAACACCTTTTATGTTTGTGCCCCTGTCATCTATAAATCTTCTCTTTGTCGCTGTGTTTGTTCACTTGTGCGGCTCTGCGTGGCCATTCCTGCTGGATTCAGAAGATACAGGCCTATTATACCAGCCGATTAAAAAGGTCTCAGGTATTCTGATAATCACAGCATTCGGAACGCCATCTAATCTTGTACAGGGCCAGATCAGAGGTAGTGTTAGGAGAATGGATGCATAAGCAAAATTACTCCACAGAACGCTGAGGCCGGGGGAAAATTTACACTTAAAACAAAATCTTCAGCACCTCTCTCACTGTGTATGAATGTATAGAGAAGAACTGGAAAATGCATAAAAAAAGAGTGTGTGTACAGCAAATTCAAGGCAGACAGAATGGCAGTAGAAGCCATTTCAGACACAAAGGAACTTGTGTGTGTGAGAGACATGTGAGGTCAGACCTCTGCTACTAAACATGCCATAATGGTTTTTGCGGGATGATTAAACCTGAAGACCAACACATAGGCAACCAACTGTATATGGTTATTTTTAATTGACAGAGTTCTAAACCATTTTCAGACATGAAACGAGAAAAAAAAGAAGTTATGTTTTTATGTCTTGACAGTATATGTTCTACCATTGCAAGAAAGGCCTACTGGAGTTTACAGACACTTCTGAGATTAAAAAAGAAAAGAAAAAGTCTATATATATTATCAAAATAATACAGGAATGTAGCCTGGCTAACGCCAGACTGCTGTGTGCGCTCGAATCATTTCGAACTGCATAGCAGTCTGGGGTCCATGGCCGAAATTTTTGCATGGATTTGGGGACCAATCACAGAACGAGGAGGGACGGCAAGATGATGACGCACTATTCGACATACGGAAGCTTGTAGTTTGTTTAAGGATTTTAAAAAATGTTAACGTTTATTTACGGACAGAACATGACAGAAGCAGACGCGACGCCATCTTTCGATCAAGCTTTAGAACGTGTTCTAAATAGTTTAGCTCGAAATTTACAGTGGTACGTCATACGTCATCTGATACGATGATACGATTGGCTATGGCTACGTGCAGACGCATATGATAGACGTTCGTAGCGCCCAATAAACGTAAATCGTAAACCACACCTCTCCTACGAGAAAATGAATTTGTGGTCCCCAGACTAAATATACCTTGTGATTTTAGTCTGCCGTTAGCCAGGCTAACAGGAATGTTGTTCAACCCCTCCTTTTATTCCTTTTAATCACAAACTCTGCTCAACGCAAGACATTTCTCTTTTGCTGCTTACTGTGTTCTCTCTCTGCCTATGTGGGCCGAGTGCATTAGCATTTGATTTACAAAGACATGAAGCACATTTTCTACAGTTCTAACCTTTGCAGCCACTTACAAAAATCAGCCATAACAATAAAAGATTGAAAGTTGAGCAAAACTCAGTAACATCATGTAAACAATCATGGTTTATGGTCTTTTCCATACAAAGCATTCGATCGCTGTAGTACGGAGCAAGCTGACAGTCCCACGTCACACCAGCTTTCAAACAAACTGGGCCAAATGGACGTGTGCCACTGTTATGGCTGGCCACTTGTCAAATTTCTGAAGTTATTGCTGAGCTCTCTACTTACAGTGCTATTTATATCAAGCATTGGGTGAAATTGGAGACTTTGATGAACTCGACTATGTGATCAACTTACGATTATGTTAGCAAATCATTAAAACATAACTTCAATAGCAAATAACTAAGGTGTATGTTAATGAATTATTCAAATACACCGAAAAGTCACTAAAGGGCTCTCTCTGTCATAAGCCTGTAAAATGTGACAATGTGAATTTGTTGTGGCAAACGCAGAAAGGAAAAACAATAATATTATTTTTTCTTTATTTGAGTGATAAATGTCTTGGAGCCATTTAATTTGATACAACAATCCCAACAGTACATTATTCATTTAACTACTCAAACAATGGCACTGTTACTGTATTTTACTTCTGGCATTAGCAAATGTATTCTTTGTTCACATTTGAAGAACAGATGGAAAAAATTGTGCACAGGGTTTGCATTTTCATCATTTTCATTCTAAACAGAGCCCTGGCTACTCACTGCTCCAACAGATTTCCCCAGGTTATCTAATGCAGAGAACGAATTTCCCTACGGGGATTAATAAGTATAATTTAACTTAACTTACAGTATGCTGTTATGTCACACAACTCGAAGCACAACCAATGATATTAAACAAGTTCACAATGATCAGCCAGATAGACAAATGATTGTCTACTGCAGGGCCTTCATCCCCACTGCTGTCAGACTGTACAACAATACTCTAAAGTAACATGTGCAATAACCCCCCTTTGCAAAACTACGTGCAATAATCTCTGTATCAGTGCTACTTTATTCCCTGTACCAGCGTCACTTATTCACAACCTGCACTAGGACTGTAAACTTTGCACCTCGATATTCTACTTCTAATTTTATTCTATTTTTATTTTATTCTTATTTCCTTATTGTTATAATTCCGCCCCTTAAGATTTTGGCCTTTACTTATTGTACATAAGATACCTCTTTTTTTTACTATTTAACGGTTTGCACATTTCCTGTCTATTATCACCCTGAGTGATCTTATTTAATGCCGAATGCAACAAGTGTATTTCTCCATTGTGAGATCAATAAAGGATAAAGAATGATCAAAATAAAGCATTGAGAAATAGAATACATGTAAACCTCATGTTGCTACATATGGTCAAAGTAAAGAAAAAAGCGGCGCAGCGGTTAGGACTCGTGCTTCACAGCTAGAAGGTCCGGGTTTATCCCCGGGGGGGCAGGGCCTTTCTGTGTGGAGTTTGCATGTTCTCCCTGTGTCTGCGTAGGTTTCCTCCGGGTACTCCGGTTTGTCCTACCACTAAAAACATGTACCATAGGCCAGTGAGAGTGTGTTTGAGAGTGTGAGTGTGGGATAACGGATGCAAATAAAATAAGGCAACAATCCGGCAAGGCGCTTTACATGCATGAGACCCACGTGTGTTCATTAACATGCACCAAATAAACCAATATCTTTTTTTTGCTAGCAAAAAAAATAATCTGTTCAATAAAAGTAAAACCCCTATGACGCATAATGACAACTTGTCATCAAAAGTATTATGCAGGGAATTTGGATTAATCAAAGTACAAGATTCTTGTCCTACTGCCTTTCATTGGACCAGTTTAGCATTCCTGAACAAGGACAGAAATATACACAGACCTATTTACATGTGAACGAACAGCAAGGATCTGTCCCACTTTTTGAAAACCATCCATTAGATTTACTTCAATATCCAAGGTGGTTTGAACATGTCATAATTGTAGTTTAGTTTTTTCAGGCAAACATAGCCTATACACTGCTATACATTGTGCTATTCCCAACCTCCCTAAAACAACTACCACAACCATTACTATTTCTACTTTGTAAAAAACTAAGTAAAAACACTATTACAACACTATTACAACTACAACTAGTTAAAAACTGCAACTACTATTACTTAAATGATACATAATAATATAATATATAAACAATAATTACATCAACTTCTCCTATGGCTATCTCAGCTACTGCTTAGTGCGTACTACTCACAATAGTCAAAACAAACTACTTTTCTCAATTCCTTACTAGTAATGCATGTACTTTTACTTTGGTGTCTTGTTTCTTTACGCAACAACATAAATGCTTTATAAATTCACAATTTGTCAAGTTTCAGACATGTTCTGAAAAAAAGCTCTGAACCTTTACAGGTTTCTTGTTCTTTCCTTCGTCTAACTCTTGTGTTATGGCAGCCTGCCCCTTAGAAAAGCAATGCTTAGGCGCTGGCTCGAACTCATAGCTACAATCTGTGTGTTTGCGTCTGTTAAATCATTCAGCATTTTTCTTCATCGTCACCAGCAGCAGCAATAACAGAAAAGCTAGGCCCATCACAACAGTGCCAACCCAGGACATAGTGCTGTTTTCTTCGCTTTACAACTTTGGGCTAGAGCACATGATCTAGTGAGAGAAAAAAATAAGCAACGGAAAATGATGATGGCAAGAGAAGGAATGCATTTTCTGACTGGGCTTTAGTTACGGCTGTATCCCCAATGGAATTAACAGTATGCTGTCTAGCCATTTCCTTTGTATTACGCTTTCATTCAACACCCACACACTTCAACCACTTCACAGACGGCAAATATATCACAACCATCAAATTACCATGCACAAAATTAGCACACCCACATCCCTCTCACATAATGCCACTGCTAATTATTCGATTCTGAAATAGAACATAGGCGGACTAAAGTGCAAAAAGACTACTTATGAGGTAAAATTTGAAAGATTGGTTTCGCAGTCACACATCCTCCCTTTTACACTGTCGTTTCCATCACGTTGCCATGTAACACCCCTCACCCCTTGACCCTCAACAAAACACTTCTTTTCATGAGAACCACAGAGGCTCCAGTCAACAAGAACCAAATGGAGTTGCAATGGAAGACTCACAGGAAAGCCATGTGACTTTTCCCTTCCATAAAATCGCTTTGATTCAGCATCTAAACTTACCATTTGGCGTCTCCGGAGGGCTGCTTGCGTCAGTTTCCATGTTAGATGTGTCTGATGATAAGCTTCTAGGTTAGCATTGCTATAGCCTAAAAGAAGTCCATTTAACTCGGTGATATAAGTTCAGACTGCTGTAGTCGTCTACTCCTCTGCAGTCCCCCTTGTTGAGAGCAGATTTTTGGCCGGGACTCGAGTGCAGCCTGCCAGCTCAGCGCAGGCTTTTACCACTGTGTTACATCTGTCTGACTGAGCCCCTCACTTTGGAGAAGTGGTAAGGGTGAGCGAGTGTAGCAGGGAAAGCCAAAGGGGAGGAGAGAAAGGGAGGAGAGAAGAGCAACAGGCCAGATCTGGGTGGGACGTTACAAGACAATGCATGAATGAATTAATGAATTGACTTTTTTAATTGTTTATTAATTGACAAAAACTACAGTATTTTGTTGCAATATTAACTGCAACCATTAATATTTTGACAATCAATATGGCAATTGTGTCATCAGTAATGTGCAACAAAACATGGAATTTGTATTGCACTTTACAAGCTTGCACTGACAAGTTTCTCTTGCAGGGTGGGCATTTTACTGGGGTAGTAGACCAAAACTATCAATCAGGCCAATGGCTTCTCCAACCACCATCCACACACTATATTCATTCCTTTGGTCAACTGAGCCATTATCCCCACTATCATGATGTGACAAGATTTAACAGAAAAAACATATTTTAATATTTCTAATTTCATATTTTACAAATTAAAAACAGAAGCAAACACTTGATAAATAGAAGCTCTGCACAGCTAACAAGGCGGCAGGTGCATAAGAGAGGCAGATACTTCACTTTTTCATTAGGCTGATGAAATTAAGTGTGACCGAAACATTGCAGCAATAAAATTCAAAAACTAATAATAATAAAAAAGAGTGAGAGAGACAGTGTGCAGGAGCTTTTCCTTATTTTTCAAAGAAAAAGAAAGAAATAGAAATATAATAGAAAAGGAAGTATCTGAGTTGTATACTATACAACATGGAACACGCTGCTTCAGAATACACAAGACTGCACAAGCATCACTATTTCTATAATTATTCAGATGATTGCCTGAATACAGTATACTGTATCAGAAAGCTACTTCCTGTCCGGCATATCTGAGGCCAGGTCTTCCGGTTGAGAATAAGAGCAAGCAGCCTCTTGCTATTGAGATGGAAGAAAGGACGAAATGAGAATGCACTAATGTATTTGAGAAAGCTATTCATCCGTTTTTGTCATTTTTATTCATCACACTGCTTATTTAAAGTTAGTGCGTGCCACATGGACGGGGCAGGTGAGACCAACATCAATGAAAAAGTTGAGTTGAATGGTAAATGGACTCAACTTACAGTATATAGCGCTTTACTACTTATCAGCCCAAAGCGCTTTACAGTAAGGAACCAGTCACCCAGTCACACTCTCATTCATACACCAATGTACGCAGACACTGGAGGCAAGGAGGGTGAAGTGTCCTGCCCAAGGACACAACGACAGTGGACACCGTCAGAGAGAGCGAGAGAGAGCAAGAGAGAGCGTGAGAGAGAGGGAGAGAGAGAGTGAGGGATGGATGGATTGATTGATTGATTGATTGATTGATTGATTGATTGATTGATTGATTGATTGATTGATGATTGATTGACTGAACATAAAATGATCAAATTACGCAGCACTCTCCTTTTTAGGCGGCCGCCTAAACAACACCGGGCTGCCGCCTTAACTAACTTCTTCAAAAAAAAAATTTTTTTTTTTGTAGTGTTATTTTTGTGAATAATGTAGTAAACAAAGCCTGGATTACAACACCCCTGCTCGACAGACACCACCTTAACTACCAGATTTCCTGGGGGAAACCCTGCTAAGGTTACTTGTTTCAGTTCAAATTACATTTAAATTCAAGTTAGTTATCATTATTCACAGAAAATCTATAAATCAGTAAATAACACAAAGAAGAAAATTACTAGGAAACAACCATTTATGTTGGTTGGGAAGTAGACACAAGAATATTGGTAGGTATATGAGCCAACAATAGTTTTGTTTGCATACTACTGGTTCAAGAATTATTGTAAATCCGTGGGACCCAGTTTGGGTCATAGTGCTACAAAACATCACCATCTAGTGGTGGAGTAGTGCAGCTTAGCTCAAATGCTGAAAAACGGATTTTCAATTATAGCGCATGTTCACTTTAATCCCAGCTGAAGTAAAGTCTGTTGTGAATTACTCACCACTTTCGGTGGACATCTGGCAGTGGAACTCTGGAAAATGGGTCTCCACAGGGACACTGATAGTACGTCTCAAAAGATGGGCCTTGCATGATGCTGCACGCCTCCCCTGGAAAAAGCACACTATATTAAACAATTTCTTATTAATAAACACAAGAGATGAGACACGTGCATTAACACTATGCAAAATAATGATGGAAAAAGTTGGTCAGAAATGCTACATGGAGTAAAGGTAGGGCCGATTTTATTTCTCTCGGTCAGCTCGTTAATGCGGTCTCAGTTAAGGGATGCACAATGAACATCATGTTGATAAATGGCCAGACGATTACACAGTGATTTAGAACCACATAAGTCTATGTCAAGTTATACTGCACTATAGCTATAGCTTGCATACCAAAGGTTTGACTTTAAAAGATTAAACAGACTAAAGAAGACAGATGGCTGAGAGTGAAAATGGAGGAACAAATTGAAGACGTGAAAAGGAACTGATGTCCTCCAAAGAAACTGATAATGGCCTATCGAACATTCCCACAAACACACACCCACACACACACACACACCTAAAGTCAATGCAACATTTGTCTCAAATTTGTTTCTGTTTTTCCTTTTTACTATTGTTTCCTCTTTTTACTATTGTTTCCTTTTGTAGTACACCTAAATAAAAGTCTGTGCAAATGAGTACCTCATTCAAACACTATCTCAATTGTGAGTAAACCGTAAAATGTTTGCTATTGTGTTAAATACAACTGCCCTGGTAACAATATCAAGTATGAGACCTCTAGCTTGTGTGCTTTCCAGTCATACATTTGGACTAAAAGAGCAAAAATAAGCTTCAGAACGATACTTAGAGATTCATATTCAGTCAACGATAGTTGAACTACAACGGACAATTCCCAAATGAAGCAGAGCCTCCACAAACATGTATTTACCTAACCATTTCTCTATATGTAGACCATAGATACTTAAAAGTTGTGCTGCGGTAAAACTAGGAATACTTAGTTAATTGTATGCAAAGACATATAAGGCTGCTGTTAAAAAACATGTACATGTATGTAATGTATGTGTGTGTGTAGTCTACAGCGGTGGCTTGCAAGTGCATCTTATCAATTATGTAAAGTAATGGTTATAATAGCAGAATTATTACTGAAACAATATGAGGATATAATAGTGTGACAATAGCAGAGACAGACGGATATGACAGACTGGACAGTCTGCTCTCACCACCTCCTCCTCGTTCAGAAGCAGCATCTGACAGTCAGGGAGTACACAGTACTTGTTCCACATGGGCTTTTCTTCATACGAGTGTCCTCGTGACATCCGGTGTCTTGTTGAACCATTCTCACCTAAAAGAAAGTCAAAACTGTTTAGTTGGTGCACAGAAGAAACGGCAATTTCAAAATATAGCATTTTTTAAATCAGTTGAGCAATTTGTTTGTTATTACACAGGTAAAACAGACTACAGCTAACGGCAGCCCACTCAGCATCTTCGTCTTGGGCTCTGAGAGGACAATCAGCAGCATTGACATGGATCGAAGCAATTTCACACACGACTCCATGTCATTGTGAAGCAGCTTTAGCTCTGTGCAGTACAGCTGTGTCTAAGCAGGTTCCGTCTGCATTGTGTGGAGATGGTCATGCAGATAGCAGCAGAGGAAGTAATAGCTGGTGTTGATTCAGAGTTTGGCAAGTTCTGAGAATAAAGATGTGGGGAAATGACAACAAGAAAAGTTATACCCATACTGTGTTGACTGATGTCATTTAAATAGTTCTAGACTTGGGTTTGGCAACAGTAAAATCCACAATACTAATAGTATGTCTGATATAAACAAGATTGTAGCCTAGTTTGTATACTCAACATAATTCTGTTCTGCCTCTGAGTGACTATAGGAGGAGACACACTTCTTATTGACTTCCTCTAATGCATTTTGCAGTTTTTAGGATAATGGATTATGGTAGGGGTGTAACAGTGTTCAGCTATCTCACAGTTTAGTTTGATTCACAGTGCAGAACCCACAGTTCAGTGCATCACGGTACAAGTGCGAAGTTATAAATAATAAGATGGCTTTGAAAAAATATAGCCTATTTAGTAGGGCTGGGACAAAATATCAGATCTCGATTGCAATACTTTGTGCCGCAATACCAAGTGTCGATACTTTATCAAGTATCACAATACTTTCAATACAAGTGTGTGGAGGCATTTATATCATGCTCTCCTTTGTTTTCCAGTAACAGTTACACAGCACTTTGTTACATTTTTTGTGTTAATGCACTTTTCAATATTAACACTTCAATAAATTAAGCTTCTGCCCAAATTCCACCTGGAAGACCTACCAGCTGCATTCATTCACCTCATCACCGGCAGCTCTCTCCAATCATCCAATCACAGACCCTGCTCAAGCCACACCTTCACAACAGCCAATCACCACAGCTGCTCATCCTCTCTCCAGCCACTCATCGCTCAGGATCCTCTTTTTAACCGCCTGGCCTCTCCTCGGAACGGCCTGAGTATTGTGATACGTGTTGGATCGTGACAAAAGTGGATTGTCTGAGCCCTACTATTTAGCATAATGCTTGTACTTCTTTGAAAACAATGCTTTTAAAGGCCGTATTATGAACAGGAGTGGATCTTACACATTTGTCAAAACAATGATAATTAAATCCCAAACAACGCTCCAACGAGAGGTGCTCAACCAACCCGACTGACACTGACAGACCACTTTTAATTTAACAAGCACGATACATGTGGACCTAATGATTAATATCCATCCATCCATCCATCCATTTTCTGCCACTTTTCCGTTGCCGGGTCGTGGGGGCAGCTGTTAGAGCTGCCCAAATCACATAGCACCAGCCCCCATGGCTCCTCCTGCAGGTGGTGGGTCCACAGAAGGACGGCCTCATGGTTCTAACCAAAATATCACATGAATAACATTTAACCTTCATCCAGGGACTGCGGCGGAAACTCAAGCCCTCATAATGTGGAGGATAGATAGACAAGACAGACATGTAAGTTGTTAGAATGGGGAATAATATTTAATTTTTGTCCAGGGACCATTGATGAAACGAGGACCTTGATCAAGTGGAGGACGACCAATGATAGCCTATTCAAAGGCAGGAGGAACACCTCCAAGACTGGATGGGAATAAGTATCCACTTGTGTTTAGCTTATGTACGACTGCCATTATTATATTTCTAAAGCAGTGCTTTTTTGACTAGGAGTTTTGTTGCCACTTCTGGGATGCAGATCAACCCCAAACAGGCCCATAAGAACCTGGTCTAAAAATATAAGGTATTTATGTTACTAATTTTATTCAACTTTTTCCGTAGGTAAATATGGCTGCCCTAAAGTTAAACCAATTTTTTAGGACCTCAGGGATCCACCCATCTTAGAGGCTGGTGCTGCCGCTGCTACCACCTGGCATGGTATGGCATGATGGATGCTGCACTGCAGGGGCAGCATTCCATCAACCCCCCTGTGGTAGTGGCATCCAGCATGTCTGCCACAACAGGTGGTGTTGTGGCAGCACCAGCCTCAGCAACCACTGAGACCAGGGAGCAGCCCAGAGAACGAAGGAAGAGAAGTGCAGGGAGAGAGCTGCTGGATTTTTTTAAAGGAGCCGTCAGAAAGAGAGGAGGAGAGAGAAAGTGCGGCTGCCAAAAGGGCCGACAGTTTCTTGAATTTATTCGGAAAACTTGTTGAGAAGTTTTAAATAAAGGAATCATTTAGGAAGCAGAAGTGATGTCGTTTGTTTAGGATGTGTGTGCCAAAGTATCAGGGGTAATAGTAAGTTCGGCAGTTATTTAGGGATAATTCTATATTTGAACAGAATTCCTAGAGGTGTTTCTCAATACTCAAGAACACAAGTACGTTCTCGTGTGCACGGCAAGTATGTACTTGCTGATCACACCAAAAGTATGGCCTTGGGGAGAACGGGAGCTTCATGACGTTTCACGAGTACACAAGCACACAAGCATGGACAAGAACGTATATTGAGAAACGGCCCTTATTTTATCGTCTCAAATGTCATTCCTCTTGTTCTTGCACCTTAAGCCACAACAGGACCACATTTTTCAGTTGTAGTTTTACACTTAAAATTGCTAGTTTTAGTTTCATCTTATTTCTCTTGATCACTTCCTGCCTCCAGCTGATGTCACTGATGATGTAAGCAGTTAAAGGGTCTATTCATTAGGCGTGTTTAAGAGGCGGTGCATGCCGGTGAGATTCGTGTCCAAGATGAGATCGTCTTGCTCTGACGCAACCTGTGCGACGGTGCGGTATTCTCGTGAGAGCGAGACGGCTGGAGCGCCTTGGGTAGGCAAGCGAAGTTGCTTTTCTCCACCTTGCTCGGCTGCCTGAACTACAAAAGGCCAAAGGGATTATGGGAAATGAAGTGCTGTAAACACATGCGTTGACAGCGGACTGACAGATGGTTGGATCTCAGTTGTGTTTAGATCAGAAACGTGTTGCCCTGACGCTCCGCAGGCAGATGTGTCTGCCTTGATTAGAGGCGCCTTTCTCCGCCCTGGGCCGCCAACGCCTGGTCTCGTCTGGAATCGAGGCGAGGCGCACTTCATCTTAAACACACCTGTCAGGAACTATCTTATTCGTGGCATAGGGATATGAGTTCACATATTTTTATTTATTTACTGTATTTATTTGAGCAGTGTTCTGCTCAAAAGGAGTGGGCCGAAGCCAAAGGCTTATAAGCGCCTACCTACCCCAAAAATAAAAACAATAACATTTACATTTAACAAATCATAAACAAGGGAACATAGGACAAGGTATCAGCAAATAATAAAGAACAGTAATAAAAAAAACAGCAACAGCAAAATAAAGAAACAACAGCAAAAGAATGTACAACAAGACTTACAATGTTTGTTCATATTTACGGAATATTGACTCTTTGTATAGCTTTTTGAAATGTGCCAGGTTTTTGGAGAGTTTGATGCTTTCATCTAAATTTTGCCATATTTCTACACCACGTCTCGTGGGACACATACTTTTCAAAGTTGTTCTGGAGTTAATCGAAGCTCATTGCACCTCTCAAGTTGTAATTGACTTCTCGTTTGCAGAACATATTTTGTATACTTTCAGGAAGCGACTTTGAGCCATGATTTGAGCCATCTTAAATTCAGTAAGGTCCTCAAATTTCATTGTTTTTGATTTAAAAATAATGGATTAGTGTGTTCACGGTATCCAGCTAAATAGATTATTTGTATTGCCTTTTTCTGAACTTTAAACAATGGGTCAAGATTACTTGAACAGTATATAGTAGAGCTTTGTTGTCAATGATATATTTGCAACTTTAGTTTTAATTTTTATGATGTGTGAGTGTTAAAGGAAAATATTAAATTGCTATTTATCATACTGGGTCAAGCTGTAAGGTCGTACTATTCGTGGGTCAAACTGTACAGTCGTACTATCTCTGTCATAGCCTTGACTGTGGTGCTCAGGCGCCCACTCTCAGCCACTGAATGTTTTGCTTGCGTATCAGTATGACACTCTTAGACGGTATTTACCCCTCTTCTGTGGAAGCATAGACAGACTTGAATGGTAGGACTAGCGCAATGTCTCGAGTTCATGTCTCCGGGTCCCGTAACAATGGTAAATAAACTTCTCCTGTATAAGACATCCTGACTGCTGCCTATTCTTCATCAATCCTCTCGAACATCATTGTTATTTCTCTAACAGTGAGGTTTCCAGCTGATTTTATGATCGAGTGTTACACCAAGAAATGTATGTTCATAGACTCTTTCAATAGTTTCATTGCCAATTTTAATTGGTAATTGTACATTCATTACACGATTTCCAAAGAACATTGCTTTGGTTTTCGTAATGTTTAGAGACAATTTGTTTACGCAGAACCAATCTTTTAATTTATCCATTTCTTCTGTAATCTCGATCACCATTTGCTGTAAGTCTGCACCTGAGAGTATGATTGTTGTATCATCTGCAAAAGGACCAGTTTAAGCTTCTTGGAAACCAAGTACAAATCATTGATATATAATAAAAATAGTTTAGGTCCCAGCACCGATCCCTGGGGGACACCACACACTAGAGTATCACACATGGATCTGCACTGCCCCATTTGAACATACTGTTTACGGTTTGTTAAGTAGGATTCAATCCAGTTGAAAGCAATACCTCTTGTCCCATATTTTTGTAGTTTGTTCAGGAGTATATTGTGATCCATAGTGACGAAAGCCTTCTTAAAGCAGTACTAAGTAACTCTTGCCCCTAGAGGCCTTAAGCGCAACTGCAGGTGTCTTAGCAAGTTACGATTTTTTAACTTATTAAATGTCTTGGAGAGTAAATACTACGCTGACAGAAAAGGTGAAGGGAGAGAGGGGTGTTGTACATCCAGTTATACAATGGGAATATTCTTTTCACTCAAACTTGGCTGTAAATACTGTTTAAAGTGGCGCTAGCCCGCAGTTAGCTTTGCCCGTTAGCCTGTTAGCTTCTTCTCCGTGATTCTATTAGTGTGTACTGGTTGCTCCGCCCCGGTGGCAGTCAAGTTGCAAGCATGGTTTTCTGGCCAGAGACATCAGGGGGAGATGAAAGACCCCCCAATCATCCCATTAACACTTGTATTACCCCCACAGGGACTACGGAAAGGATTTATTAAGGTAAACACGTTACTTAGTACTGCTTTAAGGTCGATGAAAATACCTATTGAATACTTTTTCTTGTCGATATTATTTGTAATTTCCTCTATGAGTTCCATTAACGTGAGAGCGGGAGATCTGCTTTTGCGAAAGCCATGTTGACTGTCATTTAAAATATTGTATGTATCTATAAATGCGTCTAGAGTTGAATTATTTTTGAGAATTGAGGTAGTATTGAGATAGGTCTATAAAAAACGTTAAAAAACATTTAAAAAACGTTACGGGCTGTTCTATTAATCTGTCTGCAATAAAGTTCCCTGAGGAGCTATTCCCTCTCCGTGTGCTGTTTACCAACGACCTTCTTCGGACCTGTAACACCGATTACACCATAAGAATATATTTCTTACATTTAGCATACTAATAATTAAAAAAGGTAGCCTACATACTTCTGATTTGTCCAACGTCATTGTTGTGTCTATATAAAAAATAAATAGCTTTATAATAATCCACTGGGCTTGAATATTCCTGGAGGATAGCCTAATCCTCAAACACAGTGCACTGACCGCTCCACCTCACCCTTAATCTCCTCACCTCACTTTAACCTCACGACCAGCCATGACTGTGACTGGATCTGTGTAACACTAAAACCATTTTATAGCGCGACACATAGGCTAACCGCTAAAGTTATATTGACTTCTTACCGCTGACATTGTCCGGACGGTTCTGACTCCCGACACGTGGCGCTGACATACACGCCCGGTTGGCCCTCAATTATACATTCGTACATACAAATGATCCAATTTACTCTTTTCTCCCGCGTTTTGGGAATGGGCTGTACCATCTTCTCAAACGGGGGAAACACGGGGACAAATGAGGGCTGCCACGGAGCAAGGGGCAGAGAAGGAAAGGAAGCGAATTTTAAAGTTGTTGAGCACTGTATTTTCTGCAGATATTGGTTTAGAGCGGCTATTATTAAAGTAAAATAAAATATGTAATATGTATTTTGAACAAAAATGCACTTGCAAGCAGTGTTCATTTCGACAACATATTTTAATTTAGTTTTAGTCTTAGTCTTTTGACGAAAATGTAATTTAAAGGCCCTATACCTGTTTGTTTTTTATTGCAAACAATGAAAGGGGAAGCCACTAAATTAAAATGTTAGTTATATTACTTTGACTAAAATTATGACTAAACATTTTAGTCGACAAAATTAACACTGCTTGTGAGAGTGGCACAAGGCAAAGGGGAAGGTGTTTGAGCACCACCTGCTAGGGCTCTATCTGGGCATGTCCCTGAAAGGCACTCTGGTGCAGTGCCTCAACAAATTTATAACCAGTGTTTTCATTTGCTGAATTTATATTGAACTAGTATTATGGAACTTAACACGCCAACTGTACTAGAACTAAAAGTGCAAGAACACTATGTGCGAGTATTTTGTCCCTGTGAATGCAGTGAAAATTATCTAATAGTCACAGCCAACAAGACTGACAGATGATAGCTGTGTATTATGTAAAAGCAGAATAGAATATCTTTGTTTAATTTAAGCTGTCTGAAAGCTATTAGATTACTTTAGCTCATTTGTATAAACTTGGATGTCGCTGAGCTGACAGACAAATAGCCTAGTCAACTCAGACAATGTAGCCTACATAAATGTAGTGTAGTGTAGTGTTTTTCCAAGCTCAAAAACAGCCTGTTTTTTTAACCCTACATCTAGCACAAAGAGCTCAACCACATTTTTTTTTAATTGAATGCTCCTTGTAGTTTCTTGGTTGTATTTTATAATGAACCATGATTTCACCTTTTTGTTTACACCACCTGCTATTTTTGTTTTTAGCCACAACATCCACTCAAGGCTAAATTACACCTGTCTCTGAGCTGTAATAGCCTCACTAAAATCTCCCATGTGGCCAAAGCACAGAACAAGAGAGCTCCTCACATCTGCACGCGACTGATGCTGTTGTTTTGCTGGGTCATTGTTTACGGATGGGGAGGTATGGGACGTGGAGATAAAATAATGCAGGACATCCTGACTCTGGCTTCACCTTGGAGTTGGATTCGATCGCTGATGGGTGACAGACTGGCATGGTGTCAGAAGAAGAGGGGCATTTGATGGCCTGCCAGAGAATTCTCGAAATGTACGGTTTTGTGTCTTCGTACAACACATCTTCACAGTCACTTTACTCTTCTTACTTTTGGGTACATCTAATAAAAGTCGAAAATTGCACAATAGACAATTAACTTAGTGATTCAGTTTTTGTTTTTTTTTGCACAAAAAGTGATATTATAAGATGATGTTCAAATAGACAGTATAATGTATTTTAGATATCCAACATTTTTATTTATGATTATTATAAGAAATATGCAATACCCGATCTGACTTTGTATTCATTGTAAACAATCATCTTCTTAAGTATAATTTTGTTTAACACTCTAACTACTTTTTTCCCCATAGTCCTAATATTGATAGTGTTCTGACTTGTTAGAATTGTTAATTACAGTCAAGTAACCCTGTAACAAAGATCTTGCAAAGTAAGATATGTAAATCTAATATTTACCTTATATTAAAATGTCAATGTACCATGATGTATTGATTGTAATATATTATATGTCCTTCAATTTGGAAGACTTTTAATGTGTTGAAAGTGCAGCATTCCCCTTTTTCTTTCACTGCAGTCGATCTATAATTTTTGCTTTCCTTAACTACTAACTAATTTGTTTTCTGGCAAAAATACTGTATCTAGAAGATGCACATCCCTGCTGGCAGGCAAAGACATGACATCTACTGTCTGTTTTGCTACTGTACATTTACAATTTTTATTTTTGATGTTGAGATGGCCACCAATCCCATATAGAATTGGAGCAGAAGCATCCCTCTCATCACTAAGGGCAACTATGAGACATCACAGGCAAAGCACAACAGTACAGTACAGTCGGCGTGTGACAACCCAATCAGGATATTGCCCAAAATCTATTATTATTATATGACTATAAGATAGCACAGACATTTGATAAGAACACTCAAATGATTACAGTATTATAGATTTATAGATAGGTTTGAGAGAAAAAGGAATGAAAAATCTCAAATAGCACAAGCCTTATCATTGCAAATAGGTCAGGAGATTGCCACATTATGTACTTCCCAGCTGGCTCTGGGCACAAGGTGGTACCAAGAGACATAAACATTCCAGGATATGTAATCTTAAAAAACAAAAACAAAAAACTACACAACAAATGAGGAAGACTGAAAATTAATTAAAAAGTTTATGAAAACACAACAGGAATTTACCTGAGAGAGAATCAGCAGGCATGCGTTCTCCCTGCTGCATCTTGAGTATTGCCTCCGCTGTGCATCTAGTAATATGTCCACAATGCAGTGAGCACACCCCCCTCAGCGTATGTTGTGATGACAAGATCCTGATCGTAAGAGCTCAGGAAGTGAGCTCAAGGTAGGGCAAGAAAATGAGCTTGGCGTCTTATCAAACCAAGTGTTAGCAGTCTTTTTCATTTTCCCCTTTTGCAGACTTGAGTGTGCAGCAGCAGCCAGCACATGTACTGTACTGCAGATGGAGATTGATGACAGGGACCGAGGAGGAGAGGGGGCGGAGCCAGAGCAAGGAGGCTGAGAAGGAAAGGAAGGAGGAGCTGAGGAGAGGAAGCAATCACCTTTATAGTGTCAGGCTTACTCGTTTGGGCATTGTGCCATTACTCACCACCAGCACCACCCCTCCCCAGTGAGTACAGTGCACAGATGCACTAAACCACTTAAAGGCTTACAAGCAGCACAGCATCCAGTTGTTGAGTGTGAAAAGGTCTGGTGTTCAGGGGATGTCTTCGTGAGAGGTCACAACATCATGTATACAGCTGGCAAAGCCTTGGATAAATCAGGGAGGATTGGGTTTCATTTCGACTTATCGAGATCTATTAGGGTGCTATTAAAACAACACATGATTTTATCACGAAAAGAAATGTAACCAATCAATTATGGCACTTATTAAGCACAATGTATTTTATGTTGCTTGTAGCCTTTTTTATCCTGACATCTGAGCTTGAACCATAAGTTAGAGAATGGCTTCACAATGTTGTGGAAAATGTGCTCACTTGACTCTCCTCTTTGTCTATCTCTTTAACTTTAATATTCATGTTTGTCTCTTTGAATAAATTATTAGGTTAGTATTTCATTCTGGCAAATGCATATTTTCCTGTCATTATCCCTTTTTTATTAAACAGCTCAGTGGGAGTGAGTTGTAAGCGTCTGCCTTATAACAGCTTATTCTTAATTATCCTGTCCCTAACTCCACAACCCAGGGAGAGTTTAATGACCTACAGCGGGAAGTGACTGAGGAATCTGTATCAAACAAAAGCAATTATATCACTGCGAGATGGTGAATATATATATATATATATATATATATATATATATATATATATATATATATATATGCCCATTTAGTGTTTTGTTTGGATTTTATATCCATTATAATATACTGGCGCTCAATTGTGCCTAATTGTTAGAATAGTAGAACAAAGCTAATTAAGCTTTATACTATAACATTTCATGTAACTAAACTATTTGGTTTATAAATGTCCAATCTAGCTGCGATTTGATAGTAAACAATGATAATAGCACCATCTAGTGAACAGTTTGATGTATTGTTGATTGAGTTTATTTTTTGTTGCCTGGCTCTGCCATACTATTCCCTGTCCAGTCCACGCAGGAAAGTTAGACTGGTCACGGAGCAATTGGAGCAGTTTGAACGGGCGGGCCTAACGCGCACAGATTGTCAGTGAAATAAACCAATTAGCGGACCTGAGGACAGCTCTAGTCCAACTCACAAAATATGAACTGAATATAAAGTCACGAACACACGGAGACAAAATCCTCGACTACTTCATCCATGATTAGTTTTGGCTAATGTTAATGTTGTTAAATGAACTTTTTTTTTCTTTTTTTTTCTTTTTCAGTGAACATAACCTTTTATTTCAACACTTTTTTCCACAGCTCCAATGTAATTTGAATGAACAATGCATTTCAAAATAAACAAAGTGTGGTTAAGATAAAATGCCATTAAACAATGTTGTATAAAAATGACACAATAAAAGATAGTACAAAAAACCCCAATGCCTAATGTATTCATTAAAAACAAAAAAACATTCTCACGAAAATGTGGCTGAACGTTTAAAAATAAAATACCAAGCAATAAAAGAATGCGTAAAGTGACGTAATTCCAAATTTTCTCCATCGGATGACTTGGCCGAGACTTGCAGCTCTTCTCCAGTTGGTTCTTCAGGGACTTATGTTTCTTTCATGTGACATTTCTCTAAAATGACTTTGATCATTTTCTTCAATTCAATGTGATCTGCAACTCTTATCAAGGAATCGTCATCTGCCACAATGGTCTTCCTTGGCTCTTTGAAACTGATGATGTTCTTTATTTGGTGCACTCTCCGTCTTTTTCTTGAGGTTTACCAGCGGTTCATCATCAGAGCTTTCACTTGACAGCACCTCTTTTGATTTTGCCGGTGTCCGTTTGGCTGGAGTTGACTTTTGCTTGGCAGGGGATTTCACTGAAGGTTCGTCCTCAGCTGAGTCGTCACTGGAGTCAATGTATTTAATTTGTTTTGTTTGTCTCCGTTTGGCTGGAGATGACTTTTTCTTGGCAGGAGATCTTGAAGTTTTACGTTTAGCTGAAGGTACATATTCGTCTGAGCTGTCATTGGACTCCGCATAATTACTTCGTTTCGGTGTCCGTTTTGCTGGAGTTGTCCTTTTTTGTGCAGGAGATTTTGATCTTTTTAGATTTGCTAAAGGCTCATCATCATCATCATCATCATCAGAGCTGCCACCAGACTCTTCATCTTTACTTTGTTTGGACTTTGCGGGTGTACGTTTTGCTGGAGGGGCCTTCTCTTTGGAGGAGATTTTGCTCTTTTTGGATTTATTAAAGGCTCATCGTCATCAGAGCTGCCACTGGACTCCACGTACGCACTTTGTTTGGAACTTGCAGTACGTTTTGCTGGAGGGGATTTTTTCTTAGCAGGAGATCTGGGTGGTTCGCTCTCTGATCCCTCACTAGAAGACTGCACATATTTGACTCTTTTTGAGCGGCACTTCTTTTAGAAACACGAGTCTCTTCTGAAGAAGTTTTACTTATTTTTAGATTTTGCAGGTGTTTCTTTTTTCTTTTGTCTGGATTTGGCCGACGCTGCAGCTGTTGTTTTCTTCTTTTTTTGAGGCTCATCGTCAGAGAAATTAGACTCACTTCCGTCTTCTTCTGAATCGTTCTCGAGTCTAGACGAGCCACTTTTTCTTTTGCTGCGTGTTTTAGTCGTCACCTTTGACAAAGGAATGTCATCTTCGGAGTCATTGCTCTCTTTTAAGTCAATTTTTGTACTTTTCTTCTGAGGCGACTTCCCATTTTGCTTCTTTCTCCCCAGTGAAGACAAAGGGACGTCATCTCCAGAGCTGGAGTCCACTTTTTCATTGGGATCTTTCTTAGAAGTTGTCTTTTGTGTATTTTCATTGCTGCGCTTCTTTGCCATCTTGGTCAGAGGCACATCGTCGTCAGAGCTGTCATCATTTTTGATGATCTTCGGTTTTTCCTCATCCAAACTGGAGTTGTCAACATTTGGATCCGTATTTGAAGTTTTCTTTTGTTTTTCCTTTGACTCTTTGCTTTGCTTCTTAGTAGCAAACTTAGACAGAGGAACATCATCACCTGAACAAGAATTGTCTTCATCAGCCTTGTTTGTTGCGGCCACTTGTTTCACTTCACTCTGTTTTGTCGTCCTCAACACTGTCAGAGGAAGATCTTCATCTGAGTCAGAGCTGTTCTCACTTTTCTGATCCGGTGAGTTCTTTTTATTCCCCTGCTTATCGCCAAAGATATCATCCACCGACGACTGATAGCCATCGACATCATCCTCCAAGTTAGAGCCATCACTTTGGGCTGCTTGTGAAACAGTTTTGATTTCATCCTGTAATTTCTGTTCACTCTGTTTTTTGGTTGCCAGTTTTGTGAGAGGCACATCATCATCATCTGAACTTGCGCCGTTTTGACCTTCTGTGTCATTATCTGATAGTGCCTGACTTTTCTTCTCATTTTGTTTTTTAGACATTGACTTTGTCAGGGGCACATCATTGTCCGAGTCATTGGAGCTCAAGTTGTCTCCTGAACGTTTATCATCCGCAGGGTTAGAGACTTTGTTACGTTGAGAAGCCATCTCCTTTTAACACAAACCGAACCGCGCAAAACTTATTAGCTGCTTCGAGTAGGAGCCGCCGAAGTCAGGGAATATTCCACTAAATAAAATAATAAATACAAAGTAGAATCCTGAGTAGTCGATTTCAGTGCAAGTAAATCACGTTAAAAGGCCGTGATAACAGCTAGTAGTGCAAATACGACATGACTTCGGAGGGAAGCGGGATGTTTAGTAGAAGCCAAATGCGGCGCGTGTTGATGACGTCCTGTTGTTAAATGAACTAACAACATAGTTGTGCAGCGAGTGACGTAACCTTGTCAATTCTCTGTGACAGTCGTGATTGGTTCGGCTAGGTCTTAGCCGCCAATCAGCAACTTGTTTACCGTGTATGTATGTCCAGACATGGTCCAGACCCGTCGCTCAGCTTGCTCTACTTCCTTCGCGAGCCCCCTTGTGCAGGAGCACGTGGAGGTGGGGTTGGAGACGCAGCTGAAATGCGAGCCAATTACGCACAGGTGTCTGCTAGATCGTGGCTGTTTCTCAATCTGTGTACTTGTGCGGACTTGTGTGCTCGTGGACTCGTGAAACGTCATCACGCGCGGCCCAAGTCCTGTTCCAATTCAAAGTTCGCTTCTCAGCAAGTCCGCTGGAAATCCCGGATGAGAACTTGCTCCGCCCGTTTACCGAGGATGCATCAGAAGAGACTTGTGCGTTCTCCGCATGGATCTACTGTAATATCCGCCAGCTATATTTCCCACAATCCGTTTCGCTTTGAGCACGTGGATCACCGCGAGCCTCCGACTGCTGCGGCCCTCCTCCTCAAGCACCGAGCCGCGCTTCAGCTGATCAACAGCTGATCGTGCGCATGTAAATAAATGCGGAGATGTGACCGGTTTAAAGGAGCTGTATCATGCTATTTTAGCCATTCCAAAGTAAAGTATAGGCATATATATGATATATTCTACCTCTATCACTATGGAGTACTCATTTTTGAGAGAAATATAAGTATTTTTGGGGGGTATTTTCCCTACCCGGAAGACAAGACGCTTCGATTCAGTTAACTCCGCCCCTCTCTCCGCTCATTCCACATTTGCAGTATTATAAATATAAATATTGCTGCAAAAAGTGAAGTTACTTCACATAATGCAGTTATAAGGAGTTGACATGTTGACAAATGGCTAACACACAAGCTAACACGCGTTTTGATTGACTCACCGCTCAGTCAGGCTTCCCCATGAGATCGCGTTGGTTATAAAAGTTAATCCACTTTGATTCTGGCCAAGGTTCACCAAGCATCCATCAGGTTGGTTGATATAGTAGCTGAATCCCGGAAAGAAATTCCAACTTCTGGCGAGTGCACTCTTCTTTAGGAAGGTCGAATACTCCTGTTCCTCTCGTAGCCAAACGCGCATCCGTGGCATTATCGTTCGGTAAGAAGAAAGAACAGGCGGTGTCCAGAGTAGGTTAGAAAGAGCTCAGTCTTCAAAACAACACTTCTGGGCCGTGGGTGCGCTTGATTAGCATCGCGGGACAGCACAGACGCGTCGGAGAGTTGCTGCTTTCTTTTTTTTCGTTTTTTCTTCTTCTTTTAAAAAATAATTAATTAATTAATTAAAAAGCTGTTTTATAAATAAAAATCAGGCCGTAAGGCATTACATTACAGACGTAGAGCACTTCCGTTCCTTTGTGACGACACAACTGAACAGCTCAGTCGTTTACCAGGAGAGGGCGGAGCAGCTGCTCAGAGAGCAGGATTCAGGAGGATTACTTAGAACTGCGTGAATGAAGCCAAAAACCACTCTGGGGGTGTTTTGATAAGGAAATAGCATAACAACATGGCTAAAAACTCCAAAAAGTCGATTTTGCATGATATAGGACCTTTAAGAGTCTTTAGAAGTGTCTCCCAGCTCAAGATGGTTTTCTGAGCAGAAGTGTTAAAACAACTTGGTCATGCTTTCATTTTCTCATAATGATCAGCAATATTAAGTCGTATCGTCATGAACAGGTTATTGAGGACAAATGCATTTTATTACATTGTATTATTAAGGGGGCACTGTAGACAAATCTTTATGTGGGAACTTCCAAAACAGTTTCATATTTTAAAGTTTAAATTGTTTGTTCGGTTTTTTTCAGAATAATTTGCAACCCCTAAACAAATTAATAAATAATATTTGACCTATTTTTTTTAATTATTGTTTCAGTTTGCACATCAGATATGTTTAATTACTTTACACATAATGCCTTATCTATGTAGGCTATAAATAACTAATGTAAAATGTTATTTTTTTTTACAGCAAAAGTTTGTAATTGATGTCTTTAAAAACATCTTTCCACTTCGCCTGCAGTGTCTCACCCTTTTAATTTCATATGAGGTGATTTAATGTTATAAAACTCACAGCCCCATGTTCATGAGCTACTTCCTGTGATGTCATCGAGTTCACTTGTTCCAAACGCTGAAATAGCCGAGTCCACACTTGTGAACTCCTCAAGTCCGTTCTCCGAGTCTGCACCCGCAAGTCCGTACCCGGAGTTCACAAGTACAGAGTACGCATACTGGGGATTGAGAAACGGCCCATGTTCTGTGGTTGGTGGTGGTGGTTGCATAGCGTTGAAAAAATGTCAACGCTATGCAAATACAGAGCCGCTGCGGCCGCCCGTATCGTGCCGCTCTCCTGTGGATTTCCGGAGGCTTCTTTCCGGTCGCCAGGCAGCATAGGGAATAAATGGAAGCTCGCAGCTCTCTTCTCTTCCGTCGCTCTTGGTGTGAGGGCGCCGTCTTTCGCGTAGAAAGAAGTGGGTGTGGTTTATCAGGCTATATTTTTTGTGACTTATGTCGTTGCATTTGTTGCCATGGCTCATTCAACATAATTTTTTACCAAACTTTTCTTTACTGCTTAACTGGATTCAAACACTCACATGCACATCACTATAGTGGATTCCCTGGACACAGAGAGCAGGATTATCAGTTAATTACGATTTAGCATACCATAACAGGAGATGTTAACACATGGGAGAGTGCAAATTATCAAAATATTCCTAATATATTTCATCTCAAGATCAATAATTGACAATTGACATCAAATCCATGAACCATTTATTTATTTTTGACTGTTCAATGTTGACTTCCAATAATTGTTGTTTTGCTGCCAGTATAAAAGATAAAACAATACGACAGTGAGTCTTCTTTCCAGAATAATAATCTTTCTTACAGGATGTACAGTATGATGCTGAATAGAGTTATATAAGATGATGTTAAAATATTTATATATCATTAAAAATGAATTCATGTAGCCCTTTCTCTTATTAATATACAGAGTTATGTGTACTGCAAGTATGCTATGCAATTTATTTATTTTAAGTGAAAATATAGAATAAAGGTGATGTGTGGACAGAATACAAAATTCTAACCTTAGAAGTAAATACTTATCATTAGAAGTTTCAATTAATTACCTGGACGACTGAGAATTGAAATTGTTTTATTGAAATGAAATTTAAAATTAATTTTAGCTTTCTTATAAGGCTTATTCTCCATCCATCCATTTTCTTCCGCTTTATCCGGGGTCGGGTCGCGGAGGCAGCAGTCTCAGCAGAGATGCCCAGACTTCCCGATCCACGCACACCTCCTCCAGCTGTTCTGGGGGGACCCCGAGGCGACACCAGGCCAGCTCGGAGACATAGTCCCACCAGCGTGTCCTGGGCCTTCCATGAGGCCTCCTCCCAATAGGACATGCCTGGAGCACCTCCCGAGGGAGGCGACCAGGAGGCATCCGGAACAGATGCCCTAGCCACCTCAACTGGCTCCTTTCGACGTGAAGGAGCAGCGACTCTACCCCGAGCTCCTCCCGGGTAACTGAGCTCCTCACCCGATCTCGGAGGGTGCGCCCAGCCACCCTGCGAAGGAAACTCATTTCGGCCGCTTGTATTCGCGATCTTGTCCTTTCGGTCATTACCCAAATCTCATGACCATAGGTGAGGGTGGGAACGTAGATCGATCGGTAAATCGAGAGCTTTGCCCCGACTCAGCTCCCTCTTCACCACAACAGTCCGATACAGCGACCGCATCACTGCTGACGCTGCACCGATCCGTCTATCGATCTCATGCTCCATCCGTCCCTCACTCGTGAACAAGACCCCGAGATACTTGAACTCCTCCACTTGAGGTAAGGACTCCCCACCGACCTGAAGCGGGGAAGCCACCTTTTTCCGGTGGAGAACCATGGCCTCAGATTTGGAGGTGCTGATCCTCATCCCGGCCGCTCCACACTCGCTGAAAACCGCCCCAGTGCGCGCTGAAGGTCCAGATTTGATGAAGCCAACAGAACAACATCATCTGAAAACAGCAGAGATGAGATCCTGAGGTTCCCAAACCGGACACCCTCCGGCCCCTGGCTGTGCCTAGAAATTCTGTCCATAAAGGTAATGAACAGAACCGGTGACATAGGGCAGCCCTGGCGGAGACCAACACGCACCGGAAACAAGTCTGACTTACTGCCGGCAATGCGAACCAAGCTCCTGCTATGGTCATACAGGGAACAGACAGCCCTTAGCAGAGGGCCCCGGACCCCATACTCCCGGAGCACCCCCCACAGGGCACCACGAGGGACACGGTCGAACGCTTTCTCCAGATCCACAAAGCACATGTGGACTGGTTGGGCGAACTCCCACGAACCCTCAAGCACCCGATGAAGGGTATAGAGCTGGTCCAGTATGCCACGACCGGGACGAAAACCGCATTGTTCCTCCTGAATCCGAGGTTCGACTATCGGCCGGATCCTCCTCTCCAGCACCCTGGAGTAGACCTTACCGGGGAGACTGAGAAGTGTGATCCTCTGTAATTGGAGCACACCCTCCGATCCCCCTTCTTAAAGAGAGGGACCACCACCCGGTCTGCCAATCCAGAGGCACTGTCCCCAACCGCCACGCGATGTTGCAGAGACGTGTCAGCCAAGACAGCCCTACAACATCCAGAGACTTAAGGTACTCGGGACGAATCTCATCCACCCCCGGGGCCTTGCCACCGAGGAGCTTTCTAACCACCTCAGTGACTTCAGCCTGGGTGATGGACGAACCCCCCTCCGAGTCCCCAGCCTCTGCCTCCTCATCGGAAGACGTGACAGTGGGATTGAGGAGATCCTCGAAGTACTCCTTCCACCGCCCGACCACATCCCCAGTCGAGGTCAACAGCTCCCCGCCCGCACTGTAAACAGTGTTGGTGAAGCACTGCTTCCCCTCCTGAGGCGCCGGATGGTTTGCCAGAATCTCTTCGAGGCCGACCGATAGTCCTCCTCCATGGCTTCTCCGAACTCCTCCCAGACCCGAGTTTTTGCCTCTGTGACTGCACGAGCTGCAGCACGCTTGGCCTGCCGGTACCTCTCAGCTGCCTCCAGAGTCCCACAAGCCAACAAGGCCAGGTAGGACTCCTTCTTCAGCTTGACGGCATCCCTTACTTCCGGGCGCCACCACCGGGTTCGGGGATTGCCGCCGCGACAGGCACCAGAGACCTTACGGCCACAACTGCGAGCAGCCGCATCAACAATGGAGGAGGAGAACATAGTCCACTCGGACTCCATGTCTCCAACCTCCCTCGGAATATGGGTGAAGCTCTTCCGGAGGTGGGAGTTGAAGACCCTACTGACAGAGGGATCCACCAAACGTTCCCAACAGACCCTCACAACACGTTTGGGCCTTCCAGGTCTGACCGGCTTCCTCCCGCCTGCCAGCGGATCCAGCTCACCACCAGGTGGTGATCGGTTGACAGCTCAGCCCCTCTCTTCACCCGAGTGTCCGAGACACGCGGCCGGAGATCAGATGACACAACTACAAAGTCGATCATCGACCTCCTGCCTAGGGTGTCCTGGTGCCACGTGCACTTATGGACACCCTTGTGCTCGAACATGGTGTTCGTTATGGACAAACTGTAACTAGCACAGAAGTCCAATAACAGAACACCACTCGGGTTCAGATCGGGGAGGCCGTTCTTCCCCATCACCCCCATCCAGGTCTCACTGTCGTTACCCACGTGGGCGTTGAAGTCCCCAGTAGAACAATGGAGTCCCCAGTCGGAGCACTATCTAGTACCCCTCCCAGGGACTCCAAGAAGGCCGGGTACTCTGCACCGATGTTGGGCCCGTAGGCCGAGACAACGGTGAGAGACCTGTCCCAACCCGAAGGCGTAGGGACGCGACCCTCTCGTTCACCGGGGTGAACTCCAACACGTGGCGGCTGAGCTGGGGGGCTATAAGCAAACCCACCCCAGCCCGCCGTCTCTCCCCGCGGGCAACTCCAGAAAAATGGAGAGTCCAGCCTCTCTCCAGGAGTTGGGATCCGGAACCCAGGCTATGCGTGGAGGTGAGCCCGACTATATCTAGCCAACCTCCCACACAAGCTCAGGCTCCTTCCCCCCAGCGAAGTGACGTTCCATGTCCCGAACGCCAGAAGCTGCGCACGCGGACCAGGTCGTCGAGGCACCCGCCTTTGACTGCCACCTAGTCCTCTCTGCACTCGACCCCTACGGATCCCTCTGCGGGTGGTGGGTCCAGAGGAGGGCGGGCCCACGTCGTCCCTTCGGGCTGTGCCCGGCCGGGCCCCGTGGGCAGAGGCCCGACCACCAGACGCTCGCATTCGAGCCCCAACCCCAGGCCTGGCTCCAGGGTGGGGCCCCGGCTGCGCCATACCGGGCGACATCACGGTCCTTGTTCTTGAACTGTCCATAGAAGTCTTTGAACTGCATTTCGTCTGACCCATCACCTAAGACCTGTTTGCCATGGGAGACCCTACCAGGGGCATGAAGCCCCAGACAACATAGCTCCTCGGATCATTCGGGCACTCAAACAACCCCACCACGTTAAGGTAGCAGTTCACGGGGAAGGTGTGGAAGTTAATTTTGACAAATAAAATCAACAAGGCCTAGAATCAACAAATCAAATTTGTGTCTTTACAGAGGTCATTTTTATTTGTCAAAAAAAAAAAATGTGGAAGTTAATTTTGACAAATAAAATGACCTCTGTAAAGACACAAATTTGATTTGTTGATTCTAGGCCTCTTTTCCTGAAAAGGGGTAAAAGGTTATCAGGCATGTATAGAATAGAAATACTTTATTGTCTACCATGCACAATGATGGTAGAAATTTGCCTTTGGCTGGCTCACACATTCAGGTACATTTGCCCAAGAAATATAATAAAATACATATTTCTTGGGCAATACATACATATACATAATACATTAAAGTACATTATAAAATCAGTTAATTGCAGACACAGCAGCAGCAGATTTACCAGCTCTTCTTCATGCTGTTATGATAAAAGCTTTGTTTCTTAAGAAACCACTTTGTTCGTATTTGTTGTCCACATCTGTCTGTTCAGAGGTGTCCAAACTTTTTTCATCATTGGCCACATTTTGACATTTATGACGTTAAGATTGACCATTTTAATCAATTTTGGAACTGTATTATTCAAACACCTAAGTAGCAGTGGTAGCCGTGTACTTTGTCTGACCATCTATTTTACACCGTCCTCCACAACACTTGGGAAACCCTCTGACAATGGGCTGCATCTAAAAAGTGGCAAGAAAGCTCCTTTCTCCTTTTCGTTAACCTTTGAGGCGACGTCATGAGGTCGACCTTGAGGAACCTTCCGTAGTTAGGATCAGGAGCTTATTTGTTGGTATACATTTGCATTTGATTCTATATGCAAATATCATGCTGCATTAAAACAAATGTTAACTATGGCAAAAGCCTAGTTTTAGTAGAACAAAATCAACTATTGTAACAATATGTAAAATGTAAAAACAACAACACCTGTATCTGCAGCACCAGTGACTTTACCTCATTCATTTGTTAACTCAAAGAAAATGCCATATTAGATCATTTTTAAAGTCTCAGTTCAGCAATAATTATTTTATAAGTACATTTTTAACACGTATCTTTGTTGATGTCAAATACCTTTGCAATAAAAGTTGTAAAACTGGGAAAGTTGATGCTACAACGCGCTGTGATTGACCAAGACAGCAGTGTTTCCTTAACTTTGCGAAAGGAGGGAAACAGCGCCCCCAATTTGACGCTGGTGGCCAAAAAGTGTACTGCATCCATATTTACTATTGAGAATGAATGGGAGAGAGTTAGTATAGTATTAACCAGTTGCGGCGCAAAAGTAGGTCACTCTATGGCAGGCCAACGTTTGGGCACCCCTGCTCTATGCAGTGCAATGAATTTAATGTTATTAGTATTACCAACATAATCCAGGCAACTGCACAAATGTCAATTTATAAACATCACTCTTACATTTTTACGGATTTTTACCAAATCCTGTCCAGTTCACCACAGACGACGGCATTAGAGTCTGTTCTTTCCAATGGGCAAGGAAAGCCCTTCTCTTTGGTCCTCGTGCCGGAGAGCTTACATTGCGACTCCAAAAGACACTTGGGGAAAAAATGTTCTAATGTTGCTCTGGACCTCGTTAAAACTGCTTAAAAGCCTAGCTCTGTAGAGTTTAATTTTTTTCTAAAAACCCATGTGACAACGCTTGGGTATGTGTCATATTTTTAACCATGCTACGATCAGCTCTGACCATTGGAGCTTTTAAATCTGGGCTGAACACATCACTGTTTGCAGTCACATTTTCATAAGGTACAGATTTTGTTGTTGCTGTATTATTATTATTATTTATTGTGTGTCTGTGTGTTGTTTCTCAACTTGATAAATTGTGTATACAGTAGTATTAATTTTCTACTTACTGTGCTTTAAATGTGTTATGGATATTTGGGAAACACTTTGTGTTGCCTTAATTTTGCATGAATGGTGCTCTATAATGTGCCTTCCCTTGAACTGCCTCCAGATCTGTGGTCAATGCAGTTTTAACCGTGCCACATGGCTTTATTTAGGCTCTGAACCTTGAACCCAGCTCGGTCTCACATTAATTAATTAGTTATTGAAATTACAATAGTTTTAATTTCATCCGCCCGGTCAGCTGTCCCTCTGGCACTCTGTCCAAATCTGGAGATGTGCTTTAGTCCTCTCCAAACGTCCCGCACGTTGTTCTGTGCAAAAAAGAAAGAAAATGATCATTAAGGCCACCGCGTGCCTAATTAGGCACTTTGAGCATAAAGACAATACATTCACAGGACTATAGCAGGCAGAACACCACATTTGGAGGATATCTCTCAATATCCTTGACCGCCTGCTCAGTTGGGCTGTTAATTAGAAGCACAGAGTGGTGGCCTGGAAGATAATTTACTGTGAAGATGGAATTAAGTCGTACCCCACAGACCACAGGCCAAGATACAGACTCACCACTAGAACAAGAAGCTTTGCTAAAAAGAAAAAAAGGAGCAAGAAAATCAAACAGACAGCATTATCTCTGTTGTCAACTTTTATGTTAATTCTCTGTGTGCTGGAATGACAAATACGTTTTAAGTCAATGTAATTAATTTTCTAATGGGTTTGCCATGCTTGCCTTGGACCGGATTAATATTTATCCTCTTATTTTTTGGCACTGTTCGTCACAGATTAATTAATGTTGGCCTTGGGTTGGCTGCAGTGATCACATAGTCCGCCCTACTGCAGGACTCAATATGCTAAACAGAAAATCCCATAAAAATCCCCAGTTCTGTTTAAAAAATGTGATAATGCCTTACCAAGCATGTCACATTAAGAAAATACTGAAGTCCGTGCCAAGAGAAATGTCTTTATGCCATTGTTGAGCAACCACTCCATCCATTGATTTGTAGCAGAAGTCATTCCTAAGAATTCCTTAGGGTAAAACTTTCTTCATAAGGACGATGATCTCCAGATATAGCAAAATAAATTATTCATCCGAGTCAGAATTCAACAGTTTGTACCTACTGAGCAAACTTCTTTTCTTCTTACCAGTTGGCCAGGTCTGCACCTTTCAATGGGTGTTTCAACGCTGATCTTCTGTGCATATCCTCTGGCAACAGACTTGAAGAACAGCACTGAGCACAGCCGTATATGATCCGGTCTTTTTTTTTTTTTCAAGAAATTTGTCTCATGCTCCTCTGAAAATAAGACTTATAGCTCTGAATCCTGTTAATTTAATAATGGTCTTGAATTATAGAAAGTTTAGTCAGAATGTAGTTTTCAACGCAAAAAGGGCTAAATATATTTTGGCCTATCAAATATAAAACTACATGCTTGCAGGCTATTTGTGGCCTGTTAATTAGGCTACGTGCAGACAGGGATAAGCTGTGTGAATATGATGATTGATAAAGAGCAGACCCGTCGACAAGGGGGGGGACAACGGGCACTCTTGTCCTGGACCCCAGGACCATTAACCTTTTTCCTTCAAAACATGTCTATGTCTATTTTAATAAAATAATTGAATATTACATTTAAATGTAATTTCCTACTTAAAATCTACTCAACAACTGAAAACTATTATTTTTTGTGAATATAAATGAGTTCCCTTTTTACGCACCTCCCCCCGCTTGAGATGAAAATGGTTGGGTCCAGCTTCTACTGACACTTTATGCTGCCATATACTTCAATGACTGAAGTATATACGTGCAATAATCTCTGTATCAGCGTCACTTTAATCTCTGAATCAGCATCACTTTATCAACCACCTTCACCAGGACTCGAAGGTTTGCACTGCTGACATTTTTATAGTCTGTACTAATTTTATTTGTATTCTTTATACTTTTTGCCCCTTAACATTAGAAAACCCAGGGATTTCGACACCCCCCCAGAAGTCCTGGAGCAGGGTCAAATGACCCTTAGGTCCAAACTGACGACTCTGATGGCTGCAATTTGCATCTATTCATTTGTAAATAGGGCCTGAGAAATCAGCAGCGGAGGGGGAGGGGGACCCCGACTCACACAAATGTAGGTCTGCACTTTATATTCTAAATGCAAACATAAGGTAAAACACATGCAGTGAAAACAGTGAAGGAGCTGGTCTACATGTCTGAATACTGTTTCTAATTACAGGACACATCTTCACCGCAAATGCCACAAGCACTAACGTTTCAAAACAATGTCAGCATTTCATTTGGAAGAAAAGAATGAATTTGAACATTTTTACTGATTTTCATCAGATTGGACCTCATTCCCATTGTTGGCACATGAATAAAACCACTGTATTTTATCCTATTGAATATAATGGAAATAAGGCATTTCCAATGGATTTTACCCTGAAAACTTCCATTTTTAAATCTAATTGTGATATCAGGGTTTCATTTGGAAGAAAATTAGTGAAATTTGACATTTTTACTGTATTTTATAAATTTCAACTCATTTTTGACAGTTGGTAATGTCAACTCTTTTAAAAAAAAATCACAATTCACAGGTTGGGGTGGGGGCAGGGCAGGGCTGTGATAATTTCCATACCTATAGGAGTAACCATTGACATAACAAAAGCAGCTGAGGACAGGTGTTAGCTAAAATCCTTTTCAGTTGACCCGTCTCTGGGTTTTACATGGTATAAAGGTCAAATGACCCCTCTCTGGGTTTTCTAGTGTTAAAGTGTTTTATTCATTGTATATAAGATACCTAGTTTCAGTGTTCCACATTGTTTTCCTGGATATGTACGTCTTTGCCGTGTTTTTGTGGGGTTTGGTGGATTTTTTTTTACTGCAGTCCATAATGTTCCTGAAGAAAGCAGCTTTTTAAAAGTAAACAGCTAACTTATCAGCTAAAGCCATTTGAAACCTACACATGTCTTCTTCTGAGACACTGAAGAGGCACCAAGAGCCCCCCACACCTACAGCACAGTGGAGGCATCACAAGGGGAGCTACAGGAAACAAGGAAGGGACAAACAAGGAGGTATCCGGGTGAGACTCACAGCTAAGGATAGGATATATTGTCATTGCAAAATTAATCACAACAAAATTCATTTAGAGAGCACACCCTTTCATAACAGCATGAAAAACATAAAACATAAACAAACAAAAAATCTGTATTAATATCATAAAGGTCATTTCAAGTGCTGACCAGCGATTTACTCACTGGCCTCATGACATGTCCAGTTAAACTTTCAATAGGGCCTTCACCGCCCTGAGGAAATAGCTCCTTCTCAGTCTTTCCTTCTAGGCCCTGAGAAACCTGAGACGTCCAGAGGGAAGTGTTTCAAAAAGGCAATGTTCTGGGTCAAAGCTGTCAGAGCAAATATTCCTAACCCTGTTCTTGAGGTGAGTGGAATAAATCTGCTCATGAGAAGGTAGAGGGGCTACAATAATCCTCTCTGCAGACTTGACGACTCGTTGCAGGTCTTTCTTGTCCTCCAAGCAGCAACTAGAGAACCACTCGGTGCACGCTCTCGATAGTGCTATGGTAGAAGTTGGTGAGTAGGTTCTTTGGCAGAGCAGCCTTCCTGAGGGACCGCAGGAAGAAGAGCCTCTTTCTTCACCATCTCCTTGGTGTTTATCCTCTATGTTAGGTCCTCGGAGAAATGGATGTCAAGATATTTAAAGCTCCCCTCCTATTCAACCTCCTCCCCGTTTATCCCCAGACCAGTGTGGTTTTTATGCTTCCTAAAATCAATAACAAGTTTCTTTGTTTTGTTGTTTTTTTGTATTTAGGAGCAAGTTGTTATCACAGCACCAGTCTGTGAGCCACACATGCCTTCTACTGTTCTGGCTAATGCACGTTCACTGGAGAAGAAAACAGATTAACTGCTAAGCTCTTTCCAGAAGATGGCGAAAGACTGTTGTGGACCAAAGGAAGCTGCGCAGGAGGAAGAGGAAGGAGGAGGTGACCAGTGCAGGACACCACGCTCTGAAACAGGGACAAACCCAAGAGGTGCTGCACCGTTTCAGAGAAGCATTGAAGGCAGCCAGCCAGGTTTCCTCCGGGTGCTACCTCTACCTCCAAAACAGGTTGACCCACAATGGCAGCGCGGCTCAGGACTAACACCTGAACTCTATTTCGTTGTATGGTTGTACAATGACAAATAAAGCACTTACTTAGTTACAATAATTATATTAATTGTTATCAGAGCTTGACTTGAGCAGCTCAAATATAGCTGCGTGGTGTGCCGAGAGCTGTCCGTGTGCATGGTGGAGAGAAAAGGAGAAGGGAGACGTGTTGGTGTGGAGAGAAAGCCGGCAAAGCGAAACAGTAGATGTACTTGTCAGGGACAGAGATACAGGTGAAACTCGGAAAATTAGAATATCATGAAAAAGTTCATTTTTTTCTGTAATACAACTTAATATGTGAAACTAATATATGATATAGACTCATGACATGCAAAGTGACATACAGTATGTCAAGCTTTTGTTTGTTTTAATTTGGATGATTTTGGTAAAAAAAAAAAAAATTCAAAATCTTGGAAGATTAGAATATTACATGAAATCAATAAAAACAATGATTTTAAAGCTACTCTAAGCTACCCTGTTTTGGCGGCATCGCTGCATTCCCACATTGCGTTGCTATAGATGCACCACATTCGCAAACAGCAGCAAACCTTGTGCCGCAGAAGGAGACCTGCGCCGCATCTCCCTCACCTCGCAGCACATAAACATGCAGCAGGGGGCAGCACTACGAACCATAAGCTGAATCGGAGGCAGGGGCAGCAGAAGAAGGAAGGGGAGGGCCATGAAAGATTCAAATGAATGTTAGCTGAGCTTATGCTTTTCACCAGCAGACCCTTATTTTTGGATTAATGGGTGAGTAATTTTTTGTGTACTTTGATATTTAGTTCATTACCTGTACAGAGTTTTGAATTTGTTGTGCAATAGCACACACTGTCCGTTTATTTATTTATTTATTTTTTCTCTGATACTTGATTTTGGAGACAGTTTGGCTTAACTAAATTGCCTGCAGTTTTCCGAGTTTTATATACGTCCATTTATATTTGTACAATACATTTTTGGTTAAAATACACATTTAACGTGTGTTTTATGCATTGCAAATTCTGACAGATACTGATGTTCAATGTTTTCAAAGGGCATTATATTACCAAATTGATTGCAGTCTTTATAATTTGTTATTTGTAGCCATTGAAGTTGTGAGAAATGTGTGATTGCTTGTGAAGCTTTTGTTGTTATTGCTTTACTTTGTTTTTGCGATTTAGAATATTTTTGGGGGCCCATATGACATCGTCCTGGGCTCCAGCAAGTCTGTTGACTGCCCTGATAAAGGGCATCAAACACTGTAGACACCCGTCTTTACCACTTTGTTTAAAAGGTTATTTTAGAAAGACACTAGGTATAACAAAAATTTGTTTAAATACCTCGTCTTTACCACGCTGAGGAGGATTAATCACAAAACATACCCAGAGGTGCAGCGTCACAGCATTCTCTACTGTGTGAGGATTCACGACAGTACAACTAGGTCTTGTTCTTGGGTTACTTTACTTTACTTTATTTATTTGATCAGGGACAATGCACAAACAACATTAGTCTAAAAAAGAAGAGATGTCATGTGCCAGGTTATAGCAAAAATGCTAATTTCCACCCGCAGTCCCTGGACAGGTTGATGTTATACTTACAAAAGTTCATAAAATATATACAGAATAATACATAGAAGCTCACATCATAAAAGCACTTTCTATCATTCACTCTCACTCACAGTTTACAGCGTTCATATCGCAGTCATTCAGTGCGTACAGGTTTGCTTTGATAATAACCACTGTTTGGTCAGGCGTGTAAATGTGCTATAATTTGTGCATGAAATAATTTCGTTTGGAAGAGTGTTCCAAAGGCTCGCTGCTTTATATGAGAATGATTGTTGACCATATGCAGTTTTGCGTCTTGGTACGCTGCACTCTCCTCTGACTGTCGACCGTGTGGTTCTAGAGATTCTCTCCGAATTGAGTGTAAAAATTTTCTCAAAGGGGGAGCAGTAATGTTATGGATTATTTTAAACAGAGCAGAAATTTGATTATATGTAATAAGGTTTTCGAAACTCAGAAAGTTATATTTACTTTGTACTTTACAGTGATGGTACTTACGAGGCTTTTTATCATGAATTTATGGCCCTTTTATATAATGATTCAAGTGATTTTAACGATGTTTTACACGCCTGAGACCAACTAGACATGCAATACAGAAAATGTGGAACAATCATAGTGTTGAGGTAAGTATTTGAGGCCTCTGTAGTTAATGAGTTTCTAATATGTTTAAAGTTCATCAAGTTAAATTTCAGTTTGTTACCAAGTTTTTTTATGTGACTTTTAAAACCAAGATTCGAATCAAGTATTAGACCTAACTATTTTTGTTTCGTTTACATTTTTAATTTTTTGTCCATTTACTTGAATTTCTTGAGTTTGTTGTAATTTACGTTTATTCGAAAAAAACATTGAGACCGTTTCATCAACATTTAAGGTCAGGCAGGACGTCTGCAACCATTCTGCAACTTTTTTCATCTCTTTTGATAATTTATCAGCAACCTCCAGCTGGTTTTTCCCAAAAGTGAAGATAACCGTATCATCAGCGTACATGATCACGTCAACGTCAGAGCACACTGTAGGGAGGTCATTTATATAGATGCTAAAAAGCAAGGGTCCCAAAATAAACCCTTGCGGAACTCCCATTGAGGTGGCTCTAAACGCAGATTGGATGTTATTTACTCGTACACACTGATGTCGGTCGCTCAAATAAGATCTTATCCAGTTTTGGGTGTGCTCAGAGAGACTATATTGATTTAATTTACTGTAGAGTATCTGATGATTGACGGTGTCAAAAGCTTTACGCAGATCAAGGAAGACTGCTCCCACCACCCTTCCCTGATCCACATATGCCCTGACAGTTTCCAGGAGGTAGCAAAAGGCAGAGTCTGTTGAATACTTCCGTCTGAAACCAAACTGCATTGGATTTAAGAGCGCTTGTGAGTCAAAGTGGGCGGTAAGTTGCTCCGCCACTGTCTTCTCGAGCACTTTTGACGCACGTGAGTAAAGTCAGAAACCATGATATTTCATATTTTGATTTCTTAAAAACAAATTTGGAAAATGTTTTAGAGATTTACAGAACAAAATAACTTCCACCTGCATTTCCATCAACCTCTTTAGTTTTATTGTTGTTGTTCAGAGATGGGTGGAGTAGCCACCATTTTTACTCATGTAAGAGCAAGAACCAGCCTAAGTTCAAAATAAACATTTGAAAAAGAAAAAGAAAAGAATTGACAAGAAGAAGAGCTTTATGTATATATAAGCTCTCGGTGCCTTTTCTCTTTCCTCTGCTCCTGATGAGGACCCACGTAAACTATAAATGAAGTACCATTTAGGCTAACCATCAGAATTAGCAGCATTTTGCCACTGCCTTGGTATTGATCTACTATTGCCATAGCTTTTGCTGTTTTATTAGAGAACAGCGACAGTGACATGTGCCTTCACTGTCCATATTTAAAAATATATATTATTAATTAGACTAATTCATTGTTTAATTATCTCATCCAGGCCTATTATTTATTTATTTTTATTTATCCTATTAAAGACGTCTGTTTTCCGGATGAACTTAATAATAATAATAATAATGCCTTACACTTGTATTGCGCTTTACAAGCCTGTATTACCAAGTTTCTCAAAGCGCTACACTGTCGTCATTATTCATTCACTCCATACTTGGTGGTGGTAAGCTACTGTTGTAGCCACAGCTGCCCTGGGGAAGACTGACGGAAGCGAGGCAACCAGTCTGCGCCATCGGCCCCTCCGACCACCACCTACCACTCACTCGCTCACTACATTCGCTAGGCTTCCTGGTGTTACCAAACGGTCTCCCATCCAAGTACTAACCAGGCCCTTCCCTGCTTAGCTTCCAAGATCTGACGGGATTGGGCAGAGCAAAGGCGGTATGACTTCAGCCAGACGTCCACATGGGGGAGCTGTGGCATCATGCATCGTTCTCCCATTCTTTTTTCCCTCTAGTTTGTGACCAAATAAAACATTGAGAGCAGATATAGTTTATTAAATTTCTACCCCAGCACATTATAGATCAAGTGTAGAATCTCTGGGACTCATACCTACCCTGATTTGCACTCTTGCACTTTAAGAAGGCCACAGTTTTGCCCATTCATCTGGTCTGAATTGCCTTTTTTCCTCCACAAATCAAGCAAACCAGAGGTTGCACTGCAGCTGCTATGGAGTAAACCAATTTATTTTCATAAGCTTAGGCAGGATTTATATGAGAGTGCATCAGAAACCTCTCTTAGTGCAACTAAGGCCACTGTTCCCCAGATGAAAGATGTCTTCTTTCATCAAGGGGAATAGAGGAGAGGGGAGAAAAATAAGTGTTTGATCAGAGTGATGGGGAATTAGTCAGAACCGTGATTTCCAAAAGAGCCTAAAAAAAGTCTGACTATGAATGAAAGTTATTTCATTCTTGAAGGAACACTGCCTAACATTTTGGACTATACTGTTACCATCAGGACAAAACATGCTCCTAATGACCAGCTCAACACAGAAAATGCTATTACTGCAGTGGGTAATCAAAGAATGCATTTGGATGATAACCTAACCTGTTTAAATCTCAAATTCCTCAGACTTTAGTCACATCTCCATGGAGACGAGCTGGAGACGTACCCACTCCCGCTAAAGTTGCAGTCATGTCTTAGGAGAGCTGAGCTTAAGTTGGTTTGTACATTTATAAGGTATTTAAATATTTAATTAATATTTAATTTAAAGAAAATAAAAGTATATTGAATCTGTAGGATTAATGTTAGCATGTTATATCAGTCATTGTGACTTCTTGTGCAATAAAGACTTCTAGAGATATTCCTGCATTTGTCTTCACTCTCCAATAGGTTAGCCCAAACAACTTACAACCAATTTATTATAATTTAAGGTGCAAAACATTTATAATCTGGTTTAATAATGACTTTCACTAAAACTTCACTAAAATATGCTGTTTTCAATTCCTGGCAATCGCCAGACTAAATATCACAAGTTATATTTAGTCTGGGGACCACCAATTCATTTTCTTGTAGGAGAGGTGTGGTTTACGATTGTCCATAGCCGTTTATTGGGCACTTCGAATGTCTATCAAGCGTCTGCACGTAGCCATAGCCAATCGTATTATCGTATCCCATGACGTATGAAGTAAACGCTCAAGCTAAACTATTTAGAACACAGTCTAAAGCTTGATCAAAAGATGGCGTCGCGTCTGATGCTGTCAAGTTGGATCCGTAAATAAACTTGTATTTTTTTAATCCCTAAACAAACTACAAGCTTCCGTATGTCAAATAGCGCGTCATCGTCTTGCCGTCCCTCTTCGTTCTGTGATTGGTCCCCAAATCCATGTGAAGATTTCGGCCATGGTCCCCAGACTCCTGTGCAGTTCGAAATAATTTGAGCGCACACAGCAACATGGGTATTCCTAGGCTAGTTTTCAATCTAAAATACATCAATAATAAATAATAATACATTTATTTGTAATGCACTTTACATTTGACACCAAATCGCCAAGTGGTACAATGGACAACATAATTAAAAACAATACAGTATACAATATAACACATTACACACATCAAATTCAGAAAATATTGTCTTACAATAATCTTGCGACCCCCACTTCAGTGTCCCATGTCTCCCCAGGAGGTCCCGACCCCTACTTTGAGAACCACTGGATTAGCCTATTGTCATGGTCCTGTGTGGCCACTCCTCCCCTCCCTCTTGTTGTTGTGTTTTGCTGCATCCGAAACCACAAAATTGGTAAGAGGTCTTACGCCAAACCGGATGTGCGTCAGCGTCCGCCATGATAAGATGCGTCCGAATTGGTCTGCCAGTTAGTAAGGAGTTAGGGGAAGTGACCTGTTTGCTAACTATCATAGCCACTTTAGCATAGGGACCTCTGATGCTAACTTACTGGCGATTAGGAGCTATGTGCCATCCCATAAGCCACTGCGGCAATCTCCCCACCCCCCTCGCCCCCACCCTCGAGTGATTCATGCGCAACCACTGTTGATTGACAGGTGCACATTTGATAAAAAATAAAAATATAAAATAAGATTCTGCACAAGCCAAACTTTATAAAAGTGACAAAATACATGTTCGAGTCACCACAGCACAGTCACATGGTTTTAAAGAGCCTTCTCAGTAAGTAAGTAAGTAGTTTGTGCTTTTGTTTTCATTTAGTAGAAACTTAAGCCACATGGTTAATTTGCATACTGTAGCTTTATGAAACAGCTGTTGAGATAAAATAAAGGGAAATGTGAAGGATCATTTGTTTTTTGAAACGTTTGGATTTTCTGCTCATCTGTTTTTTTGTCTCCAGCCTCTGCCTGCTTGCCCGCCTGCCTGTCTCCCTGCCTGCCAGCCTACAAATACTCACCTGTCTGCTACTTACCCTGTCCACTGGTTCTCTGGTCTTCCATTCCATACTTTCTTGTACAATAAAGCCTTGTAACCATTTACTGGCTGTGCTCTGCTTTTGGGTCCTACTGCAGACCGTGACACCTATAGCAGCCTGCTTAGTGTAAGACAGCTGCAGTACATCCATACTGTTCTAGTCCACGAACCAGTAAATCCATCCATAATGTTGCAGTTTTGCAGGTCTCTGCACTGGCATTCTGTCACTCAGTGATTAGACTGTAAAACAACGTTGGGTGTGTAAGTTTCTTCATGGTCTAGTGCCAGAGTTAATCTCTGACATGTCAGAGCCATGAACCATCTCGGATGCTGAGAACCTCAGGGAGTGGTCACCTGCTGGTGCCAAGAGGCAGGTCTAAACACAGTGAGGCTGCGTTCCAAGTTTCATGCAGCTAAAATCTGTAACAGTCTTCATGAAGATGTGAAAAAGGACTTAACTCTGACAATGTTTATAATATCCAGGCTGAAAAACGTTCTGTTTAGCTGAGCATATGACAACTGAAAGTATTATATCTGCTCTCTTTGCTTTGAATTTTGATATGAATAATTCATGATGTCTTAATTTTAATTGATTAGTGTTTATTTCTAATTGTATGTTCTTTAACATTGTCTTGTTCTGTAAAGCATTTACTTTACAAACTGTGCTCTACAAATAAATTTGTTTTGCGCGACAGTTCCTTTGTGAGTAGTTTTGATGTTCTCTCTGCATCGACATAGGTTTCCCCCAGGTGCTTTAGTTTCTTCTATCACAATGGAGAACCCTTTGGGTCAAGGGCTCTCCTGAAAAGGGATTTTGAAATCTTGGGGCTATCCTGGTTAAATAAAGGTCTAATAAAATTGAATAGTTTGCTACAACAACAATGTCATTTTATATACATATACTGTATATACATTATAAACATAATAATAATTTCATTCTTTTGACTATTTTACTATCCTCTGTTGACAAATACTGATACATGTGTATTGTATTGAATTGGATATTGCGCCATTGTGAGCTGTTTGCTCAACTTGATGTCAAGTTGGCGTTTTCGTTGCCAGCTCAGATGTGCTCTTACACAAATGTAGTTTTAGCTGATTTTAACAAAACTTTATCTTAAACCTCTGGGTTGGCATTCGTTTTTCACGTTGCTTTTACTTGGATCTATACTTTCACAACTTTTAAACACTTTCTAACCTCAGCGTGGACTTGTGCTAACCGGCGGCTAGCCGATGGCTACACGACTCACCTCCACGCCCAGTTGGACTGTGCTGGTCTGTGCCACTTGGAGATAATCTTGGAGATAATCGTGGGTAAAACTCAAACCAGTCCCACTAGTGCGCAGCTCGCTGACACGGTGCATTCTTCCGGGAACGTCTCAATACAGTCCAATGCTACCTGTCCACGTCAACAGGCCGGTGTTGTCCCTCGCAGCGAAAACTACTGGCTCCAAATCGGCGCTAAGCCCAAAGGTCTGACTAGTTCGATTCCACGGAAGTCAGAGCAATGGATAGTAGTCCCTGCCAGCAAAGCTCCCCGTAAGCCTGGCTCCCATCACGCTGATAGCATAACGCTGGCAAATAGATTCAACATCCTGGACAACGAGAATTTTCCCCCTCTGCCCACTCGTCACTCAACGCAGCCGGGGCTTACTCACTCTGGGACACCCCTCCAGGACTCTTGGCCTTCAGTGGACCCCCAGCTTCGGTCAGACGCCGCGGTAGTGTGCACTACACCCAGAGGAAACACTGCACAGTTTTGTCCACGTTAATGCTGAGATGTTGATAAAGTTTTCTCCTCAGTGAGGCCCACCACATGTCTTTTAGACCTGGTCCCAACACCGTTTTTTAAAACATTCTATGGATCCTTTAAAGATGAGCTTTTACACATGATGAATTGCTCTCTTCAGACAGGGGTCTTCGCTGCTGCCTTTAAGGGGGCGGCGGTGAGGCCCCTACTGAAGAAGAGCAATTTGGACTATAATGATTTTATAGACCGGTACCGGCAGCACGGTAGCGCAGCGGTTAGTGCTCTCGCTTCACAGCTAGAAGGTCCCGGGTTCTATCCAGTGCTTTTTAACCTGTATATGCTCCCTCTTAGTGATATCATCAGGAGACACGGAGTCAACTTTCATACGCTGATGATACACAGTTGTACAGTACATCTCCATGTCTCCTGATGACACCAGGCCAATGGATGTACTTTTTAACTGCATTTTAGATCAAATCCTGGATGGCATAAAACTTTCTCCAGCTTAATCGGGGCAAAACTGAGGTTTTGGCCCAAAGAGGCCCAGAGAGAGAAACTTTTACCCAAATTACAGTCACTGTCTTTTAATCCTTCCTCACAGGTGAAGAACCTGGGCGGGATGTTTGACTCTGAGCTGACTTTTATTCCACACATTAAGAATATCACAAAGATAGGTTTTTCCCATCTAAAGAACATAGCCAGAGTCCGCCCCATTCTCTCTCGGGCCAACACGGAGACGCTGATGCATGCTTTTATCACCAGTCGTATCGACTACTGTAATGCCCTGCTTTCTGGTCTTCCCAAAAAGAGTATCTCAGGTTTACAACTTTTACAAAATTCAGCAGCTCGCGTCCTGACGAATACCAGTCGGCGGGACCACATTACACTGGTTTTAGAGTCGCTGCATTGGCTACCCGTGTGTTTCAAGATCGATTTTAAAGTTCTTTTAATGGTTTTTAAATGTCTTAATGGTCTTGGTCCTTCTTATCTTTCAGAACTGCTTTTACCTTATGAACCTTCACTGCCCCTTCGCTCCTCCGGCAGGGGTCTCCTAGTTATTCCTATAGTCAACAGAAAGACTCACGGCGAGGCATCTTTCCAATATTATGGCCCTTGCCTCTGGAACGACCTGAGGAGGAGCTCAGGTCCGCAGAGAACGTTCATGTATTTAAGAGCAAACTCAAGACCCACCTTTTTAGCTTAGCTTTTAACTGACATCTATTTATTTAGTCCTAATTATATATAATGATGCCGGGCATATTGTTTTAAATGTTGTAATCTGTAAAGCACTTTGTGATACCTTTCGGTATGAAAAGCGCTTTATAAATAAAGTTTGATTGATTGATGTCATGTCTTTGTTACACTGTTCTTCTGTCTAGCAGACAGTGACATTACTGAACTGAACAGGAGAAATATGAAGTGTGAAGAGTGACTGTGGACTCCAGTGGACACTCAGAGGTCAGGTAAGTTCTTATGAGAGGCACTGTGATTACCGGCAAAGGAAGAAACTGTCCCTCCCTGAGAGGTTAATTAAAAATCTTCTGGTCCCTATATCAATGCGGTGTCTCAGCCATGAACCCTAGTGACCTCTCCATCCTCTCAGACAGACATTGCCATCCATCAGACCTCTCTTTGGCTCGTCTGGCTGGAGTCGAAGCTGCAGAAATCCATAGTGACTTTGACATAGAGAGGTATCTTGCTGCAGCACACTTTTGACAAGAGCTGTGCGAAACAGACACACAAGATAGTGGAGAGTGGCAAGACAAGCATGGCTTAGGTCCCACTGATAATGAAAGCTCTTCACTCTCAAGGAGTGCAAATACATGTCTTGTCCTCTTCCACCCATTCATTCCTTCAAAACTCCGAACCACAAACCAAGTCATGTGGTTTATTCTATTTGATGCAAAAAAAAGAAGAATGCAATGAACATTATATTGGAGAAACAAAACAAGTATTACAGAAGAGGCTTTATACACACCGAAGAGAATGCACAAGCGGCCCTCAATCTGCTGTTCACCTCCACCTCAAAACCACCAAACACTCTTTGAGGACAGAGAGGTCAACATTTTAATTAAAGAAGAACGTTGGTTTGAACGAGGAGTGAAAGAAGCTATTTTTGTCAAGAAAGAAAATCCCAAAGAAAAAGCGAGTACCGCACAGCTCACGTTTGCTCCCAGTTTATTAATACTTGCACCAAAGTCGTAACGTTTCGGGCGTCAAACCAGCCCTTCCTCAGACATGAGGAGGAGTGGGGACACACCTGTTTAAATACAGACTTAATTACAGATTTAATAGACATTGTGCTAACCTCAAATTTTTTTATGTTTGAATCCGAATTCTTTCTCCAGATCTCGGGACCAGCATGGGTTCGAAGATGGCCCCCAGTTTTGCGTCACTGTTTTGTGGACACTTCGAACAGGACATCGTTCTCAACACGACCCGAAATCCGCATTTGCAATACATATCCAACTGGACAAGATACATCGATGACATTTTTTTCATTTGGAAGGGTACAGGCAGCCAACTTAAAGACTTTTGGCACTTCATCAATACTAATGACTACAACCTAAGATTCACCATAGAAAGCGATGCACAAAAGATGAACTTTCTGGACATTTTAATATACAAAGAGTCGAATATATTGCACTCTAGTCTGTACAGAAAAAGCACCGATCGGAACTCCATACTACATGGCAATTCTTTTCATCCCACACCTCTGAAGAAGAGCCTACCCGTGTCTCAATTTAACCGCGTCCGACGTATCTGCAGTTCTGACTCGGACTACCAAACTCAAGCAGACATCCTAGAGAAACGCTTTGAACAAAGGGGATACAGAAAAGAATGGATTAAAGAAGCACGCAACAAATTTGACTCAATCTCTCAAAATGAATGTCTAGCACATAAAAGCACCAAAAAAACGCTGTCCAGCATAAACTGTATCATCCAATATTCACCTATTGGCAAACAAATGGAACAGATCATCACCAAACACTGGCATATCATACGTTCTGACCCAAATTTAAAGGACCTTTCTCTTCCACCTCGCATTGTGTACAAAAGACCTCCCAACTTGAGCACAATGTTGGTTAAAGCTCACTTGCCCACTCTTAAAACTCCTCACGCTGCGTCGGGCAACTACAGGTGCGGTCATTGCACGCAGTGTAACTTCACCCAAAAAACAAAAACATTCAATCATCCACGAACTGGTAAAGTCTTCCATGTCAATGGTGTAATAAGTTGCAACACGAACAATGTCATCTACATACTCAAATGTCCATGCGGTCTGTTTATGTCGGCAAAACTACCAGACCATTGAAAACTCGCATCGCAGAACATAGGTCCAACATTCGGAACCACGACACAAAGAGCCCAGTCGCTACCCACTTCACACAAGCACGTCACAATGTGAGTGCACTCAGATACTTAGGTATTGAACTTGTCAAACTTCCTAGTAGAGGTGGCAACATTGACTCTCTCCTCTTAAAAAGAGAAGCGTTCTGGATTTATACTTTGGACACTTTGAGCCCGAGAGGTTTAAATGAAGACTTTGACTTACGACCGTTTCTATAATTCTATAACTCTTTCTATAACTCTATATATTTGTGTCATTTGTTGGATGCTGGGCGTAGCTTTTTACCACTGTGATACTGTTGGTACAATTTTGTCATTCCTCCCTACGTGCATGTAAATAGTGTATATAATATGTAAATACCACCTTTTATGCCACACACTTGAGTGTGACTCTTCTCTTCGCTTTTCTTTTCTTTCACACTGTGGGTACTTGCTTCATGAGTCTGGATACACCTAACACAAGCCTTGCTGTATGACGATACTTCTCTGATGTTATGCATTGCTTTACTAAGTGTAACAAAGGTACCTTTGATGTTTGTTTTATATATAATATTCTGTACAAATATTTTTCCTTGTGGTCCGCACACAATGTATGCATGTGCAAATGTTAAAAGATTGTAAAAAGTAATTATTAAGATCATGTGACCTCATCAGATGTGTATTTAAACAGGTGTGTCCCCACTCCTCCTCATGTCTGAGGAAGGGCTGGTTTGACGCCTGAAACGTTACGACTTTGGTGCAAGTATTAATAAACTGGGAGCAAACGTGAGCTGTGCGGTACTCGCTTTTTCTTTGTTCATTTATCTTCTTGGGTCCAGCACGCTCGTTCAGATACTTGGATGTGCGCGCCTGCTCTTTTTACAAAGAAAGAAAATCCCTCCATGAACCGGAATGGCGGGTTTTGATTTAATCTTTCTCTACTTTATGCTAATCTCATTCGCAGCCAGCCGACAGGGCTCCGTCATGCCAATGAGGCGCACCTCAGCCAACAACAGATCAAGAGGCAGGTTTTTAGCAGTGATCAGCTGAGAATAGGGCAGGGTAGACCGAAACTCTAGAGACGCTCTACTTCAAAGGTGTTTACCCACAGGTGAGAGTAGCTGTGATTAGAGGGGAGGAGCTGGGCTACGCTCAACTCTTCCTTGGGGTCTTTATCTGGGCTGCGGGCTGAGCTGAACCTTCGTTCACTGACGAAGCCTTTTGGATGAGAGGCGAAACGTTCGAGACTTTAACTACAGAGTACAGAAGATGACTCAAGAACCTTCATTGAAGATGGACAGCTCCTGTCCGACTGAGAGCCTACATAGACATTAGTCTTGTATAGCGACTTTTCCAAAGTCGCTTTACAATTTTGTGCATTGTTCATTCACACTGTGGCAATACCAGTTTTTAGTAACTGTATTTTAAATAATCGTATTAAATATAAGCTTTTTAAATATTGAAACGGTCAGCAGATGGCGCCACCACTCAAAATAAGTATAAAAGCCCACCCTCGTTCACACGCACTTCCTCTGTCTCCCTCACTGGCGTCTTCCGGCCTGGTTGGGCTGCGCCCAGGGTTGTGTGTGCTGTTACATGGGTCAGGTAGCTATTTGTTCGTTCGTCCATTCTCCCATATTGGTTTAGCCGCTAATGCAGGTCTAATTTTAGCGTCGCGGGTGGTTGAGAGCCTCAACGCGCACCACTCCTTGCGTCCATTGCTCGCTCTCGGTGCATGGTGGCTCGGGTCTGCTGGGGCCCTCCTGTGACGGAACTCGGGGGCTATCGAAGCACCGAGCCGGCCGAGAAGGGCTAGATGTGGGCGTGCGACGGTAGGATTGGCCTTGCCTGGTGGTTAGCCTTTATTTTGTAACTGCTCCTCAGCTAACTTCTTTATTTACGTTCAGGTGGATCTAACTGCTGCTGTCTTGTTTCTCCTTGTCTTGCTTTCGACCTTGTTTTGTTTCCTTTTTGTTGACCTGTTCCGGGCATTTTGTGAGCCCAACTAAATATAACGAAAACTGTGATAACCTGTGCAACGAAAGTATGAAATCTCAAAGAAATACAAAGTAAAACATAGAAATAAACCAAACTGATGTACAAGGAACATGCTGCCTCTGTCCTTATGGGTCGAACCTGTGTGCCTTAAAGCACATTTTTTCCAGTTTACACTGGATGGCGTTGTTAGGCTTTAATTTATTATATATACCACTCGTCATGTCACACTTGGCGAATGTCGGCAGCATCATTTGGACAAGCCATGTTCCTTTCAGTAAAACCAGTGTTAACAAAAGTAACAGCTAATTCGTTTTTGTGGAATTGTGTGTTTGCTGCTAAAAACGTGTTTTCACCAGCCCTATTTGTCCATATTATTTTGTACTCTTGCATGTTTTTGTTTTACAGTATTTGTGTGCTTTTGATTTGCTGTGCAATTAATTTAAATGGCAATATAGGACAACTGGAACTGAAGCATTGTTTTGTGTAGTTGCAACTGAAAATTTCGCTAAAGCTACTAAGAATGCTGTGTATTTTGTTTTTGAATAATGTGGTTCATTGTGTGAGAACCCTGTTTGAGAACTGTTTTATGTTGAAGTAATCCTGTGGCAGTAACGTGTACCTTTTTGTTCAGAAACAAGACAGCAGCTTAGGACGCTAGTGTGGACAGACACAGCACTCCTGGCCTCGTGTTTATAGCTGTACCTGGCATCTCTGGGGCTCATACCCCTTGTAGCGGTGGGTAGGTGTGAGATGTGTGTGCCTCTACTACCGATAGCCCAATGGCAGCCGTTGCAGATGCGTGGGAAGCCATGTACAGCCTGTGTAGAGGCAAGTTTTTAATCTTAATGTTCCCCAACTCGAGCCGTCAAGGCCCCTCGCAACGTCGACCGGTGGGTCAGGTGGGTAGAGTGGGTTTTATTGTTGCGACGTCCGGTGAAATGTTGCCGTGGCCCGCGTCATTCCGGACACTGGTCCAATGGTGTCCTTTGGTTTTAAAAATTCGGAAAGCGTAAGTCTCATAGCCCCTTTCCGTCTTCTGTATGTTTGTGTAACGTTACTGTGTGAATGTTCATCGTCGGGACGCCGATGCAGTTTGGGGGGTACATGTGGCAATACCAGTTTTTAGTAACTGTATTTTAAATAATCGTATTAAATATAAGCTTTTTAAATATTGAAACGGTCAGCAGATGGCGCCACCACTCAAAATAAGTATAAAAGCCCACCCTCACACGCACTTCCTCTGTCTCCCTCACTGGCGTCTTCCGGCCTGGTTGGGCTGCGCCCAGGGTTGTGTGTGCGTTACATGGGTCCAGGTAGCTATTTGTTCGTTCGTCCATTCTCCCCATATTGGTTTAGCCGCTAATGCAGGTCTAATTTTAGCGTCACGGTGGTTGAGAGCCTCAACGCGCACCACTCCTTGGCGTCCATTGCTCGCTCTCGGTGCATGGTGGCTCGGGGTCTGCTGGGCCCCTCCTGTGACGGAACTCGGGGGCTATCGAAGCACCGAGCCGGCCGAGAAGGGCTAGATGTGGGCGTGCGACGGTAGGATCGGCCTTGCCTGTGGTTAGCCTTATTTGTAACTGCTCCTCAGCTAACTTCTTTATTTACGTTCAGGTGGATCTAACTGCTGCTGTCTTTTTTCTCCTTGTCTTGCTTTCGACCTTTTTTGTTTCCTTTTTGTTGACCTGTTCCGGCATTTTGTGAGCCCAACTAAATATAACGAAAACTGTGATAACCTGTGCAACGAAAGTATGAAATCTCAAAAGAAATACAAAGTAAAACATAGAAATAAACCAAACTGATGTACAAGGAACATGCTGCCTCTGTCCTTATGGGTCGAACCTGTGTGCTTAAGCACATTTTTTCCAGTTACACTGGATGGCGTTGTCAGGCTTTAATTATTATATATACCACTCGTCATGTCACAACACCTTTACTCGGTGATGGTAAGCTACGTATGTGGCCACGGCTGCCCTGGGTAGACTGACAGAAGCGAGGCAACCAGTCTGCGCCATCAACCACCACCAACCACTCACTCACACACTACATTTGCTAGGCTCCTGGTGTTACCACACGGTCTCCCATCCAGCCAGGCCCTTCCCTGCTTAGCTTCCGAGGTTTGACGGAATCGGGCAGAGCAAAGGCGGTATGGGTTCAGACCCATTTCTTATTTTTTAACTTATGGAAACACATTTGAGTTGTTAAGTTGGTTAGAAGCCTCCTAAAATCATGATTCGATGCCAATAGTTCAATAATAGTTCAGCAATAAATTATATTTACCACCACAACCACCCATATTTAGCCCCCAAAGATATTAAATTACTTTAGACTCGCTGTTCTCACGTCTGGTTTGAGAGCATTTGAAAAATTAGTGAAGACAGTTTTAATGGATTCTTAAGGACAGACTTGACCCTCTATAGTTTGCGTGTAGACCAGATCAAGGTATGGATGAATATAAAAGGCCGGTCCCATTGCTATGCCCAATCCCGCCAGATCTCGGAAACTAAGCAGGGTAGGACCTTGTTTGGACCTGAAGAGGAGACGGCCAGGAAATACCAGGAAGCCTGGGTGATTGTAGGGTGTGAGTGAGTGGTTAGTTGGAGGGGCCAATGGCGCTGATTGGCAGCTTTGCTTCTGTCAGTCTAACCTAGGGCAGCTGAGGCTAGAAATGTAGTTTACCCATCACCCAGTATGGAGTGAATGAATAATGCACAAAACTGTAAAGCAACTTTGAGCGTCTGGAAAAGCACTATAAGAACAATGCATTATTATAATTAATGGGTAAAGAATTGCACTAAGTGAGATGTTGGTGGATCGGATTACTTTGAATGATCTAAGACATCTTTGTATTATTTTGATTCCAAGCAAACGTATTACATTGAAATAACCCCACTTCATTTATTCATTCACTTTTTTGCCACTTGGAGCACAAATATTACAGCATTTATTCAATCCAGTGGTGTAGTTGGTAGAGGTTTGGCCTTTAGAGCGTAAGGTTGTTGGATTGAGCTTGCAATGGGACAAAATGTTTTTTTTTATATCAAGGCTTGGGTCCTGGTCCATGGACCAGTCCCAGTTCACTGGTCCCTGTTATCAATGGATTCCCTGCTTGAGAGGCCAATCATGTGATCACTTATTACATTATCTGCCAGCAAATTGTTATTTTTTTTGCTGTTTACGGCTACATTTGAAACTGTAATATGTTATTGGCTGTTATTACATTGTTGGCTATTATTACTTGTTATTGGTTCCTATTATTATTTTTAAGTTCTCTGTTTACCACAAATTCAAAAAGAATATTACTAATGTATAACAAAGACACCTATGCACTATTCTGCTTACACGAAAAGGACCGGACTCATTGCAAACCAGTAAAGTATGGACCCAATACATTTTTAGGTACACACGCAGCCGAACTGATCTTATTTTGTAGCCCTGAGTAGTAATGCTCACTTCATAAGCAAACCTTCCATTCATGTGTGAGAGCGATGACTATAGAGTCGAGTTAAGTTGAGATTCATGCTTCATACAAAACTCCAAATGTTTTGATTATGATTACTGTAAATGTTTTACTTTTGTACTTTTGTTTCACACTGAGCTCCCACGGTTGGTTTTGTGTGTAAGTGTGTGTGTGTGTGTGTGTGTGTGTGTGTGTGTGTGTGTGTTGTTGTTTTGTTATGTAAACATTTGTAATGAAAAGAGACCCCAGGTAGAATAGCTCCTGCAATGAGTCAGGAGCTAATGGGGCTCTCAATAAAATGAAATGAAATAGCCAGCCTCATTCATTGTTGAAGAAATATTTTTTTTAACGTCAACTATAGCAAACATATTTTGAGATACTGTGCGTATACTTTTACAACTTGGATAAATTAACTGACAACAATGGCTGTCCGTGTATGGCTCTCAGTCGTACAGGAGTTGTCTATCTTCAATGAAGTCATCTTCTGTACTCTGTAGTTGAAGTGTTGTACGACACTTCAACTACAGAGTACAGAAGATGACTCAAGAATCTTGAGACAACAATGGAGTAAAAAAACCTGCAGCTCCAAGAACTGCCTTCTCCATTCCACGTAGATCACATAGGCAGGAACAAGTGTGCAAATTAGAGCACACTAGACAGACTGAGGCAAAAGAATAATGGAAGGAAAGACATGAGCAAAGACAAAGAAATAGAAATACAGCGTTTTGCTTGATTGGTCTTGAAAGTGGACAGATAGCCTGAAGCAGTCTCACAGAAGAAAAGTTAAACATTATGAATCTGCTCTCGTGGTGTTCACTGACAGCAAGGGAAGCTTAAATCACGTCATGCCAGATTGGACGAGAGGAAGGACTTGGTCCAGGAATACCGCGGGGCCACCTCTGCCATAGGCATCCTCATTATACTCTGCACACAGACTCACCCGCATATCCCCATTTGTTGTGTTGACGCTGGTAGAGAGGAACGTGTGTCAAGCTGAGTACACCACATTCAATGATGGGACATGCATTTCTAGGTCTGCGTGGAGGAGTTACATGGCTTGCAAGCTGCTAAGTGGAGAGGTTACGGATATTAAAAGGTGTTTTATGATGATCAGAATTATCAACACTGTTTCAGCCTTTAACATGGGCCAAATATTGAGGCTCTGTACTTTTACACAAAACCATTGTCGTATTCTACTGATAAAGGTTAAATAAGAGAGATGATAAAAGGATGTAGTAGATGCAGAAAGAGTTGAACATTATACTCGTTGCTTTGTCTGTTGCAGGTGCAAAAGTAATATAAGTCTAATTCAGTCTGTAGAAAACTAAAAATGTCAAGGGCATTCAGAAATAATGTGGGAATGGAGTAAATCAATCATTGCTGTCCCTAAAGGGCCTGTCACAATTGGCGCAGGGGCACTATGCGATCATTTGGGGCCTCAAATATGAAGGTTGTGCGAACAGTCTCTTTTGGAGCACGGGCATCTGCACGGGCGACCGCTATTGACCGCATGAAAAGGTGTGAATCGCAGTTGGATCATCGGTCGCAGCTGAAAGTCATGCATGCACAAAATTCAGTGGAGGTCGATTGCGGCTGAATATAGCAGCAACAGGCCGCTACGGTCGCAAGCATGGTGAAAGATAAATCGTCTCAGTCGCGCAGATGGTGAGAGACTGGTGAGCGCCAGGATCAGTCTCGTGCGATGCCTGCTGTAGGTATATAGAGAGACTAGACGCTGTTTCCTCTTCCCCTGTTTGGTCTAGAGTGCAGATCAGGCAGTTTTTTTCTGTCCAAGCCTGGGCCTTTGGAGGGGGAGGGAGATGGGGGTGCTCGTAAACCCGCTGTTGCCTCGTGCACAGGTGAACTCAATATGTGTCAAAACTTCTCAGTCCGTGCGCTTAAAGCGAACGCACATCGAGACGCTTGAAACACAGTTTCACCACATTTCTGCGATGCGTGCGCTTCACAGAACCCATTAACCTGCTAAAAAGAGCCACGTTTGCCCTCTCTCTTTCAACACGGACTTACGTGTTGTATTTTATTTTTGATAAATGGATAAATCATGTGTTTTAAGTGCTGCACGGTTTGAGAAAAGCCTTTGAAGTGAAGTTACGCAGCGCGTAATGTTGGCATGGCACATGGCACGCTGCGTTCTGCACCACCACAGAGTTAACCATTTCAGACAGTACTGGACTGTCACGTTCCCTTCGTGTCTGAGAATTCAGCAAGCTCCATAGACAGAAGCTGGTCACTTCCCCGGAGCAGGGCCTGAGCTCAGGGTCTTGCTGAGCTTGGTGCGTAAAAGCAGTGGTGCGCTAATGCCCCCAGCCATGTGTGGGCGGCCAACATCGTGCACTGCGGGCCCAGTTTATTTATTTATTTATTTCACCACAAAAACGAACACTAAGTTGCGTCAACTAAACAGGCCCATTTTAATTTTACACCAGTTTCATTTGTTTTAATGCGCTGATGTGTCCGAGCCCGACCTGAGCCCGAAAATAAGTTCTAAATATTTGTCCGAGCCCGACCAAACCCGTCGGGGTCTGACGGGTCCCGTCGGACTTCGGTCGGGTTGCAGCACACTAGTCCGCACCACTGTCCGCAATCAATGTCTGTGGCCCGTGAAACACTCGCTCACCAGCCTCTCCCCAGCCACTCACCATTCGCTTTCTTCCTTGCGCCACTCGTATTTGGACACTTTCGAGATCAATCGCATCCAGTCGCAGCCCGTACTCTATTGTGACTGTGACTGCGATTTTTTAAAAGTCTACTTTGTGATCTTTGCGGCAGATGGCAATTTCAATTTTGGCGCAAAAATGGGGGACAAAATTGCTGCGGTCAATGGGCCAATTGTGACAGGCCCTTTACACACCGGTGCTGTTTATCAGGTGTACATCGGGATCAGAGAGTATCGACCCCAGACACTCACCTGTCAGAGACTGGCATAATGGAAATGTAGGGATTGCCGTAAAAAGGGCAGCTTCAGGCGTGCTTGGGGCAGCAGCACCTATCAGCACGCCAGCTGCCTCCTCTCCTGCATTTGCCCTATTTATCAGCGCTCCCTAAACCACTTCCTCCTATCATCTCTACTCACCCTCCAACCGCCTCTGAAAGAAAGCAGCAAATTTTATACTCTATTAATTGTTTTCCACCTGGGCCTTATTTCGGTCCTGCTTATTATTCAGACCTTCACTGCCTGACTACCTGATAACCACCAAATGCTTTGAGCAATTAACAAGCGTTTTCCTGCTGAAGTGTCTAGGAGGAGAAGTCCCTTTGGCGCAGAGGCAAGGTTAGGACGGTGCAAATATAATAGGGAGTCAACAGAGTCAGAAGGTGAGGATGTTTTGTCCGGCAATCGTAAGAGAAATCAATGCTAATGAATGGGTTGGTTGGTGCTCTGGGGTGATAAGAGCTGGGTGTGTATGTGAATGTGTGTTAACAGTGGCAGATGAGGATGTTTTCTTTTATTCCACAACAAGGTATACAGGAGCTTCGACCCATTAGGGAAGTGTACAAAACTAAAGAGCTGGTCAATATGGAGAGTGCTGCATTGATTTAAGATGCCCCAAAGGATTTTTGTATAAAATAGGGCCAAAAAGCCCCAATGTTTTTGGGGTATTTATTTTATGTTTATTTGACCAGGATAGATTCTCAGTGGAATCTGAATCCACTGGGATTCAGATTAAAGTACCGTAAATTTCTCAAATCTCATATTCGAGCCCGCGCTCGAATATGAGCCGCAGGCAGAGGCGTGCTGGCCATAGGGAGAGTCGGGACGTTTCCCGGTGGGCCGCTCGGTTCCAGTGCTTCTGGGCCGGGCCATCATAATAAAAGAATGAAATAATAACTCACTATTCCAGGCCTAAAGGCTTTAACTGGGCTGCAGCAGGAGCATGAGCTGCTGTTCCAGATATAAATGAAGTAACACAAGCGTAATTGTCATGGAAATCTATCAAAATAACGACTGATGAATGAAAATCTGAAAAATATTCGCATCGAACTTTTCATTCTTGCGATTGAGACCAATGCACTATTACGGAGCCATAATTCTGGGCTGGTCTTCTCCAAATTCCCGGGCTGAAATTAGGTCCAGCACGCCCCTGGCCGCAGGTGTCCATAGCCCATGGCGCAGATAAGGAGGAAGAGACACCTCATCCCGGAGAAAGGTGCAGTTGCGGGCAGAGGGAGGGCGGCAGGCACGGCAGTGATAAACGCGTAAAAAGGCCCGCAGAAATGGCCAGTGTAGCCGACCTCAATGTGGAAGTGTAGAGGCCAAGCACACCAGAACACAGAGCGCTGCGTCATGGCATTTCAGAGGCTTTTCTCAAACCATGCGGGGCTTTTCACACGTGATTTATACATTCATCATAAATAAAAGAAGACACGTATGTCCGTGTTGTAAGAGAGAGAGCAAACGTGGCTCTTTTTTGTAGGTTAATAGCGAGTTGGCGACAGACACGAATTTCACATGCTTTCCCTGATGCAGTAGCCCTGACGATGGCTTCTCTCGGCCCTCCAAACAAAGTTCACGGCGGTCTCCCTGTCTGTCGTGGCCAAACCCGCCTCTGTGCCTCTGCAAGATGGTTAAAAGCCTGTGTTTTCACAAAATGTGTAGTTATATTGGAAGTCAATAGAACATTTGTGGCCACCAACGGTACATTGAGAAGAAAAATAAATAAAACTTGGCCTCACAAAAAAATAATAAAAATCAATGTTGTAACTGATCATTGACACTTAAAGCAGAACTAAGTAACTCATGCCCCTAGAGGCCATGAGTGCTACTGCAGGTGTCATAGCATGTTGCATTTATTTTACTCATTAATTGCCCATGAGAGTAAATACTATGCCAATGGCCGCTTGTATTAGAGTTTCAAGACGACAACGCTGGGTGTCGCCATTGCCCCCCATTGCTGTAGTATTTCCATACAGGGGCGGCAAAACAAGCAGGTTTTCCATAAGCAAGCATTGCACTTTAGACACGTTAAAAACAACTTTATAGCCTGGTGCCTAATTTTCCTAAACTTTCAACAGCTAGATATTCCTCCTGTGATAATGCTGGGTTAGGCACAATTAGCAGGGACCAGGCGGGTTTCGTAAGAAACATTTTAGAAATCTCGTATACTAATGAAGGCCAGACTTTGATTGACAGGCCTCTAGCATTAGAGCTACTGTGAAGATCCCACCCTTATACCCTTTTTAGGAACATGTCAGAGCTGGGTAGGAGGAGTCTGTAAATCCACCATGATTTAGGGATATTGTACATTGTGCCACAAGTCAAAGACACAATGGAGATAATTTTTTTTCACTCAAACTTGCCTGTAAATACTGCTAAAGTGGCAGGCAAGTTGCACGGGTGGTTTTCTGGACAGAGGGACTACGAAAAGGATTTATTAAGGTAAACAATAAAGGCTATCTTATCTTATCTTATCTTATCACTTTGTTTCTTTAAAGCTGAGCACAGATTACACGATTCTTTGAGTCTTAAAAGATTTTGCGAAGAATGGAGGGCGCCACACTACACAACGAATTTAGCGCGATTATAGAACGACTGAGAATCGTAAGAGCGGACGCACAACACGAGTCTGTCAAACATCTGATGCTGATGTATTATAATACAGCCGTGTGTCTGTCCTCTCTCCCGCTTCATTTCCTTCTTTGGAAGAGAAAAACTGACCCCAAATCAGCAAAGACAGGCTTCTTGGGTGTGTCCCAATTGTTCGACAATGTCATGTGATCACTGCACAACACAGTTCAGTACTGCAGCCTCGAGTCTTCCGGAGTGGGTAGCGGAAAAGGAAACGAGGGTGGTGGGGAGATGCCAGTGGTGTGAGGGCAGAGGATCTGGCGAGCAGATGTGTGTCACAAGTTCATAAGAGCCCATGAGAAGGAGACCAAGCAGAGAGCGAGCAGACGAGTAGGCGTGGATTGACGACTGACTATGATGACTAAGATAAGTGATTTAATTTTGTTGCCATATTGTTCGAACATTTGAGTTTTTTAATGTTTACATAGGAATACATCATGTTTGCTTGTTTTCTTTTTACAAGTTTTGTTTTAGAGCTGTTAGGCTGATACATGGGTCTGTGCCTGTGTCAAGAGGAAGGCTATATCTACATAACTGAACAATCCCAATCCTGACTAAAAGTGATCTACGAGACTTAATTCCATGTGCAATCCTAGGGAAGTCACATGCCTGAAGGACAGTTTTTCATCATTAACCAGGAGACCGGTCCTTATCAGAGGAGGACAAACAAATCATGGTGTGATTGCTGAGAGACACTACGACTGATCTCAGTTTAGCTGATGCAAAAGGCTGAGGCATTCATCTTTGATGACGGGTTGTATTTTTGGAGTTTCAGTTTTGAGTGCTTTATTTATCATTATGCAACTGTACAGGAGCTTGTAAATGTTAACACCTGAGACAACAAACATCTGTAAAGTATTTTGTGCAAACTGAAGTTGATATAAATTCTAATTAACCTTACAGAATTCTTAATAACAATATAGAATTTTGATCTGAACGCTAAAGACATTAATTGCAATTGATAATTTTATGGTCTTCCACTTTTTTCCAGCACTCTAATACATTTTGAGAAAATTCTAATTCCAACTGTAGCCTGGCTAACACCAGACTGCTGTGTGAGTTCAAATCATTTCGAACTGCGCAGCAGCCTGGGGACCATGGCCAAAATCTTTGCATGGATTTGGGGACCAATCACAGAACGAGGAGGGACAGCAAGACGATGACGCACTATTTGACATATGGAAGCTTGTAGTTTGTTTGGGGATAAAAAAAAAACACGTTTATTTATGGATCCAACATGACAGCAGCAGACGCGACGCCATCTTTCGATCAAGCTGTAGACCGTGTTCTAAATAGTTTAGCTCAAAAGTTTACAGCGGGTACGTCATACGTCATCTGATACGAATACGATTGGCTTATCATCCTTGTGTGACCTTTGTCTCTCCTTGGGGGAGAGACAATAAGAGCTGCTGAAATCATCATGACAGCAGCACAATGTAGTCAGAACTTTGGTTGTGTCTGTATTGTGCTCCTCTGAGTGTTCCTCAGAGTATTATTTTGTAATATTAAATTACTCAAATGAAGATCTGTCTGTTGTTAAATGTTAGGTTCTGACCTGCGTAACTTTAGTTAAGTATGATTGAGAAACCAAAAAATTATCCTAACACTTATCTTGTCTTTAAATCAAACAATGGTTTACACATTCATTCTCAATGCACTAATGATGAGATCATTTTTACATACAATTTTGCCTTGGTTTGTGTCAGTAATGTGTATACTGCATACAAGAATTAATCATCAATCATTCATGGGTGGGCCGAGATACAAATCCTACAAGACGAGACGAGAAATGAGATTGAGTCGAGACGAGATTTTGACATAATCTGCAATAAATAATATTTTGTTCTTATGTTTCCTTTGTATGGAGCCATTGTATTGTATTGTATTGTTTGTAACAAAATAAACAAACTAATAAGGATAGGAATTGATAAGATTTTACCAACATTATTAGACCAAGGCTAATAAATTTAGCTCTTCTGACAGAAAAGTATCTGATTCAATTTCCTATTGCGATTGTAATCATGAATAACAGAATTGGAAGCTTAAAAGTTGATCTCAAGTTGGGTCTCTCTGAATTGCAGGCTATTCAAAAAATAAGAGAAGAAAGAAATATCACAAGATCACTTTACACTGTGACGAGACATCTCGTGGCAATTTTATCTCGCCTCGGCCCATCCTTAATCATTCAATCTATACTACAATGGACAATTCTTGGAGGATTCCAGGCAGCCTACACAAAGTATATGCATAATATGTACAAACTGTTGTGTTTACACTTTACTGTATGGCAGCAATCGGCAGGGGTGCCCAAAGTGGGGCCCGCGGGCCAAATTTGGCCCGCTGAAACAATTCTGTTGGCCCGCCAAAGAGTAATAATAATAATAATGCCTTACACTTGTATTGCGCTTACAAGCCTGTATTACCAAGTTTCTCAAAGCGCTACACTGTCGTCATTATTCATTCACTCCATACTTGGTGGTGGTAAGCTACTGTTGTAGCCACAGCTGCCTTAAGGTAGACTGACAGAAGCGAGTGACCTACTTTTGCGCTGTATGGTTAATACTAACTCTCTCCCATTCATTCTCAATGGTAAATATGGATGCAGCACACTTTTGGCCACTAGCGTCAAATTGGGGGCGCTGTTTCACTCCTTTCGCAAAGTTAAGGAACCACTGTTGTGGTGTCTTGGTGTTTATCACAGAGCGTTGTACATCAACTTTCCCAGTTTCCAACTTTTATTGCAAAGCTTGTGACATCAACATAGGTCATGTCCATGTAAGTCAAAATGGACTTATAAAAGAATTGATGCTGAACTGACACTTTCAAAATCATCTAATATGGCATTTTCTTGAGTAAACAATGAATGAGGTAAAGTCAATGTAGGTAATGTAGATACAGGTGTTGTTTTTTACATTTTACTATTACATATTGCTACAATTGTTGATTTTGTTCTACTAAAACTAGACTTTTGCCATAGTTAACATTTGTTTTATATAGCATGTTATTTGCATAGATATAATCAAATGCAAATGTATACCGAAAAATACAATAAAGTAACTATTATTATTTGCAGTTATATGTGTTTCACACTTGACATCGCCGTGTTTGGCCCGCGACCCACAGGCACTTTTTCATTTTGGCTCTCGGAGACTAAAAGTTTGGGCACCCCTGTACTAGAGAATAGATCAAAAGAAAGCAGGGGTTGTTCCAGCTTCAGCTATGTAATATGACACAAACAATCAAACAAACAAAACACATTGTTGCCTTTTGCAATGTAGAGCTGGAACTTTAATCTGATTTACAGTATTATCACGACAATTTACCGGCATTACATACGGTTGTGTCACTTGAAAGACACACCTTTCTGCCTGAGGATGAACAGCACTCCTAATAAATGAAATGACTAAAAGCGCTCATTCTAATATCATTAAAAAGTACACAAGCAATATTATCAGATGCCTACCCTTTGAAGCTTAGGAGAGATTATAGAAGTAAACATAAATCTCTGTGTGACATATCACTCTTAAAAACATTGTTTCAAACCACACCAAGCATATCTTTGCAGCCACTGGACCATAATGAGACCACAACATTTTGTTTTTAACTAATGGGTGCTGAGCTAAGCCAGATGTGCCACTAAGTAATGCAAGAAATAGAGGCTGTTCTCTTAAGATGCTAATTAATTAAGAAAAGTACAAATTAGTATTGGGTCTCTGGTGGTTTTTTGAATTTCACAGGATACATGAGTAAACATAAATGCTGAGTAAACATTTGTGGAGCTCTCCATTTGGTGCAATGCATACAGTGAGGTTTGATAGAGGTTTACACTGGGTAACAATTAAGCAAGAAGCAGAGATCAAACAATTTTATTTCTGTTGTAACTGGGAGATGGGAGCTCCTCTGTGTATCTTCAGGGATTACTGCTCCAGATTCTGATATCCGTTTTCCTTTGTTTTCTCTCTTGGCCCTTTGAAATATTTAGTAAAAATCCCCAATGAACCCACAGATGCAAATCAAGCAGGTATTTGCGAGCACATTTACAGTCCCAACATTCCCCGCAGGCATCAATCACTGAAAGTATTCATGCAACATCTGGACGTGACAGCCTTTCCCTGTGGACACTTCAGATGTCTTCATTTTAGCATACAAATTCTATGCTCTTCCCAGTCCAGGTCTGATCTTGGCTCGTGTGAGAAAATCTCCTCCAGCAATACTTCTACTTCCCCGTGCTTTATGACGGTCTATCACTACAGTGCCAGCACTAGACATCACATTTCTCATGACTGTCAACACATAGGTGTGCTTTGATTTTACCTTTGTCTTATTGGTATTTTGGCACCCTTGTCAGTGTGCGCTCTACTCTAATATGTTCCTCTGTTGTAACCCACCTATAAAATCTGTTATTATTATCTTTCTGTCTGCGAGCTTCGTTACCAAACGTACTCCTAAGTCTCGCGATACTTGCGTCACCCATGCGCGAGTTCAGCCCTGGTACAGGATTAAATATGACGCTGTGCACCGGTAGATAGATGGGTGGGACGCCAGGCCAGAGAACTAGAGCTAGAGCGAAGTAAAACTAGTATAATTGATGTCGGCAAACACACACACGGAAACACTGCCACATGTCTTAGTCAAACCCCTGGTGGTTTGGATTTATACACATCGGTGGGATTTCTTTTCTCTGAGCAGCAGTCTGTGTCACGTTGTTTGTGCAGATACACCCTAGAAGTATGCCTCTAGAAGGCATACTGTGATTTTAATTGCATGTTTTGTGTAATACACAAGTCTTCTTTCAGGGGACAGAGTCCTTTGATTTCCCTCTCAGCTTCGCTCCTGCACAAGTCAGATTCAGTCTATGAACCTTCAGTTTCTTTTAATAGCACAGTAAGGTCTATCAAGGGCTATTCTTTTGGGGTTGTTGGAGCTTATGCAAATTAAACATGTGGTAAAGTTTTGTTAACTAAAACAAAAGTCCGCGAAGCTACCTTCATTTGGGCCGTGAAGCTATAAGCTATAGTATTTAAAACAGTGCAGTGAGACAGTTTAACCTGCGCCTTTGCTGTCAATGAGTGTCAGCGGATGTTCCTCAATTGCCAGGATCTGAACCACTTTGGAGGAATCCACGTCATCAAAGATCCTCCAAGTGTTGTTCCAATTCCCCCAGACCCCTCGCACCTTCCGCAGCTCAACTCCTCCGTTTGGCAAAATTTTCAAGGATGCACCTTTTGATCTTTTGCTCCCTCGGAGATGAATGTTACCCATAATGCAATGTAACTTTTTTATTGTCTTTTTAAATATATTTCTGCTTCATTCCATGTGTGTGCAAAAAATAAAAGTCAAGTAAAGTGCCAAAAACGTGTTTTATCAACATTATTCCTAATACTTTGCCTAAAGTAATTCAGAATTTAGACATAGAATTTAGAATTTAGACATATTATTAACAACCATATGGTTGTTAATAATACGCATTTTTATTAGTCATAAACTGGACCTGCAAAACATTTAATATTTAAAGAGAATTTCTATTCAAATCTATTATGTTGGTTTATAATTGGCTTTCTGGCCTATGTTTACTCATAAAACAGTTGTTTGTGCATGTATATATTGGTATTTTATCATATGGTTTGATCATTTGACATGCAAGTTGCTCACTCCCGAGGCCGAAATGCGCTCAAATGTGGCAGCAGCAGGACACTTGTTCTTGAGAAAACACCCAGTCTTCGTCGGGCAAGAGCGATAAAGAGAAGAGAGGGCGAGAGAGTGACAAAGCAAGGGGAGAGATACTGAACTAATCTCGTTTTAAGAGAAGGAAATAGTATGTGTTGTAAAGTTTGCGCTAATCTATTAACGATGAGAAAACACTGTGCAAATGATTGATGTTCATCTTTGCTTGATTTGAAGTGAGCTTAGGGCAATCCTGCATATCACGTAGACCAGTGGTTCCAAACTTTGATATGCCTAGTACCCCTCAGGGGTACATGAAGACATTTGGAAAACAAAAAGTTTAATCAATTATATACAGAAATGACTCTTTATTCAGACATGCATTTGTTTGCTCTGGACCTAAATGCCATCCACTCCAATAGCAAACCTAGCTGAGCTTTGGACCACACCACAAGTGTGTAAAACACAGGCTGAGGCTGTGTCATTTTACAGCCCTCACCACAACAAGGCAGTGCCTTTAACAGGAACAGCGTGAAAGTTTGATCGAGTTGTAACGTCTTTACTATCTGTCAGAAAAAGAGAGGAGCCTGTGTGCATGCCATCAGACTAATTGGAGACTTAAATTGCAACACGAGTATCCACTTATTCTGTTCCGAGGAGCAAAAGGAATGAGAAGTGTCTGGCCGTGTCGTTGTCCTTCTCTGCCGCTCAACCCACGGTCACAGAGTGGAGACTTTATATCAGGTCACATTTTAGTTACAAGTTGATATGCGGCGGCACATGTGCAAAGGGGGTTGCTACTCTCCCACAGCAGGGCCAGTCATTGTCATTATATGTCATTGGCTGATAACTCTGTCAGTCATTCCAGCTATGACGCATATATGTGTGGCCAATGTTGTCTCACAACAGATGGGTAGCTGGATCTATACAGCAGGCCCTGAAGGAGAATATGCTTGCCAGCGGTGTTTTAGGCTGCTTGAAGTAGTAGTATTTCACTTAACCACAACAATACAAATAAGCAACTCAAGTGTAATTTTTTACACTTTCTTATTCTTCATTTTGCCGGGGCTTGATGGGAAGGCCTTGTTGGCCCTGACTGACCACCACTGTTCCTGCCATGGTGTCTGCAGATTAGCCATGGCTTTAACCTAACATTCAATAACATATTCTGGTCCTGCTTTCTCTTGAAGCAAGCAAGCAAACAAACACATACATAAGTAAAAATAAATAAATAATAATAACTACTGTCTTAGCCTTGTCATTATGTCTAACTGTATGCACATGTGGATCACTTTCCTCCTGTACTGAGAGTTGATGAGGGGTGTGTCATTATGTAATGCCCCCGATAATATTCATGTAACAGTGATACTGGATAAATGAATTCAAGTCTGGGCTGGTGTAATGAAGAGGGGATTTACTGCACACTCAAAAAGGTAGTTCTGCACCAAGTATAGCCCTTGATTCATGTGCCTGGCCTACTCCCAACCCAGTGGGACTGACTACGGAGGACCATTAGTTTGGTTGTCATTGCCAACTGCATAACACCCTAGACTTGGCTACACAAGTGCAAATACTGCTTTTCCAATTTTGCCCTGTTTTAGATATAGTATATGGCAGCCATTCCCAAAGTCCGGAACATCGCGGCCCCCTTGTCGATCCGAATTCTCTCGGGGCCCCCCAATAGAAAATAATTTATCCTATTCATTGGAATTTGTTTTACAGCTAAAATTACATAAAAAGCAACATCTAGCAATGAGTGGAGTTTAAAGCAGTACTAAGTAACGTAGTCCCTCTGGGGTAATACAAGTGTTAATGGGATGATTGGGGGGTCTTTCATCTCCCCTGATGTCTCTGTCCAGAAACCATGCTTGCAACTTGACTGCCACCGGGTCGTAGCAGCAATATACACTAATAGAATCACGGAGAAGAAGCTAACAGGCTAACGGGCAAAGCTAACTGCGGGCTAGCGCCACTTTAAACAGTATTTACAGCCAGTTATAACTGGATGTACAATATCCCTCTCTCTCTTCGCCTTTTCTGTCAGCGTAGTATTTACTCTCAAAGACATTTATAAGTTAAAAAACGCAACATGCTACGACACCTGCAGTGGCGCTTATGGCCTCTAGGGACAAGAGTTACTTAGTACTGCTTTAAAAACTGGTTTCAAGTAATACATTTTAGCGAATAAATGTATTTTTCCTTTTAAATATATATTTTTTCAATGCACTTGTTTTCTAGACAAGCTTTTTGGGGCCCCCCTATAGTGTCTCCAAGGCCCCCAGGGGGCCCCGGACCCCACTTTGGGAACCACTGGTATATGGAATCTCAATATTTGGGCGGCACGGTGGCGCAGCGGTTAGCGTTCTTCCACTGAAACCTTCATAATAGGTTAATCATCCAGCTAGGTCAGTCTGATCATTAGCCTGGAACGACATCTGGAGATGAGTCCCTATAGACGGCTGTCCACAGCCGGCATCAAAGGATGGGTCAAATTCAGTGGTCAAATTTCCCTATGGGAATCAATAAAGTATACTTTAACCTTAAAGAATTACTTCATTGATTAAAGGGCCTATATTGTGCTATTTTAGACCTTCCAAAGTCAACTACAGCCCCATGTGTTTAGTATTAGTATTAGTTTAGAAATACTAATTTATTAAGAAATAATAATAATAATAATAATAATTTCTTTCAACCCGGGTGTTGAGACCTCTCACGGACGAGAAGATTAAAGGGGGGGTATTATGTAAAATCGACTTTTCAAGCTTTATATCATGTTATTATGTCATTCCCTCATTAAACACATGCCTGGAGTGTTGCCTTGGCTCATTCACATATTTTTGAGTAATCAGTAAAAACTTAGACGGCAGCCATTTTAGGTGTAGCTATGCCTCAGTACTCCTAGGAACGCCCCCACCTCCTGGAGACGCCTCTGGACCTTTTGTCACCAGCCAAGCCACCAACCACTGCTCCTCAGCTCAGCAGAGCCCCCTCCCCGCACAGTGTTGTTGTTTAAATGCCACAGCAGTGTGCTGAAGGGGGCGTGTCGGAAAGCTTCTTAAAGAGACAGAGGCCTATTTCAAGACGTTCAGTACAGCCATTTTGAGAGAGCAATTTTATTCAAGGCAGTTATTTTAATTTACTGCATATACAGACCAACAGAAGGTTACGTCATCATTGTAGTATGCTATAGACTGGTGCTATGTGATTGAAAAAAGCATAATACCCCTTTTTAAATACATCGTACTTCACTGAGAATAAGGAGTTGGTATCTCTCTCTGAGTCTGTAATAAAGTTGAATTAAATTGATATACACACAACCAAACGCCGCAGTCCAATCCCAGTTCACGTTCCCTATTAGTGGGTGAACAATCCAACGCTTGGTGAATTCTGCTTCACAAGACATAATGTTTATCTGTACTTTTGGAATGTGTGTTTTGCCTCTCCCTTCAAAGTACATGTCAACACATATCAAACAAAACTAGAGCTCTTATCATAACTCCTGATTAAAAGACCCCTTTGAGCATAAAGCACCTTGGTGATGATGGATATGATAATCCATGTGTAGCAGGCTGGACTTGCCACTAGATGGCATCAGCCCTAAAATATAAATAGCTCCTGCTTTAGCTTTACCGTCCTCTGCTTTCACTGTTATCGCCCCCACAGACGCCGCCTCACCGTCCTTCTTCCGAGTAGTCACGGAGCGTTAGCTGCGGGCGGCTCACAGGTATTCAGTATAATTCTCTGTATTGCAACTATCGTGTCTTAAAATTTGTTGGTGATCAGGCGATTGTATCACTTTTAGCTCCGGCCTGCGCTGCGGTGTACAGAGGCCGGTGTTCTGGTTCTCGCCGTGACCATGTGACGATGTGATGTTTACATTTTGCGCGAGCTCGATATTTCATAAAATATAGTAGCTAGCTGTGCGCCACCATGGCCAATTAGCTGTTGTGGACCTGCTGTCTCCCCCTGAAGTCGACAGGAACAGGAAAGGATTGCTACGAAAATTGTGTGTGATCATGATAACTGTACTGACATTGAGATAAAAGGTAATAAAGGCTTCAGTCTTACCATATGAGTGCGTTGGCGTCTTTTACACTACACGCAAAGAATAATAATTAAAGAATAACACTCTCTCAACCAGTCTCGTCGAGAGTGATTATTCTTTTAATTATTATTCTTTGCGTGTAGTGTAAAGACGCCAATGCACTCATATGGTAAGACTGAAGCCTTATTACCTTTTTATCTCAATGTCAGTACAGTTATCATGAACATTATACACAATTATTTTCGTAGCAATCCTGTTCCTTCAGGGGGAGACAGCAGGTCCACAACAGCTAATTGGCCATGGTGGCGCACAGCTAGCTACTATATTTTATGAAATATCCATGTGCCGAGCTCGCGCAAAATGTAAACATCACATCGTCACATGGTCACGGCGAGAACCGGAACACCGGCTATGGTGGCTGATGGCCTGGCTTTTTGTCCTCCGTGTGGGTTCCTCCGGTTGTTTGTGTCCTGACAGCGCATGCCTCTGCGCTCGGAGGAGGTACGTGTTTGTTTTGATCCAGGCAAGAGTAAAAGTGATTATTTCATTGCCTAACGTTTCCTTTTTAAATAGGTCTCCACACCAACACCATGGCTGTCTCGCCTTCTCGCCTTTTGCCCTTTTGCCTTGAACCCATGTCGCTTGGGTTGTTTCCTCCACTGTGGTCAACCCATTGGGATACTCCGACAAACTAAATGAACAATTGTGCCGACGCTTGTCACAACCAACGTGAGAATGTGAACTGACACGTAAACATGTTTTTATGGTACTTGGTACAGTGAAATGAAATGAAACCCAAAACAATTTATTGAACTTAACACAAAGTAAATAAATGAAATACTATATTTTTCATAATGGAACTGTCTATGCCTCTTATTCAATTACAAACCTGTGTGTCCTTTAGTGCTTGTTTATTCAAGCTGACGTTGTTGGTATTTTAGTTACTTTTAAGTATATTATGTGTAATTTCTAACACCTTAACTACTCGTAATGCTACACATGCTTTAATCTCATCTCGTATTGACTATTGAAATTCTACTTTTTACTTGATTTAATAAGACTACTTTAAAACTATTTAAACTTTTACAAAATTGAGCAGCCCGAGTACACCTTGAACAGCCCACACCACACCCTGATTGTCAAGTCTTCTTTGGCTTCCAGTCTTCCCAAGTGTTCTATGGTGAGACCCACCCCAGTATATTGCCCTTCAAGCCAGAGTTTCTGACGGTCCAAAAGATTCATTTTAAAACCAGAGGGACCTGTCCTTTCAGGACAGTATAATGCTCAGCGGTGCAAAAATAATGTAAGTAAGACTGACTCAAGATCCATCAAGCTTTCTGGAATTCTTAGACCCAAGCTGCAAAACATTAGACTCCCAAACTACTGAAGGCATTGCTGTGTTTTGAATTTCATATCCAAACACACCTCTCAATAACTTTCATATCCGCCATAGTATCAAGACCAAATAAGATCACCACCCAAGTGAAAATTTGAGATGACAGCACTGCTGACTGGCCCTTAATAGGGTTGTCTGTGTGAGTGTTTTATAACAAATAACAAATGTAGTGATGTGTGAAAAGAGACATTACAAAGTGCCTCCAATGGCCTGTCTCATTTTATTACTTTTACATAAAAAATAGATACTACCTTAAGCAAATCTGTGTAGCACTGGGACGCTCTTTGCATTTAAACTATAGTCTAACAATTTTAAAGGGCTGAACCATTTCACGAAAATGTGGTCACAAATTGAGCAAAGCAAATAGAAAGCATATATGAAAAGAAACACTGGATCCTATATTTTGTTGAATTTCTCCAAGTTGACAGAAGTGCCACAGTGAAAAACTCTGCAATGTTGAAAACAGTGCTGTTTAAAGAGATGGTGGAAGTGTGTGATATCTTGCCTGAAGACATACTTTGCTGTAGTCAGCAGGGGAGGAAAGTTACATCAGTCGTGGCACCATCTGGAACATTGTATACACATATCCAGAGAGGTGATATCCTAATTTGAATCATACTTGTTCCAATAACTCTAACAAAAGAAGTACAGGTTAAAGCATTTGGCAATGTTAAATGTTACATATAAAAAAATGGTTACTTTCACAAAGATATTGGTCATATTTCACCCAAATGTATGGTCCAGACATCCAAACTTATGGGAGTTGTCAGATGACCAGCTCCTGCCCCTGTGACGTCCTCTCTCCCAATGCGCAGTACACCGAGCGGCCGCCAGTGGGCCCCCTACTGACATTCTTGCTTGGGGCCCCTTGGTACCCTTGCTACGCCACTTGTTGGGGGGCTGATGGTGCAGATTGTTAGTCTCGCTAATCATTTTTATTATTATCAATGAAGCAGGGGAAGCAGTAGCGTCTAATATCTTGGGGCCGCACCAGGTTTGACACAGACTGGGTATTTTTCCGCTGTCCAATAAGTCCTTGTTTACAAAGCATTCATAGGTAATGCCGTACACAAATAAGAGCATTTTGGTCCAAAGGAAGTTTCCCACAAACGCGCCTCCTCTGCGGCGCGTTTTGAAGATTTTCGCACGTGGGAAGCTTTTGACGCGCCTCCAGGGCGTCCAGCGTGGCCGACGCTAGAGTTGGGAAATGTTGAACTTTTTGGAGAAATTCACGAGCGTCGACCAATCAGGAGCTTTCTACAACAGTGACATACATTGTAGCTGAGCGGCCACCAGGGCAGAAGCTCTGGGACGTAAACAAGTCATCAAGGATTAGCTTCATTGTGAACAGGAGCTACAGCAGCTCTGGGACTTTTACAAAGACAAGCATCAGTGTTTCATTTACCTAAACATCCAGGATTAAAACCGGCGACATGAAAACTTATTTGAGTGGCTGGATCTGCGCTGGGAATGTGTTTGGGCCTTGATGATGCACAGAGCATTCCCAAAGCTGCTACAAGCTAATCGATGTGAAAACGAGAAATATGCACAAATAAAGTCTATTAAGCCCATCTACATAAAGCAACCGTGTAACAATGATCACACACTGAGCCAGGCTTGTTGATTTTTAAGTTTATTGCTCACATTTTATCTACAACGGGCCGTAGTCGATCTGTTTTTTCCCCGAGCTAGCTGCGCATAGCATTAATTATTTCCATGCTAGCCGCTTAGCAGCAGCTCGAATGAACCCATGAAAACAAGTATTATGCACTCATAACGTCAATAAAGCCCTTAACTACACAGAACAGCCTTTATGATTGTCACACACTGAGCTGGGCTTGACACATTTGTGGTTTATTGCACACTTTTTTTTATCAACAATGAGCTGTAGGCGATCGCAACAAGCTAACCGGGCTAACCTAGCCTATAGCCACTTGCCACCAATTTCCCTTCAACCGTATGGGCTGGATATGAGCTTAAATACTGGGGAGATCCTGCGTAGACCATGGCGTTATAGTTAAAGATCCATAGGACATGGCAGGAGCAAAGAGGGAGGTTAGCCTCCGAACAACTGTAGTTTTCAGGCAAGAGCTGCTTCCAAGATGGCTACGAACGCACTCTGAGCTGACGCGTGGCCAGGGCATCTTGACGCTCGGTTACATTTATGACAAGCGTCTGACTTCAGTAAGCACAAGCGTCCAACTACGGGCTTGAGGCGCGTTTTTGACGCCCGCAAGGCATTCGGTGTGGACGCAGCATAAAATGCTAGGTACATATAGTTTGTTTCCCCCAATAAATATCCACTTTCTCAACCTGTTGCCTCATGATGATACAAAATTTTCCTCCAACTCTTGGACTATGTATTGTCAGTACAATCTGCAGTATTATCATTGTTATAGGTGAGTGCATATGCCGAAGCCAGGTCTCAATTTATGTCATCACATGTGAGGAACATAGTGTACAGGTTCCTCCATTCAAAAACAGTGATGAGCTGACACTTCCTCATGAGAATGGATCACCAGTACGAAAGCATCATACCAGCCTCATGCCTCTTTATTTTCAGACCTGTCTTATGTCACAGTAACATTCACAATAAAGGCAGACTGAAGAGGAGTGTAGACACAGGCAGCTCTAGGCAAAGTCCAATAACAGCCTTGCATTTGCGTCTGAGCGCTGAGCACAATACCTCAAGACAAGATGAATGGCATACAATTGTGCCAGATGAGAAAAGGCAGGCCACAGTAAAACATCAAAATGAAATTTTAGTCAGTTACTCTGTAGAAAGGTACATCCTCTATCAGTTGTGACCAGAGAAATACTATTCATTTAAGGTTATTAAAGTTGACAAAGTTTATTTGAAGCAGGTCCAATTTTGTACATGTAATGCTGTAATTGCCAGTCAAATACAGTATAATACTAATTTAAAATCTGTTAGCATCGCCAATTCCTTGGCCTGGCCTGTTTGCTCAGCTTTCACATGTTTAAAGACCTAAGGCCAGATCTTGTGCCTGGCACAAGGACAGCGCAAGCTTCAAGTGCTATTGTTATCTTCCATGTGTCACCGCTTTTGCGTCATGTGCGGTGCTCTATTGGCAGCCTCACATTCATTTCCTCGTTTACATCGTGCTGCCTTGTGTTCTTCCTTAAACATTATAGGCTCTCACAAGTCAAACTAAAAACTTTATTAACTCCATTGTGAGCTAAACAATGTTCATGTCCAGAAAGAAAGAGATGTAGCCTACAGCCGGTCCCGTTGTGATCGGGCCCATACTGTATCTTTATCAACGTTAATAAAGATATAACAAAATAATCACGCCCTGAGACTGTGATTTCAATTTTCATTTCTCCATTTTAGTATCATATTACCCGTTTAAAATATGTTCCAAAGTAATCACGAATGATACATAGATTCTAAAGGAAGGACATAAGGCAGCAATGTATAGAGGGGATAAATGTGAAGCTGCCATAGAAGAGCAGTGCTCTCAGTACTATTTGTAATCAACCACGTCTCAGTCTACCTCTTTTTTTAATAACTGAATCCCTCTCGCCAGTGGCGTAGGCACATAGCGCAAAAAAAACCTGAACCCTACTGTGGAACATTGGTTTAAACAATGCTGTTAAGATCCCATGGTTATTGTTGGCCATGATATCTGGATGAAAAGCTCAGTGCAGTTTAGTTGTGTAAACTGGACAGTGGGGACTCTGTCCACAGAGTATATTTTTATACTCGATGAGCAAAACACTATTGATTTCTCTTCTGCAGGTGGAAACACCTTAATCAAGAGAGCGGTGTTGGGTATAAAGTAAATGCAATATACATTTTGTGTACGTACTTGAGCGGAGGACGATAAACATGGGGAAAGAGAGATTGCAGGATGGATGTCTGGCAGTGACATTTGCTTGTTTTCTGTTTGACATTTTTGGAGTGAAATAAAGTCTTACGCTGTCAAAAGCAACACAAGAGCTTGTAGAGATATTAGCCTTGAGACTATGAAGGAAATAAACGTGTTAGCAGATCTAAAAATTAATTCTTGGGGGTATGCATGAGACTAATCCGCAAGAGTATGCAAGAGCTTTGTGGTACATGCAACCTGGGGAAATAAAATGTTTAAACAAAGATAGTATTTTAATTAACATATTTGTGCATAACTGGAAATCAATAAGAAAGATATGGTATATAAGGCTAGGATGTGACTGGATTGAAGGGAATCTTACTTGTACTGTATGTATGCAGTTCTTCTCACATTTCACCCAAAATGCTTCACAAAGGATTCCCACTCCACACGTGGTGGTAGTAGTACAATCATTTCACACGCTTTGAACCTGCAACCTATACAACAATGCGGCCAATGTATGGATTTTTACGGTCATACTGAATATTGTGCCTTGTTATCAATAACAATGTACATTTAATCATAGACAGAGCGCTACACAAGTGCTTTAATACGAGTGAGATGGCTATTTCTAATGAAATAACTCTGACGTGAGAAAGATGCAATAACAGCTCCAAATCCAAACATAAAGTTGTGCGCCTGGAGATGGAAAGCTGCAGGTGTCACCTACAACCAGCTTGAAAATTTGATTGTGATGCTTTTTCCAAAGCTAACAAGCCCAGATAATTAGCAGTTTTCCCAGATACCTGATTGTACAGGTTTAAAACAAACTTGCAAGCCACAGCGATCACAATGTTATGGCAAAACCAGCATTTAAGAGGTGGATACAGACATGGTGACATGTACCTTGACTTGAGCCAGATAGATTCTTCTGATTCACCCTATGGCTCTCCTCTAGTATAGAATAGTATGTATGTAATAGTAAGCTGGTGACAGTGCAGATAAGTTTCCCTTGTCGTTCTTTGGTGCATCTCTGATTCTGTCTTATTACCACTTCTATTCCCAAAGGACAGACCCTTTCTACCTGAGATACCCAGCACTGGCGCTATCTGCGAGTGTCTCTGCTGATGCCATGCAAACTGACAGTCCAAAGTCTTCAATGTCTACTGCCAGATAGCTGGGTGCAAAGGGGGCCCACAAGCTGAAAATACCAAATCACATTGTGCTAATACCCTTAGTGGTGACAGGCGGCGTCTTGGAAATCCGCTGCAGCAGAAATATCAAGGCTCTGTGCTAACTCTAGTGGCTCTCCAAGTTTTGCTGGAGAAAAGTCTTTTATTGAGTTTGTATTGGTGTGAACAAAGTGGAATGCCAAAGAAAGCAACAAAGCCAGTGTAAGACACGAGACAGTGGAAAAAGAAGTGACAGTCAAAGCAAAGAAAGCAGCTTTGCATTGGGTTTGAGAGTTGTTTTTTGGATCTGCAGCTAAACATGAATATTTATTTTGTTCTGTGTGGGTTGCTCTGAAAGTCAACCTAACACTTTTCAATGTTGCTTGGAGAAGCATGGGATGGGGTCATGTCTTTGGTGAATGAAATAAAACATATATATATATATGCAATCACCTGTCTTACATGTAAATGGCTTATGATGTTTTTAAATACAATTAAGAATGTTAGAACTTCTGACACTCCCCTTTTTACTCAAAGCATAAAACACTGGATATCTTTCTAAATATGGACCATAGTGTTGCCTGCCTATGGCAACTGCAAGTCAGGCAAAAGTATGGAGGACCGTGGGTGCCAAAACAATACATATGTGTGTGTGTGTATAGATATAGATATATATATAAGTAATCAATTAATTTTCAATGAATTGCCATTTTTATTTAAATAAAGATTTGTAAAGAAATGTATGCATTTATTGTAATAAGTGTATGTATGTGTATATATATATATCCATCCATCCATCCATCCATTTTCTTCCACTTGTCCGTTGCCGGGTCGTGGGGGCAGCTGCAGGTGGTGGGTCCACATACAGTGCCTCTCGAAAGTACTAATACACCTTGAACTTTTGCACATTTTGTCATGTTTACAACCCTAAATGTAAAGATTTATTTAGATTTTTTTTACTGAAAGTTCACACACAAGTAACAGACAACTGTGAAGTGAAAGCATTTTTCAAAAATAGAAAACCGAAAAGTGGGGCGTGCACAAGTATTCATACAGCATGAATTAATACTTTGTGGATCCCTTTAGCTGCAATAACAGCAGCAAGTCTTCTGGGGTATGACTACAAGGTTTGCACATCTAGAGACTGACATTTTAGCCCATTCCTCTTTACAAAACAACTCAAGCTCTGTCAAATTAGAAGGAGAGCGTTTGTGAACAGCAGTTTTCAGGTCTTTCCACACATTTTCAATAGGATTTAGGTCAGAACTTCGACTGGGCCATTCTAACACTTAATATGCTTTCTTTTTTTTTTACATTCCATTGTAGATTTAGCTTTGTGTTTAGGGTCATTGTCCTGCTGGAAGGTGAATCTCCGTGTGATCGGGTGATCTGGCACAAGATTTAAATCTGTGGTTTTGGTTTTAGTGTTGCATGTATTTTGTTTTTGTGAATGTACTTTTGTTCCACCCTTTTGCTCGTTGCCATGACTGCGGGATCACATGTCTCCACTCTTCCAATCCCAACGGAGTGTAATCAGTGCACCTGGACAGTGGCGCGGAAATGGAGAGTTAGGCCGGACTCACACCTACCCTGACTTTAATGGCGCCCTCACACCAAGAGCGGCGGAAGAGAAGAGAGCGGCGAGCTTCCATTCATTCCCTATGTTGCCTGGCGACCGGAAAGAAGCCTCCAGAAATCCACAGGAGGTCGCCAGGCAGCATAGGGAATGAATGGAAGCTCGCCGCTCTCTTCTCTTCCGCCGCTCTTGGTGTGAGGGCGCCGTTAAAGTCAGGGTAGAAATGGGGAAAGAGAGAGTGACTGCGGGGCCAGAGTGACGCGGACGCAGGAAGCACGGGCGAGCACCGGCGGCTAGGGCCGCGGCCTAGGAATGGCGTGGTGAATAGACGCGTGAGTGGACTGCAGGGCACGGGACGAACGCGCTCGGCTGGGTGGAGCGCGGGATGGAGAAGGAAGCCAGTCCGCAGCAAGCGCACCGTCGAGAGGCACCGACAACACGGCCTGGAAGGAGAACACCGCGAGGTCGAACACCAGCAGCGGGAGGACGAGGAGTCCTCCCTGCGGTGTAAGTAGCGTACTTTGTAGCTACAGCAGCAGTGTTCGTGAGAGGCTTATGGCCCGTGGGTCGTGTATGTTTGGGATGTGCTGGCCTGTGTGTTTTTGGTGCAGGAGGACGAAGCGGCTCGGACCGTCCTGGACGGAGGAGAGCTGGCGAGAGTGCGGCCCGAGAAGGAGCGGACGTGCCGCCTCGCTTGCCAGACCTGGACCATAAAACCAGACCAGAAAAATGCTGTATGAAAACTTGTGCACGCCCCAGTTTTCACTTTTCTATTTTTTGAAAATAACAGAATCATGTATCATTTTGCTTTCACTTCACAGTTGTCTGTGTGTGTGAACTTTCAATAAAAAATTCAAAATAAAATCTTTGTTTATGGTTGTAAACATGACAAAATGTGCAAAAGTGCAAAAGGTGTATTAGTACTTTCGAGAGGCACTCATATATATATATATATATATACTGTATATATTAGTGCTGTTCAACGAGTTAACTATGACAGGAATGTCATAGTTAACTCGCGATTATCACATTTATCGCACATTTTTATCTAGTCTAAATGTCCCTTGATCATTTGAATACTGTCATACTTACTGAAATATACAGCACACACTTGGGGTGCAGGCGGGTCGGGTTAAAATGGGTAGAAAATTCTAAAAAGTAAAAAAAAAAGTAATTTTTAAAAATCGAATTGACCTAAAAAAAGTAAATTCTAGTTTCATGTCTGACAGTAAGTAAAAAATGCAAATGTTTTTTTATGAAGTGTATGTAAATATATGGTTCTCACATACATATATTAGGGCCGGGACTCGATTAAAAAAATTAATCTAATTAATTAGAGGCTTTGTAATTGATTAATCGAAATTAATCGTATATAAATATTTGACCTGAGAACAGTGAGAAGTAAGGTTTTTCATAAGGATTTTTAGTATACCATTGAATAATGACTGAATACATAAGCTTAAGCAACAAAATATTGTTTATTTTTGTTCAACCAAGTCCAACAGACCAGTGCAATATTGCCATTAATTGTGCGTCTGCAGGAAAAAGGAAACTGAAGTGTGGAAAGCAAAGTGTGATTAATTTCGATTAATATTTTTAATCGCACTAAACCTCATGTAATTAATTAATCGCAATTAATCGAAAAAGTCCCGGCCCTAATATATATATATATATATATATATATCCACGACCCATTAAAGTATGCCCACAGTATATTTGAAGAGAAAAGGAATAGGACTCGAAAACCACATCAAACAGCAGTCAGTGACAACCAGGCTCCCTCAACCTCCCGAGCCATTTTTACCATTCGACACCACACCGTCAAAATGGTCCGAAGTGAACAAGGTGGTAAATCGAGCAAGAGCACTGCATCAGCATCCGGCCCAAATGGCATGGCTTACAAAGTGTCATCCTTGGCTACTTTGGAAGATGATGTGTGTTGCCCGGAAAATGAAATCCATCCCACAGACATGGTGCAGGGCAATCACCATATTCATCCCCATGGAGAAAGACTCTCAGAATATCAACCAGAGTATACTGTATCTGTAATGTAGTGGGAAAGATCTTTTTCTAGCAGCTTTTATGTTGGACGCACAAAAAGAAAATTAAAAGAAAGGTTTGCTGAACATAAATATGCTATCAAAACACAAAACCTGGATTATCCAATTGCCAAACAACAAAACCATTAGCCACACAAACATCAATAACCTCAGAGTCATGGTCCTAGAGGCAATACAAATGGACTTCAGAGGAGGGGATAGACTGAAAAAATGCTCCAAAGAGAGTCTTACTGGATTGATGCCCTTGGGGCTACCCTCTACCCAGGGTTAAATGAAGAATTGGACTTTTTTTGTAAACATCTTTTGTGAACTCTGTGCCTCTTGGGTCAAAGTCATTTTTTTGTTTTTGCATTGATGACATTTGTGATATTGATGTATGTGTTAACTGTAATACACTGCTTACTCTGAACAGTGACGTCCAGTTGGTGCCTCTATCATTCATCTTGATCTCTTGACTATTGCTCTGTTTTACGGTTTTCTCCATTCATTGTGAAGATCACATGATCTCTCATTTTAAAAGGGACACACCTGGTGCTAATCCTTATGCGCTGACGAAGACACGTTGTGTCAAAACGCGTAGGCTGTCCAATTTTCCATTAAAGGACATATCATTTATCACATAACCGAGTGCCTCAGACTCCTTTGACTTTTGATTACTCTACCTCCTGCACTTGCTTTATACAGGCTTAATCAAGTCAAATCCTTCCTGATCTTTTTTTCTGTATTGGAAAGACAGCTCTTTTCAAACAATTACACCGATACCAGTTGCCAAAAGGCAGGAGTCCCAGGTAATTTGAGGCTGCATTTATTTTGTCTGCCGTAAAAAACGTCCATTCAAATGTATGAAAAAAACAAATGGTAGAAAAAAAGTAGGCTTGTAACACCACTCCCAAGAAAACAATTAAACAACAACAAAAACAATGTAAATTTAATCATTGAGTACTCTGTCTGGATCTGTACCAGATCATCATAGACAAACAAGTCAGATGGCGAACAGAGCCTACGTACACAAGGCGCATTGAGTTGCCTTGTGTATGAAATGCGCGGTATAAATAAAGTTGCCTTTCCTTGCCTTGCCTTACGGATCTGTCTTCAGCGGACACTCGACCAAACACTGCCCACTCTCCAGCCCCAGCTCTGAACTGCGAGCAGGAGCCCTGCTTTCTCCAGACATTTAGCGACACTTCCCCGGACACTCCTTTTGGCTACATGCAGAGTGCAGGCGGTGGATATGGCTTCTGTGCACACTCAGACACACACTGCCCACTCTACAATCTCTACGCCTGGCTTAACCACTGCTCCCGTTGTCTGTGAGCTCGCCCAGGGAGACTACAGAAAAGAGGTCCTCAGCCCCGTCTCATAAGCGCTGACAGGCGTCTTATTAGCTCTCTTTGTCCAATATAGGTTTATTGTGTCTGTATTTTCAACGTGAGAACATCCAGCCATGTCAATAAATTAGTCCAACAGTGTTAATAATCCCAGTACATCAATTTTGACTTCTCTGATTAAAATGCCTGCATTCTGATGATTTAACCAGGGCTGCCTAGTCACCAATTGCTTTTTCCTTTACCAGAATGTGGGTATTTTGGGGAAATATTTGAGTCTTAATAGAAGTCAGGGATGTGAGTGTTGTGGCGTAGTGTAGTCCATACACAGACAGAAGAGTGGAGCCCATAGATCAGATCCCCTTCTCTGGTCTACTCCTCAGCATCCTCCCATCACTGCTCTGTGACATACTCACGTCACCTCAGAGCTCAGTCTTCTAATTGATCAACGCGCCGCTACTTGACCAAAAAAATTTCAGATTTTTCAACAGCGAGCATGGTGGTGAAGGCGATATTGCAGAATTGCTTTTCCGCTTTGTTCCAGACGGGCATCAAACGTGCTTATCATTTGTTACACTCTTGTCGTTCAAATCGCCCTAATTGTCTCCAGTGTTGGGCAAGTTACTTAAAAATTGTAATATATTCCATATGAGTGATTACAGCTTTAAAAATGTTTGTATTACATATTTCTACTGTTTAAAAAATGTATCTGAGTTACACTACTTTGAGTTTCTTTTGGCAAAATATAAACTGAAAATAGTAATAAGCCAACAAGCAAAAGTGCAGTCAGAGATTTCCTTTTCCTTCACTTTCCGACAACACAAATCAAGCAAGCAAACAAACAAAAGAGCAAATCCTGAAGATTGTCATGATACCCTACAGAAATACTTCCTCCTGTTCGGTGTTTCTGTTCCAAAGTTCTCTCGACACTAATGAGTAAATGTTAGCTTATGTCAGTTTGATGGATTTTCACAATAGGCAAATTCTGCCAAAGAGGCGTCACACTGAGACATTGTTTTATTGTGCACATAAACCATTGCATCACACACACTTAAGCAGAAGTGTATGCAGTGGTCTATGGGGCTCCCAGTCTCAGTTGCTCTTTATGGTTTCAATAAGGCTATAACTCATTGACAACAAAGCAAGGGATATCCCACTGTGGACCCTAGTGGTATACATTTACTTTATTTTTATCAAGGGGCTGTATCTTTCTTTTATTCTGGTATTAGAGTGAATCCATTTCCCCTAGCTATTGTCTTCTCAGACAAGACACAGCTGTGGGGTGTTTGCAACACATTTATTGTTATTTGGTCGGGACAGTACTGAACACACACGGAACTCATGCATGAAAACAGGCCACATCGGATTGTACCCATGGGCTAATTTCATCTGTTGTCCCACACTCAAACTTTCAAACACGCGCTCATTTTTCCTGATCTATTGTACATGTTTTAGTTTTGTATGTAGCATTATGAGAGATAGTAATCCTAGAGGTAGCACCAATGGTCAAATATCAAGCTTCCTTTAGAATCCAGTTTAACATTTCACTGTTAATGAACATTTCACTGTTCATTTGTTTTTAAATCTGTCCATGATCTGGCACCTTCTTATTGAAGTAACTAATGAATTTGCACAATCCAGGCAGAACATTGAGGTCTTCTGACCAGTTGCTTTTAGACTGCCCACGGTCCAACCGAAACAACTAGAGGAGATCGAGCCTTTGCTGCTGCTGGCCCTACACTCTGGAACTCTCTGCTCTGATCACAATGCAAATACTGGTCGTTTTATGGGGTAAACGCATACAGTGAGAGGAAAAAGTACACGGTGTGGAATTTCTTACATTTCTGCCTAACTTGGTCTTATAATGTGGTCTGATCTTAATTTAAATCACAAGAACGATTAAACTGTGTGCTTGAACTAATACCACCCAAACATTTACATTTTATCATATTTTTATTGGCCTTAAAATATAAACATCACAGGACAGGGAGGAATAAGTAAGTACACCACCTGAATCTCACTGAACTGCAGCAGTTTTGTAAAGAGGAATGGTCCAAGATTCATTCTGATCGTTGTGAGCGTCTAATCTTCAACTGTAACACCCTCTATGGTTCGATCACCAGGGTCCAAGGAGACCAGGACAACGAGAGAAGTTAAGTTTGTTTATTTTGGAAAAAGCTTTAAGAGTTTAAAATTGATTACAATTGATTGGGAGGAGCAGGCAAGTCAGATGGGTCCAGCTGTTGGTTTGGGGAGTAGGAGGAACTTAGGCCAATCTCAATTCTCCCCTTAGCCCCCCGCTTAGCCCTTTCCCTTCGTTGTGCGCGTTCACGAGAGACGAAGGGGTGTCCAATTCTATTTTGCGGTGAGGGGTAGGGGTGAGGGAGAGGGCCACATAGCCCTTCCAGCGAGGGTTTTTCAGATGCACACTTCAGACGAAGGGGTAGGAGGAGTTTGACAAAACACGGAAATAAGCTGCGAAATGAATTCACGAATATCATCATTAAGCACTCTTACAACATTTATAAAGCTGCAGAACGCTTCGTTCATGACTTTATTCGCTTTGTGCAACAATTAGAACAGTCCATTGCTATAAACGTGTCACTTCTACGTTTTCGCTTTGCTGCTGCGAACGCTCCCAAACTTTCGATACGTCGCTATTGACATGACACACGGGGTTCAGTGCCTCGCTGCTGCGCTCGATTTCTCCCCGCGCCGCTGTGCTCTGAGCCCGGGTCCGAGGCGGTCTGTCCCGGTCTGAGCGCACCTCGGCAGCCTCCGCTCAGGCCCGGGGCTCAGAGCGGAGGCTGCGGGTGCCTGTCCCCGCCCTGTGCGCAGTGCGAGCGGGTCTACCTCTGACTGTCCCCGCTGAGTGCGCTACAGGAGCGGAGGGGCTGATCTGTCGCAGCTCTGGCTGCAGACACAGCGACCTGCGGTAGAAGCAGCAACACACGGACAGGGGGAAGGAGAATGTAGCAGAAATAGATGAAAATCTGTAGGGTTTGGGCTGAGACCGAGTCCTGTTGTTTAGGTGTTACAAACAGCATCAGTCAAGTGATAAACTGGTTCAGTAGAAACATGCTAGTAGGCTTGCTTTTATTTTTATTTTATTTTTATTTTTACATAACCTTAATCATCTGTGTTATTAGTAAATGCAGTCAAATGGAGGGCTGTCCCATTTCTTAGGGTGGTATTTTCAACCCTCGCCCTTAGCCCTTGGTTTCAGGGTGTAGGGAAAGGGCAAGGGCTAGGGCTAGGGGAAGGGGTAGGGGTAGAAAAGAGAATTGAGATTGGGCCTTAATCTTGACATGGGTGGAAAAACTTAGATAGGCTCAGAGAAGGGCTCTTTCCAGTGGTCCAGGCTGTATGGTCGGCATACTCCGCAACATGGCTCCTGGTCTCTGTGCTGGTTTGGTGCTACGACCCAGTAACCACACGCCGTACCAGCGGAGCAGCCGACCTGCCCTCAGACTGGCCTGGACCCTGGTGGACAAGACCAAACAAAACAATAAGCGAAAGCAATGTTACAATGAAGAAATGAACCATGCAACAAAATAATCATTCATAATATGTGTCAGCAATAATGTGAAGAGCATGGGTGAGGCTGTACTGACCTGGGGACAAGACCAAACAAAACAATGAGGGAGAACAAAAGGTGCACAGGTGCTTTTATGATTAAAGTCCCGCCCCTAATAACTGCCCACCATACACTTACACTGAGAGTTTCTTAACACATTTTTCCAAGCGTTGTGTAATTTTAAAAATGAAGAAAGAGCTGCAAAAATCTGCAAACTTTATTGTGATTTCTTTAATCTGCTAAAAGCTGCCGACAGACTACACAATTTTTTTTCAGTCTTAAAACGATTTTTTAAAGAATGTCGTGAGAGCGGTCACAATCATTATAATACAGCGATGCAGCTCGGTTCTTCCAAGTTATTTCTCTCTTTGGAGACAATAAAATGACTCAAGCTGAGCAAAGATATGCCGCTGTTTGTGAGCCCTAGACTTAGCATGAGAAACACGTGTGTATCCGGATTGGTCCACAATGTCATATGTTTACTGTTGGCCCAACGCAGTTCAATGGCGTAGGTACAAGTCGCCCGAACTTGTTTATAGTTCTCTTAAATGGAAATTAAAAGTAGGCGAAGCAAATAAGTGAGACATATTTCCAGAAGAAAAGAAGATGGACATCAATCCATCATGGCGGAGTGACGAAGCTGAGTGTCCGAACTCAGTGAGTGCCACTAAAACCTGTTTGAGGTTGAAATCTAGATGGAAAAGTGTTCCTTGTGAACTCTTTATCTTATGTTTGCTATGACCATGCTTTATTATTTGTGCCGCTGTTTTGATAGAAATCAAACAGGGAGGCAGTATATACTATATTTTTCTGTCCTATCTGATCATATTCCGCTCGGCTGCTGCTTTCTCATCTAGTGGAAAATCTGAAAAAAGGGAAGAGAAATTATGTTTGTAGTTCCAAAATATTAGGGGCTGGCAACCATGTTTTCATTTTAAGATGTTAGGAACATATTTCATGAATATGCTACTTGTGTATTGCCTGAGTTTGTTTTTTTATTGAAGAAATAAGATGAGAATGTTTACTGAAAAGTTGCATCATCAGCTATGGACTAGCTGTCATATAAAATGAAATATAAAATATAAAACATTATTTTCTCATAAATTTGTACTTGACATTGTATCACCTCACAGGAAATCTTGGTTTAATAGGTTTAAATATAAACAAAATATGAGTTTTTTAATGGATGACACAAGATGGTCGCCGTAACTGAATTAGTAGTTGATTCACTTAAATTCTAATATCTTCAAAATGATACCAGATTACCTGAAATAATTTTCACTGTATATATATATTTCATCAACTTATTGCAGGATACAACATTTCATCTTCATAGCTAGGTTTATGTATAAAGAAATTATGTGAAATTTAATTAGTGAATGTTAACCGAAATGACTAATTTTCAGATGTACTGTTATATGTAATGAATTATCTTCAGTGTAAAACAAGATTTACTCATGAAATTGGCATTTGACATGATACCAGCTAACTGAAAATCTTGGCCATAAAGGTGTAAAATAAACAGAATGTGTGAGTTTCGAGAAGATGGCCGCCCCAACTGAAGTGACTGATAGTCAGTTAAATTAAAATACAGTATCTATGAAAATATACAAGATCTTCAGAAAACAAACGTAGACTTAGTCAATTTAATTTAATTCTGTGAACAAAATGTCATCTTTGTCACATTAATGTATAAAGAAATTATTTGAAATTGTATCTGTGCCTACTTATAATCTAAAAAAGAAACCTTGGACCAGGTCCCGTGACCAGTTGTGGCTGTGTTACAGAATATACAGTCGAATGAACACCCATCACACACTACGGGGTTATGCGTAACACAGCACAAGAATTTGATCTGAACAATGGATACTCTTAAGTAAAATATTAAATACATTAACCTTTGTGGAAAAGTTAAATCATCAACTGGACTGGGTTGATGATTTACAATCAAAACCCAGTCTCTATTCAGATAGAGACAGAAACCCAGTCTCTATTGAGAAACCCAGTCTCTATTGAGATAGAGACAGAAACCCAGTCTCTATCTCCACATCTCCTCTGGAGGAGGCTCTGGTGCGGAGACCCCTCATTGCTTTAGGTTTAATGTAGTTAGAGAGTGGGGTCGGGGCAAGACCTTGAAGTGCTTTGTGAACAAAGCACAGTTTTTAAATGTATGAAATTTTGAAATTTAGCGTTTTATATTTTTCCAGGATATCGCAGTGTGATATGACCAAGGCTTTTGATCCAGAATTTTTATGGACGTTTTGAAGAGGATTTCTATGGGTTTGATAACTGTTTCTCCATTAAGTGACCAGGTTGTAATACAGTACTCTATGTGTGAAAATATCATTGAGTGTAGAAACATCTTTGCTGAATCTGTTGTTATAAAGGGCCTGATTTGTTTGAAATACTGTAAGTTTAACTTTATTGTAATTAATGTGTTTTTTAAAGGAGAGTGTTGAATCCAGTGTGACCCCGAGATACTTGAACTCCTCAACAAAGCTCAGTGTCTCCAAGGAACACATTGGACCGATCCAGTTTAATAGATTTTTGTGTGAATATCATTGACACGGTTTTCTTTTTATTTAATAGTAAGGATGAGTTGTTGAGCCACTGCTGTATGTCTGCCAGGGCTGCAGTGAGGGTAGATGATGCCTCCTCAGTTGTTTTAGCAGGAGTAAAAATTACAGCATCATCTGCATACATTTGAAAGTGGACATTTTGACAAACATTTGGCAGGTCATTGATATACACAGAAAAAAGTATAGGTCCTAATACAGAGCCTTTGTGGACCCCTGCAGGGCATTCTAGAAATGATGACACGGTGCCACCCACACTCACACACTGTCTTCTATCAGACAAATAAGTTGTAAACCAAGCAAGAGTGTCCTCAGCCAAATAAGGGCTTCATGGTCTACTGTGTCAAATACCTTCTTCAAATCTAAAAAGACTGCACCAACACAGGTGTTTTTGTCAAGCATGGATTTGACAGTATCCAAACTGCATGGGGTGCAGGGGGAGTGGCCATGGCTGAGATGTTGGTTGAGTAGCTTGGATACTCATTCTTCAAGATATTTGCCTGGAATTACATTATCATTAAACAAACATGGAACTATAATTAGGTCCGAGCATCAGGGCTGGCAAAGGGGCTCTTATTATCGTATCGTATAGTGCGCAAAGCGGAGCGAAGTGCTTGCCTCCCCTCAAACATACACTTACGCTGTGCACGGAACATGTATTGTTATAAAAATTAACATTGTAATTGGACAGCAGTGTCCTCCTCTCCTTACACAATGATGAGTATGTATGTATGTATGTATGTATGTATGTATATACAGTATATATAGTATATATATATATATATATATATATATATATATATATATATATACAGTGCCTCTCGAACCTTTTGCACATTTTGTCATTTTGTCATGTTTACAACCATAAACATAAAGATTTTAATTAGAATTTTTTTACTGAAAGTTCACACACAAGTAACAGACAACTGTGAAGTGAAAGCAAAATGATACATGATTCTGTTATTTTTCAAAAAATAGAAAACTGAAAAGTGGGGCGTGCATAAGTATTCATACAGCATTTTTCTGAGCGCATTAAACTGCCTTTATAACATTCCTAATGACTGCAGAATGTTCACACCTTGCCCTAACCATTAAATAGAGGCCACCTGTGTGTAATCTACTCTCAGTATAATTCCAGCTGTTCTGTGAGGGCCTCAGAGCTATGGTCAGAGTGTATTGGTCACTAAACAACATCATGACGGCCAAGGAGCACACCAGAGAGGTCAGGGATAAAGCTGTGGAGAAGTTTTAAGCAGCGTTAAGTTATACAAAGATTTCCCAAGATTTGAACATCTCACGGAGCACTGTTCAATCCATCATTCAGAAATGGAAAGAATATAGCACCACTGCGAACTTACCAAGACACGGGCGTCCACCTAAACTAACAGACGGAACAAGGAGAGCACTGGTAATAAATGCAACTAAGTCCCCCAAGATAACTCTGGAGGAGCTGCGACGTACTGCCGCTGAGCTGGGGGAATCTGTACATGGGACAACTATAAGTTGTAAACAAATCTGGCCTTCATGGACGAGTGGCAAGAAGAAAGCCATTTTGGAAAGGAGGCCATAAGAAATCCCGTTAGAAGTTTGCTAGAAGTCATATGGAGGACACAGCTACCGTGTGGAAGAAGGTGCTTTGGTCAGATGACACAAAAATTTAACTCTTTGGCCCAAATGCAAAACGTTATGTATGGGGCAAACCTAACACTGTTCATCGTCCTGAGTGCACCATCCCCAGTGTCAAATATGGTGGGGGAGCATCATGCTATGGGGCTGCTTTTCCTCAGCGGGGACTGGGAAGATTGTAAGAATAGTTGGGAAGATGGATGAAGCTAAATACAGGGACATTTTGGAGAAAAACCTGCTGGAGTCAGCAAGAGAATTGAGGCTGGGGCAGAGATTCACCTTCAGCAGGACAATGACCCTAAACACAAAGCTAAATCTACAATGGAATGGTTTTAAAAAAAAAGAAAAAAAGCATATTAATATGTTAGAATGGCCCAGTCAAAGTCCTGACCTAAATCCTATTGAAAATCTGTGGAAAGACCTGAAAACTTTGAATTTGACAGAGCTTGAGTTGTTTTGTAAAGAGGAATGGGCTAAAATGTCAGTCTCTAGATGTGCAAATCTTCTAGAGTCATACCCAAAAGACGTGCTGCTGTTATTGCAGCAAAAGGGGTTCGACAAAGTATTAATTCATGCTGTATGAATACTTGTGCACGCCCCACTTTTGTTTTTTTATTTTTTGAAAAATAACAGAATCATGTATCATTTGCTTTCACTTCACAGTTGTCTGTTTCTTGTGTGTGAACTTTCAGTAAGAAAATCATAATAAAATCTTTATGTTTATGGTTGTAAACATGACAAAATGTGCAAAGTTCAAGGTGTATTAGTACTTTCGAGAGGCACTGTATATAGGTATATTGGGTACAAAGCCCCAATAAGTGCAATCATGCTGAACGAGGCAGCGACTGACCTGAAAAATAAGATCATGGCAAAAATGTCCAGCAGGCAACCCAGCCAACTACAGAGGCTAAGTGAAGTACCATCAGAAAGTCTCCTAGAAGATGTGAATGCAGCTCTGAGAGTAATTCCTACGTCAACCATCATTGAAACCAATGAGGTGATATACTCCACAGCAGCAGTGATCCTAGAGACGCTTGGCTATATCGTAAGAGCAACCATGAGATTAAATACCCACCATGGAAAAGGAGGCTGGAGGCTAAGGCTGGAGCGCGGAGAGAAGTCAGTCAGTTGACAGAGGCCTTGAAAGGTGCAATGAAAAAGCAAGCACCCAAAGGTACAGCCAGATGCCCATACCTGAAGCATTGGAAACTGCCAAACAAAGGCTCCATGCCTTGGCCAGCCGCCTAAAGAGGTACACGAGAGACAACAAAGCCAGACGAGTAAACCAGCTGTTTGCAACTCAACCAGTGAAAGTGAACGCTCAATGGCAGGGTAACAATAGCAGAGCAGACCCACCCAGGCTGGAAACTGAACAGTACTGGAAAGGCATATGGGAGAAGGAGGCAGCACACAACAGTGACGCACAGTGGCTGGTGGCTCTGAGAGAAATTACTGTTGCTGACAAATTATTTCACTGCGCTATACATTTACATGTAAAATAACACCAGAGAGCCACAAAAATATTACAGCTCTCTACTGTGACAACATTTAATTGAACATTTGCAAGTGAACATAGCCTTTGTTAAAATAATTTAAAAAAAATGGTGTGAGCCATAATATTTAATTCATATTCAAACACTCAAACAATTATTTGGGAAATCTGACCACTCAAATCTGATGTTGAGTCAGTAGCAATTGCAACAAAAACTTATAAACATGAATTGACTTATAAGCCACATAAAGTGAAAATAATTTGCCATTTAGTTCGTGACCATTACCAAAAATTTTACAGTATGTTTACAGTATGTTGCCCCTTTTGATTGTGGCAACAAATATACACGTGGAGTGACAGTTGAAAACTAAAACTCTACCTTTTCTGCCGCTTACATAAATGTCCATGTACAGTTCATGAGGTTTTCAATCAACGAGCTGCATGGGGATTGATGGCCAACTTTAGAGATCTCTTTTCACCAACTTTTTTTGGAGCTTCTTTGGGTTAATGCCGATAAAGCGTCAAGAGACAAGTGCGCAAAAAATCACAAGCGTTTTACAACATCATAGCATCACATGCATTTAGATTGAGAAATAATTTGCATACCTACGAGTGGGGCCTCTTTTGGTCTTCAACATCGAATATGTATGACGCAATTAATGTGTAAGGGTCACACGACGTGAAGCCTGCTTGGCCCTCAGAACTAAACATCCACTGGTCAGGGATGAACAGTGACAAAGACTACAAAATAAACATTAAAGAAGATAAGTCTATATTTGTGCTTCAATGACTACAAATTTCCAAAGGTCATCATCATTGACAGCGGAAGAAGAATGCCCCATCTACACCCAGTACATCAGGTCCACGGCCCGTTTCATGTAAGCAAATAATGCCATCTTATTTTTGGAGTTAAAAATACAATATAGTGGATTATTTCCATTTCTTAAGTTTTAACTAAATGTTAGTGTTATGCATTTACCTGCACTTCAAGAAACATCACATAGAGCCGTGGGTCGTCTCCAATCTCTCCTCCTCCTCCGCCTCTCTCGCCACTTCTCTGTCCTCCTGCCTCCTCCTTCTCCTCGTGTGTTCAAGGTCCGCAGCAAAAACGCTCTCGGCTCCCGGGGAGCCAGATCGCAGCCATCTCCACATGAATGAGTCCGTGTGAGAGAAAAAGTCAAAAGCCGAGCCGTGCGTAGGGCCGCTACGAAAGGTGATTGTGGAGAGACTGTCCCGGCTTTAGCTTGCTAGTATCTGCTGAATACTGTATGTCCAGAAGAGACGCGGGCAAAACTTTAGCCTGGAGTGTTGAGGCAGGTGTAACACTGTTTACTGTCCCACGGCAGCACGGAAAAGGGGGACGTCTTGACATTAATGTTAATACTTGGCAATTATTCTATGTTTTTTCAGACACCCAGCTGTTTAAAAACTTTAAGTTATTAAAGTTCACAAACATTAACAAAAAACTGCTGTCGACTAGTCTGTTAAAGCCCTGTCTATAGGTTCGATCTCAACAAAAAGGCAAGGCAAGGCAAGGCAAGTTTATTTGTAGAGCACATTCATACACAAGGCAATTCAAAGTGCTTCACAGTTGCAGAAAATTACAAGAAAACAGATAAAATCAATCAATAAAACATCAACATAAAGTTAATCAATGACAGTAAAAGGCAAGAGTGCAGATAAAATACTTTCAGTTTTCATATGCACGGGTAAAAGAGCTGTTTTCAGCCTGGATTTGAACATTGTCAGAGTTGAGGCCTGTCTCACATCCTCATGAAGACTGTTCCAGATTTTAGCTGCATGAAACTGAAACGCAGCCTCACCGTGTTTATTATTGACTCTGGGAACCACCAGGAGACCCTCCCTGAAGTTCTCAGGGCCCGAGATGGTTCATACGGCTCTAACATGTCAGAGATGTACTTTGGTGCTAAACCATGAAAAGACTTGTACACAAGCAGAGCTGTTTTAAATTCTATTCTCTGAGTGACAGGAAGCCAGTGCAGAGACCGGAGCACTGGACTAATGTGGTCGTATTTCCTTGTTCTTGTCAGGACTCGAGCAGCAGCGTTCTGGATGTTCTGCAGCTGTCTAACAGCTCGTTTAGAAAGGCCAGTGAGCAGGCCGTTACAGTAGTCTAACCTGCTGGAGACAAATGCATGGATGAGTCTCTCTAAGTCTGGTTTTGACACTATTCCTCTGATCTTAGCAATGTTTTTCAGATGGTAAAAAGCTGATGACGTTATTGCTTTGATGTGGCTGTTTAAGTTCAGGTCTGAGTCCATGATTACTCCTAGATTCCTAACCTGATTTTTGGTTTCAGAGCGAGAGACTCAAGGTGACTGATAACACTTTGTCTTTGTGTCTGTGGGCCAAAGACAATGATCTCAGTTTTGTCTGAGTTTAGTTGGAGAAAGTTGTTTTGCATCCACAAACTGATCTGTTCGATGCAGTGACAGAGAGTATCTACAGGCCCATGTTCACCTGCTGTCAGTGACACGTAGATCTGAGTGTCATCTGCGTAGTTGTGGTACGACACATTGTTGCTGCTTATTAGCTGACCCAATGGAAGCATGTACAAGTTGAATAAGAGGGGTCCCAAGATTGACCCCTGGGGGACTCCACAGGTCATGGAAATTTTGTCTGAGACACAGTTGCCAATTTCGACAAAGTACGTCCTATCCTCGAGATAGGACTTGAACCAGTTTAGAGCAGTACCAGAGATTCCCACCCAGTTTTCTAACCTGTGAAGTAAGATCCTGTGGTCCACTGTGTCAAAGGCAGCGCTCAGGTCCAGCAGAACTAAAACTGAGACCTTACCTGCGTTTGTGTTCATACGAATATCATTTGTCACCTTGATCAGAGCTGTCTCAGTGCTGTGGTGGGGCCTAAATCCTGACTGGAAAGTATCAAACACATTGTTAGATAGGAGAAAGTAAGTGAGCTGTTGATATATTACTTTCTCTAGGACTTTTCCTAAGAACGGTAGGTTTGATATGGGCCGGTAGTTGTTCAGTACCTTGGGATCAAGGCTGCTCTTCTTTAGAAGAGGCTTAATGACTGCGGTTTTCAAGGCCTTTGGAAATGCTCCAGTCTCAATGAGATGTTAACTAACTGAACAAGTTGTGGTAACAAGCTGGTCAGCACAGACTTCAGAAATCTAGTGGGTAATTCATCAAGGCAGCATGTACATGAACTCAGACCGGAGATAACCTCTTCGATTGTTTTGTCAGTAACAGGAGTGAAATGTGTCAGCTCAAGGTGTCTAGCTGGTGGCAGGGTTGCTCTTTGTGTTGTGGAAATTATGGCATTTTTAATGCCTTGGACTTTGTCATGAAAAAATATTGCAAACTCATTGCACTTAGATGTAGAGATTAGTTCTAAGGGCAGTGAAACTGGAGGGTTAGTTAATCTGTTTACTGTGGAAAACAGAACACGAGGATTGTTTCTGCAGTTTGCGATGATTTTAGAGAAGTATTTCTCCCTTTCTCCACGCAAAATCTGGTTGAACTCACAAAGCACTGGTTGAACTCACAAAAGGCAGTGCTTCTCGAAACTAATGAACTTCCATTTAATATTTAAGTGCTGTTCTACACAAAACCCACAAATGATTAACCAAAACATGCGGAAATAAAACAATTTGCATAATGCACTTTAAAACCCTCACCACTAAATAAGAAAATCTCTAATAAGCATGATCATGTTTAAGCAAGTCCTATTTTACCACAAACATTGAGAAAATGATTCCTTATTCCTCTAGGGCAGTTGGATCCAAAGCAATGTGACACGTGCCAATCTTTGTCTTTATGTTTGCTTTTCAAAATATGAACATGTAAATTTAGACCTGACATTTTCTGAACAGATATTTGGGTCATTTCCTGTGTAAATCTACAGTAATCATGATTATTGTTAAAACATATCTGTGTATTCTTAGGGTAATTTCTGACAGTTTGATCAAAGCTTTATCTGTTATCACATTATACTTTCAAATTGCAGAATGCCAAAAGAAATTCAGTAATAATTTTTTCTCCAAGTGAATGGTATAAACACATAACACACTTCATGAAACAACATTACTAGAACATTCATGTCATTAGTACCGGCAAACTACCAAACATTCCTCTCATGTTAACAATTACACATCCAAAAATTGTACAAGGTCAGCATTTCTTACCTGTGCAGTAACACCATATAACCTGCGGACTCAGTATACAGGTGGAAATTCTCATAAGAAGACGTGTTGAGATGTATAATGTCTCCTGGTTAGCATACATCGGCAGGAAACAGCGCTGCTGGGCCACATCGTGTTCTCACTGCCCCTACATTAATATGAGCGGTGCCATAAAGCTGTCACTGCCACTCCATACTCTTCACACATAAAGCTGATTTGTGATGGCACCAGTCCGCCAACCTTCAGTCTCTAATGATGCTGAGCTCCATCACACTCATTTAATCAGAGCTGAAAGGAAAGCAAAGAAGAATGATGAGGCCATTGTATGGTGCAATTGGTGCTTGAAAGGAGTCACTCTTAGTCCGACTGTAGGCCTCACATCTGGATTGAACAGCATTTAAGAATATAAAGTATTCACTTGTGAAAATAAGTGGATCAATATTGTACAAAGGCATTGACTGAAGGAGTATACTCTAAATAGCACAAGGTGAATATGGAATCCACACACACTTCCTTCAGCCCTCCTCGGATGATCCAGAAGCGAATGCGGCTCAGAGACATAATCCCTCCAGCCTTAAGTCTTCCCCCTGGACTCTTCCCATGAGATGCACCCAGAACATCTCCCAGGAGGCATCCGAACCCCGATCCACCTCAATTAATCTCACTCAATGTGAAGGAGCAGCGGTTCTACCCTGAGCTCTACCTGGGGGACTGCTCAATGCACCCTATTTCTAAGAGTGCATTGAGCTGCCCAGTGGCGAGAACTCATTTCGACTGCTTGTATTCACAATTTTGTCCTTGCGGTCATGAGCTCAGGTGAGTTGGTGAGTTGAGTGAATGAAGGCTAGCCCGTGTAAATGTTTGTCAGAGCTAACAGGTGTGTGTCTTAGTGGCCTCGGCATTGGACTCCTCGCGTATGTGATGGGGCGTTGTGTACAAGACCTGTGGTGTGCCAGCTCCTGCGCCTCCCCTCAGTATGTCAGTAACTCAGCCTTACAGTTGGTTTACCGATCAAAACTAAATATGCCTTTCCATAGGTTTCTGGTTCAGTCAAGCATCCACTTTGGAAACAACAAGTCCTGTCTGTTGTTGCTGGAAGTGTTTCATTTTGGGAGTTCTCCCGCACATTGTACCTGCGCTTATTTTCTACCTGAAACTGTCGAACTATGTGCCTTGGACACTGGGAAAGACTTTGAGCAAATAAGCCAAAAACATTGGACCCAACTTTGCAAAACCTCTTGCTCTCACCCCGAGTAAAAGGCCACCCAATTTAAGCAACAAACTGGTAAGGGCCAACCTACCCACTCAGTCCCAACCTCACTTTCTTCAAAACGTACCACACGGAAATGACAGATACATGCAATGTAACTTAACACAGAAAACAAAGTTCTTTAACCATCCAAGAACTGGAAAATCCTTTAAATAAAAGGCATCATAAGTTACTTACTGCAAACTTTGTCTTATTATGACACAATATTTCTTTTATCTGTAGTCTGTTCATTACTATTCACATGGTGTCTCCTGTCCCACTCCCCCTCGGGAGTGCCTGTCTAGATCGAACGGAGGAACCCGGCTGAACGGAGGAACCCTGCCTACTGGATTGACAACAAGGACTGGACGGTCTGTGATCTTGGCCCGTCTGCTGAGGGACTGTGGAGCTCTCCTTCTGTGGTTCTTCCCAAGGTTTCTCTTTTCTCCCCCTGGGTTTTTGAGTTTTTCCTTGCCGTGCTGGGGAGTCTAAGGACAGGGGACACCTGCGCCGCTCGTCGCCACCCACAGCTGACGCTTATTTGGACATTATGTTTGCCTGGATGCTTAATTCGCCTGAACTTTACATTGTCTTTTTTACCTTAATGTTCGGTGCAGCCCTATGAGGCAACTCCTGTTGTGATATTGGGCTATAGAAACCATTGATTGATTGATTGAAGTTGCAAGTTCCAATGTGATCTATATGCTAAGGTGCCCCTTGTGTACATTGGCAAAACCACCAGACCGTTAAAGACCAGACTCTCCAAACACCGCTGCAACATCCGCAATCATGACTCCAAAAGCCCAGTTGCAGTTCACTTCACAGAAGCTCAGCATAAGGTGAGCGCACTAAGATACATGGGCAACTCAAACTTTCAAATCGTGAAAGAGACATAAATTCCTAGTTACTAAAATGAGAAGCGTTTTGGATATACTTTAGTCCAAAAGGCCTCACTGAAGTCTTAGATTTAAGACCTTTTTATAATGTGTGTATTGTATTGTGTGTGTACGTGTGTATGTGTGAGCGTGACCTAAGTGGATACTTCAGTGTGTGTGTGTGTGTGTTGTCCTCCTGTACATCACTGTAGTGTAGTCGTTCAATATGATTCTATTCCCCATTGACGCGTTACCTTCTGTACTATCTTGGTACCTTGTAAATATGTAAATATTTGTAAAATATCCTGTACATAGACTCAGCCTTTTTTTTTTGGCATGTATTGTACTGTACTTATGCTGTGGATTACTGTCATCACATTTCAGAGTGGCTACAGATAGTTTACTTTACCTTATTCATTTGTTTACATTTAGTGTACAACATGTGATGCTAATTGTTGCAAAAAAACTTTGGTCACGTGTTGAATGAGGCAACACGTGTAGCCACTAGCCAGGTTCTTTATGTCTGATGAAGGGCCAAAACTGCGCGAAACATCACACCCTTCTTGTGGTGCAAATAAAATAACTCCATTGGGAGCTCAAGCTGTGCAGGGTCATCTCCATTTTTTCATGGAATTTACGCCCCCTTGGAGTGGGCTCTTGGAGTGGGGTACTTATCTGTCCCTTGGTATGCCATAATCACAGCGATGGGGCAGCATAAGTCAAAACCTCACACACTACAGAGCTTTAGAAGCACAGAGGACAGTGTTTGAATTATGGGGAGCTAAGGGGAGCTCGGCTCCCCTGAAAAGGACCTGGGCTCCCCTGAAAGCCTACTTTGAGACTTTTAGGGGGAGCTCTAAAACACTGTCCATTTTTTGTGTCGCATATAGATTTTGATTTTCTGTACATTAAGGTTCCTGAAATAAATGATGATATAAAAAATGTGTCAATGCTGTGTGTTTATTCGCTCATTACATTACTATTTCCGAACATCTGTTTTTTTTTTCTATTTCCGAACATCTGTCTCCGCTAATAAATGCAATGCTGTGTCTCCTGCTGTGGCGGCGCTGCACTGAAATTACTACGTTTACGTCAACACTTGAACTTCTCACACGCACCAAAAGCGTTAAAGTTAGTCAGGGAGGATCGGAAATAGGGCTCCCCGAAAGCCACTTTGTAATTCGAACCCTGACAGAGGAACACGATTTCTTTCTCCACCTATGTCTGGTAAAACACTAGGGGCCAGATCTTGTGCCTGGTAGACTGACAGCACAAACTCTAAATGTGATGGTTATTTTCCGCCGCTTATAAAAAGAGAAGAAGTCGACTGAGGCATGGTTTATTACAAATAGCACTGAGAGCGGTGCTCTGATGGCAGCCTCACATTAATTTCCTTGTTTACATCACGCTGCCTTGTGTTCTTCCTTAAGCAGAATTATAGGCTCTCACAGGTCAAATGAAAAAATTATTTCCACCTCAAGTTCAGCTCTAAAACCAATCCTAAGATACAATAACCAATTATCATTCTTTCCCTCATCATAAACATTCTAGACCAGTGGTGCTCAACTGATATGCCGTCGGATCCACAATCACCCTTGGATGACGAGCCGTGACCCAAATACGACCAAGACTTAAAATATAATGTAAAATCTGTCTTTTCCTCAAAGAATTGTGTTGAATAAACATACAATTTAATAAGCCAAAAAAGCTGAAATTATGATCAAAAACAACCCTGATAACCCACTGAAAATGGTTCTGCGACCCACCAGTAGAGAACCACTGTTCTAGACCACTCTAACTCCCTTTACATTAGGCTCCCTAAAAAAAGAAAAAAAAAACTCTTTACAAAACTCCATTAACTTCAAAAGGCTGCAACCAGATTCTTAACAAGTACCAAGCACATAACTCCTTTCTAACACATCTCAGGCTCTCAAATGTATTTAAAACATTGTTATTTACATCACTGATCTGTTGCCAGTATGTTCTGCCTCTCACTCCTTTGTTTGCTTGGCTTGCAGATGATAAAGAGCATTCTGTGTTCATGAGTAGACAGTCTGAATATGCTGGATTTCTCAAACATGCACGAATAACATAAAACAGAACACAGGTATGTTTTTGATTAGTGTACTACAGGCATAAACACATCTTGGGTAAATATGAACTCAAATTGATCAGACACTGTTGTGTGTCAGTGTGAACATTATAGAAACAGACTGTAATCAAGCTCCTTCTCCTTTGGTTATATTAACTATGTATAACCTCAGCCAGGCAGTGTGCAGAGAGGAGCTGAAGTGGAGCGTCAGTCTGAGTTGGGGCCCTTGTGTCCCTCCCCCAGGACCCAAAGTTCACAGAGCAGTCAGATGTGCACCATCGCCGCACTGCACAGCCAGGCACAAAGTGAGGAGGAAGTCAGGGCACACAATCTGTGAGTGAAGACAGAGGAACATCCTCGTACCACTTAAACCAACACAGTGTAGTATCGGGGAAAAAAGGTAATTAATGTTACTTTTGAGGTTTCTATGTGACGGTATCCACACAAAATGCCACTGCCCCATCTCAAAAACAGCATTGTTTTTAACATGCAAATCTGAAATATTTATAGGTCTGCAGACTTTTAATGAAGACATGATGCCACTTTCCTTAAAGGCAGAAGATTTTAAACACACATTTTTTCAATTAAATAAAAAAAAAAAGCAGCATTAGTAGTTTGTTTTTCTCCCCGGGAGGTTTTCTCTACTTATTTATTCAATTATTTATATTTATATATTTATATTTATATATTTATATATTATATTCTCTGAGGGAGCCCTCTACCCCGGGAGCAGTGATTGGCTGTGGTTGTGTGGGCGCTGTCCTCTGGGTGCCCAGATGGAGGTGTGGTGTTTCTGCTGCACCGCCGCTGGCGGCCCTGTGGTGGTGTCCTGTGACTGCCGGCGGTGCAGACGGCTCCCCTGATGGTGTTTCCTTACCTGGTTCATCTGTACCCAGACTTAGCCCTATGTCCATTATCTTATCGTGTGGGACTGTTAGCGTGTGTGTGAGTGTTTGTGTGTGCGTGCGTGTATGCATGTGTGTGTACTGTATGCGTGTGTATGTGGCTATGGAGAGGGGTGAATATGAGTGTTATTGTCTGCTTATTTGCACGGGTGGGTGGTTGAGTGGGCGGGAATTGTTTTTAATCTGTAAAGCACTTTGCACTACTACTTGTATGAAAAGCGCTCTATAAATAAAGTTTTGATTGATTGATTGATTGATTGACCCTCGCAGACGCAATCATTCGCTGGAGGTTGGTGATGCTGAAAATAGTCTCCTCGGTTGAATTTACACCTTAATTTTTCTCACCTTGTGGCAACATTTTTTCAAATAAGTATAGCACCTACACACTACAAATTTTCCACTCTTGATGTTTAACTTCACAATAAAGTGTTTCACTTTACAATAAAGTGTTTTAATTATTTCTATTTGATCTTTATTTAACCTTTAATCTTTATGTGACATGATGAGTGGTATGGGTATAATAAAATAAAATAAATAAAAGCCTGACAACGCCATCCAGTGTAAATTGGAAAAAATGTGCTTTAAGGCACACAGGTTCGACCTATAAGGACAGAGGCAGCATGTTCCTTGTACATATATAGTTTATTTCTATGTTTTACGTTTGTTGCATCTTTCTGTTTCACACTTTTGTTTATAGTAGACGTTTCATTTCACAGTCTTCGTTAGCTCACTTTAGCTTTCAGTTGGTTCACAACTGTTTCACATGTTAGTTTGTCCATTAGCTCTTTAGTTCATACAAAACAACAAGGGAGGAAAAAAGACAGCAGCAACAGGCCACCTAAATGTAAATAAAAAGGTAGTTAAGGAACCAATACGCAAGATAATGGCTAACCACCAGGCAAGGCCGATCCTACCGTCGCACGCCCACATCTAGCCCTTCTCGGCCGGCTCGGTGCTTCGATAGCCTCCAGTTCCGTCACAGGAGGGCCCCGGCAGACCCCGAGCCACCATGCACCGATAGCGAGCAATGGACGCCAAGGAGTGGTGCGTGTGAGGCTCTCAACCACCCGCGACGCTAAAATTAGACCTGCGTTAGCAGCTACACCAATAGTTAAGAATGAAGAACGAATTTAACAATAGCTACCTGGTAGGGATGGCCGTTTTGAACCACGGGATTCGACACTGTGTCGAAGTCTCATGGCGCATGCGTGTCAAAACACTGCTGTTTTCTAAAGCAGGAGAAGTTATTAGTAAGAAAAGAAATCGAAATAGCCCAACCAGGCCGGAAGACGCCAGTGAGGAGACAGAGGAAGTGCGTGTGAACCAGGGTGGCTTTTATACTAAACGCTATTAGAGCGGTGGCGCCATCTGCTGACCGTTAATATTTAAAATGCATATATTTAATAAAGTTATTTAGAAATACAGTTAATAAAACTGGTATTGCCACATTTATATGTTTAACTGATTTTTATGGGAATACATATAACTTCAAATGCCATTTTCTCAAAATGCAGACAAATCAAATCAAATCAAAACAACTTTATTCATCCTAAAGGGCAATTATGTTTGCTGTTCTCTGGTCTTAAAAAAACAATAAAAAGGAGACACATACAACCACATTCGATACATACGTCATGAACTGTAACTGCATCAGGACACAAGAGGACCAGTAAAAATGAGAAAAAAAGAAGAAAGCTAAACACTCCCTTCCTAGCTGTTGCCATTTAAAGGTCCTATATAATGCAAAATCGACTTTTTGGAGCATTTAACCATGTTGTTATGGTATTTCCTTATCAAAAACACCCCCAGAGTGTTTTTTTGGCTTCATTCACGCAGTTGTCTACAATCCTCCTGAATCCTGCTCTCTGAGCAGCTGCTCCGCCCTCTCCTGGTAAACAACTGACTTGTTCCGTTGTGTCGTCAGAGCGGAACGGAATTGCTCGACGTCTGTAATGTAATGCCTTACGGCCTGATTTAAATTTGTAAAACAGCTTTTTCATTATTTCTGTCGTAAGAAAAAAAAAAAAAAAAGTAGTGCCTGACATGTTTGCGCTGCCCCTGCAGAGAAAACAAACGCACCCTCTGAGCGTCTGAACAGATGTCATGTTTGCACCCAAAGTTGTGAAGAATGAGCTCTTTCTAACCTACTCTGGAGTCTGGACACCGGTCCTTTTTTCTTACCTAAAGATAATGTCACGGAGAAAAGGCGGTTTGGCTGCGAGAGGTACAGGACTTTATTCAACCTTCCTAAAGAAGAGGCCACTCGCCAGAAGTTGGAATTTCCCTCCGGGATTCAGCGACTATCAGCTAAAATAGTGTTTGTCTGTGACTGTCACTGATGGATGCTTGGTGAACCCTGGCCAGAATCAAAGTGGATTAACTTTTATAACTAACGCGAGTCCCATAATGGAAACACCAGAGCAGTGAGTCAATCAAATTCATGTTAGCCATTTATGAAGCTGTGTTGCACATGTCAACTCCTTATAACTGCATCATGAAGTAACTTCACTTATTGCTGTGATATTTATATTTTTCTACTACAGTAAAGTTGTATGAGAGAGGTGGCGGTTAACTGAATCCAAGCGTTTTGTCTTCCGGGTTTGGAAAATACCCCCAGAAAATACTTCTATTTATCACAAAAATTAGTGCTCCATAGTGGTAGTAGTACAATATTTCATATAAATGCCTATACATGCGTTCAGTCACGTGACGTCTGTAGTTCTATCTGCCATTTTGAACACCGCTGGCTAGTGCAACAGTGTATCTACCTGCGCCTCAACTACTGAATTCAAGATGCTACATCAAAAAATTGCACATTTGACAGCAGATGAGCTGAACAGATACACAAAGAAGATCGAAACCTTGGGATTTGATCCTTATCAACTGTCTGAAGATTTGTTAACGCCACTTAAAACCAGTGACAGTTTACCGCATCTAACTTTTGCGGACATCTATTTGGTCCATAATCCCTCTCCATACACTGGTGAAGCCCTCAAGGCTTTTAAGAGCACGGAAGCCTATCACTGCTTTATCTCAGGATGGGTTACGGATAACAATTATACAGGTGAAGAGGCGCAAAATGTTCTTGGTCACAGGAAGGCTAAGTAATAAACAAACGATTGCCTTTTGCGAACGTTAGCATGTGTCGGCACTCATCTCTCTCAAGCAAACAGTTAAGCTGTGGGTTGTTATTTTGTTTTAGCCTACTATGAGTCATGTTTTACCAATAGTTTATGGTTTTATCAGCTATGGATCGGGGTAACGTTAACAAGAGAAGTGTGTTTATGTTGCTCTCCGGCAGGCCGTTCATGCGGGTCAGTTAGCTACATGTCAACCTCTTACCCCCCGCCTTAACTGAGCACATTTTCTCCAGTTTGGCATTACCCAAAGCTTTTCGACTGGAGCTTACAGCCTAGGCCAGAGTATATTCATGTAGGTAAACGGATAGCCTAGTGTTTGTTTGTACCCTAGCCTTACTTGCGTTATATTGTTGCAACTGTTTCAACGGCGGCCGCGTTGCTTCATTTACCTGAAACAAAATGCTCACTGCACAGCTTGGAGTCGGCTGTTGGAGTCCAGTGGTCTCTCCTGATAGCAGTTATCCATTTCTGTCGACGAACTGGGTCTTTAGGAAACTTGTAGAAAGCGAGTCCCTTTTTTTCAGACAGGGCATTCGTACATCCCATAGCGCAACAGGCAGATGGCATAACTGCGGTGTTCGGTGTTTCGGTATTCAAAATGGCGGCCACAACAATGCGTGACGTCACGGGAAACGCATGTATACTTTACTTTGGAATGACTAAAATAGCATGATACAGATCCTTTAAATTTCTGACAGCAGTCGGAATGAATGGCTATGAATAGCGGATTCTTTTCTGTTGGGGGATGACATATCGCCTCCCGGAGGGCATCAGAGTAAAGTACGACCGCAAAACATGATTTGGTTGACCCAAAATCGATCGAGTCTTTTGGAGGACTCTTTTCTTACAGAGTGAGGCAAGGTCTTCAAAACGCACACAAGAAATCTTACTACACACACTTTAATAAAAGAATGATAAAAGTTACTTAAAATATTTGCTGATATATTAAAAGAGTTCAGTTTCCTCATCAGGTGAACTCGCTGCTGTCCACGTTTGGCGATTTGCTCTGTGTTTTTATCAAATCGTAGAAAGGAATCAAAAACAGTCTTAAGTACTTAAAGGAGGCAACCTTTAAGTACCACATTTTCAAATGGTGTACTCAAAAATATTTTAAAAGGTTTTTCAGAAACCATGCCAGATTTATTGACCTTATTTATTATTTATTGAACGCCAAAAACAAACAAAAAACTAGGTGAAATTTTTATATGACAATGAAATGAACACTTTTAATCTTATACTGTATTTGTGTCAAGAAAAGTCTTTATAGATGATATGATCAATCAGTCTCCTCCTGGAACTGCCACCTTAATGTGGTGGAGGGGTTTGAGCGCCCGAATGATCCTGGGGGCTCTGATGTCGGGGGCTTCGTGCCCCTGGTAGGGTCTCCCATGGCAAACAGGTCCTAGTTGACGGGTCAAACAAAGAGCGGTTCAGAAGCCCCTTATGAGAGACCAACAGGCCCGGTTAGAACCATGAGGCCGTCTTTCTGTGGACCCACCACCTGCAGGAGGAGCCATAGGGGCTGGTGCAATGTGATTTGGGCAGCTCCAACAGCCGCCCCCACGACCCAGCAACGGACAAGTGGAAGAAAATGGATGGATGGATGATAAATCAATGTATTTTTCCTATTCATACAGTGCCTTAAATAGTGTTGTAATAATTACATTCACGTAAATGTGCCAGAAGGTGAATTACAGACTTAAGTAAGGTACTCTGAATATCTAAAGAGAGGGCTAATACAGTACCTTTCTTTTGTCAGTAGTTTTGTTATATGGTTTTTTATGCCTGACTGAAACTCCCCCATTATCCAGGCTTGGATCATGCTCTGCACAATTGTATCTCTTGTTACTTGTCTTCGTGTAAATTCATTTCGTGGTTAAAGTGCATTCTCATATTTTATCAAATTACTGTTGACTTGTCCTTGTGTTATGGGTCATTTATGAGTGGTCAGTGTGCTTTACCGGTTGAAACTGGCCTTTATCTGCTGTCTCCAAATTAAAACCCCCAGGGCTCAAGAGTGGTTGCACATGCACCTCAAAATGCCACGGCATATTTTTTCTTGATCACACCCGAAAGACTGTCCTAATCCTGATTACCCCCAGCGCCAGCCAACTCCTATCACCGTAAACACTGACTGGAAAGTGCATGAGCTCTAATATGAACAAGAATTTACTCATAAGCATTTTATGATTACTGCATTTATGAAAAAGGGCAGTGATCCGCGCTCTTCACACCTGTTGCCGCTGTTCTGCTCCAGTCATCAATGCGCTCAGAACGAGCAGTGTGCTTTTGCTATTGAGCCATGTTTTTCTAATGACCACTCTGTCATCGTGGTGCAACGTGCCTCTAATCTTCGCTTCGAAATTCCCCTGCAAGGCCGTGTTCCTGATCGCAAATCAATTGTGTTGTGGGTGGATGCCTTCAGGGAAACAGGGGAATGTGCCCAAATGAAAGAATGGACTGACAAATGATTATTTACACAATTCACAATTATCTCAAATCCCTAGTTTATAACAATCTTTCACAGACACGGAAAGACCTACAGAATAACATTCAAACCGAAATTGCCAATATTTCAGTCAACAAAGAAAGAGTGGACCAAAACTGAAAAATCGTCTGAAACAGGGTATTGAAAATGGAGGCCCGAAAATTATAAGATATTTTTTTCTGTATAAAATTGAATCTCTTATATTGTGTGAAGACTTTTGTAATGTACAGTTTTGTTATTTTATTTTAAATAAGGTCTAAAATGAACCTAAAATTCAAATACACCACCGAAGAGAAGGTTCCAGACCTCTATGCAAAGCTATGCAGGTGTGTTTTTGATTTACAGGCAGTTCCCATGATGATCAAAAATACAATTTATTTGCTTTAAATACAGTTTTGATCATTTATGTTCAGGTCGTCATAGTTCATAATTCCTGGTTTGATGGTTAACATTTCAGTGTGCAATTGGTTAACAGCAGTTTACGTTATTATAATCCGTGATAAAAGGGTATGAACCAGAGAAACATGCCCCGAGTAGAACAAAAAAACAAGGCCACAGTGTAATGTCTGCAACTCCGCAGCTTGTCTTCTACAAAAATAAATGAAAGAACAATCACCTGACCCCCCAAAAGTAATAGAAGTATACCTTATCATCCGCCCCGTGACCTACCATCTAGATGCAGGGCAAACATTCGGATGTGGGACCATGACAGCCAGACAAACACTATCTCTGCACGAGGAACTTCTGCGTTCTACATCACTGTTACCACAACGCAGAGCTAAAAAAAAAACACTGGTTAAGGCATGTAAGGTTATGAGTATAAATGCAATAGCAAAAGGGGCATAACACATTGACCAGGAACAGGGTGGAATGTGGGAGGGAATTAACTACGCTTTTACTGTATACACACGGCGCTGACAACCCGGAAGGAGGAGATGCAACACGAATATCTCACTCTGAGTAGTTTTGTTTCCCTTATTCTTGCAAATATTTACATGAATCAAACTTGATCCATTTCTTAATACCTGAATTGTATTATGTCATTATTACCTAAGCATAATTTACAATCTCAAACATGGAGGCGCCTACTTTATCATTTAGGAGTTCTCTTATAAGATTCTGCACTCCATTAGACCTGTGTTATGTTAAAACTATAATGCCACTGTCCCATGATATTTATTATTGTTATTATTATTATTATTATTATTCCATCCATCCATCCATTTTCTTCCACTTTTCCGTTGCCGGGTCGTGGGGCAGCCGCCGGAGCTGCCCAAATCACATTGCACCAGCCCCCATGGCTCCTTCTGCAGGTGGTGGGTCCACGGAAGGACGGCCTCACGGTTCAAACCGGGCCTGTTGGTCTCTCCTAGGGGGCTACCAGTGTAGGCAGACACTGGAGGCAATGTGGGTGAAGTGCCTTGCCCAAGGACACAACGACAATGTGCACCGTCAGGAGGCGGGATTCGAACCCACGACCTTCCGATCATGAGACGACCCGCTCTACCATCTGCGCCACTGTCGCCCCTATTATTATTATTATTATTATTATTATTACGGAACTATGGAAGATGAATTGAACAATCAAATTGCTATATATCAAATAATAAAAAAAAAAAACCCAGCAAATTCTGTTTGTAGGAAACTTTCAGACGTTCAGACGATCGACCGTGTGGAGAATACAGATCGATACACAAAGGGAAAGAAAAACACAAAACAGAGCATAGGACTCTGAAAAGTGTGCAAGCAGACAAACAAAATGCTGACTCGATATTCCTCCGGGCAAAAAAGAAAAGAAAAAAAAAGAGGTTACTTTCAGACAAGCTGCCCAATAAACTCATTGCAAAAAGGTTAGGGTCAAATTCAAGACAGGACTGCAGGGTTATCACTCCATGTAGCTGCAAGTCCAAGGAGGTGAATGAGGAGGGAAGGAGGCAGCAGAATATGGAAAAAGGGGAATAGGAAATGTAACTTACACAGAGAGTGAGTGAAGCGCCGACTGTTTGTTGGGAGCTTAGCCCAGTGGTGCCACTATATTAGATTTTCTGCCTTATTGTCTCAACCAAAGTCTACCGCCTCAGGTCACTTTCCTGGATTAAGGGAAAGCTCTGCATTTTTCTAACATACTCCCTTTATCGTTTATTGATGGGATCCCCTTTAGCACAACTGGGCTGTCGCTATTCTTTCTGCGAGTAAAAACAAACATTAAAATACAAAAGACTATATACAATATATAACCAATACATTCTTGGCACAATAACCTCCAGCCATAGTTAATATCCCGTCTGTTTTATTTGATAGAAATGTTTTAGTACTGATTTAAATGTTTTTTTTGTATTTACTAGTTACATTTTATTTTACCTTTATTTAACCGGGAAAGTCCCACTAAGATTAAGAATCTCTTTTTCAGGGGAGTCCTGGCCCCAGAGGGAAACCCTACTGTACACATTTTTAGTGGTAGGGGAAACCGGAGTGCCCAGAGGAAACCTACGCGGGCACGGGGAGAACAGGCAAACTCCACAGAGAAAGCCCCGCCAAAGTGGGAATTGAACCTGGGATCTTCTAGCTGTGAGGCATGAGCGCTAACCGCTGTGCCACCATTTTCTGGTTGCATGTCCAATGCCAGTAATGACTGAAAGGACAACATCGCTGATACAAGCGGCTGAAATGAGTTGCCTTCAAGATAAGGTGAGGAGCTCAGTCACCCGGGAGGAGCTCGGAGTAGAGTCGCTGCTCCTTCAACTCAAAAGGAGCAAGCTGAGGTGGCTCAGGCATCTGTTCTGGATGCCTCCTGGTCACCTCCCTTGGGAGGTGTTCCAGGCATGTCCTATTGCAGGGGTTCCCAAACGTTTTTGGCTGGGACCCCAAAAATTGACACGTAAACAACTTGGGAACCCCATTGCATAAAGTTATTCCTTCTTATGCTCCTTTAGGGTTGGAAAAACCTTCTTTTTATTTCATCTTAATATAATCTGGGGACCCCACCCAAAGCCTCGCGACCCCCCCGAGGGAACCCGACCCTCACTTTGTGAACCACTGTTCTATTGGAGGAGGCCCCTGGGAAGGCCCAGGCCACACTGGAGGGACCATGTCTCTGAGCTGGCCTGGTGTCGCCTCAGTGTCCCCACAGAACAGCTGGAGGAGGCCTGTGTGGATCGGGAAGTCTAGGTGTCTCTGCTCAGACTGCTGCCTCTGCAACCCGGCCATGGATATAGTGGAAGAAAATGGATGGATGGATGTTCCATGCACGCACTGCTCTGTAAATTAACACTGTTTAATTGTAAGTTTGGTAAAACAGATTTCCCACCATGTGGCATCTCTAATATGATAATTGTGTTTATCATTGTTAAATATGAGGCACTGGTGAATAATTTTAGGCTGTGTTGATGCTATAATATTTTTAAGGAAAGACAATAATAAATAGAATAATCTATCTTCTGAAAACCACTTTAGTCGGCTCAGCATGACTTTGGTGCTGGTTCCATAATCACAGCATAACACCATCCAAGCTGCTTAGTTTTGTTTGGTGTGTAACCTCTTTAACACCCTTGCTGCAGTATTTGACCACACTACTGGGCAATAGTCTAAATATGACAGATCCAGTGCTTGGGTTATTTGTTATGTTATTTGTTTTTGGCATGTGTGGTAGACAGTACATCTTCTCATAATAAACAGACCCTTTCCTATTTCAGTAATAATGTTGTCCACATGTTTCTTCTAGGATAATGTGTTCGACCTGCTCCACCAGGGTAGCACCTTTCAGTCAAATCAAGTCATTGGACAGACATGGAGGCTGGATCAGCACCACACTTACAGTATACTGCTTCTATTTTTAGTTAATAAATGATAACAAAAATTGGGGTGCTAACTTGCTGCAGATCCATAAATTGCTCTTATTTGTGTATATAGGATGAAGGTTGCATCAATAATGAGAGAAAACCGATGATTATAATCTGCAGCAAAACACTTTCTTTCTCTCTATTCTTTTTGAAACATCTCTTGCTCCTCCATTGTCATGTTTAATCTCTAATCTATAGATGGATTTCAAATGCATAGACAAACATACCCCATGTTGCAATATGAGCAGTTTACATTTACAGTAATAATAAAACAAATGTGGCAGTGGTAGCTGCAAAAAGCAGTCAGTGCAGGTTTGCATCTTTAGAAGTATGCGGTGGTATAATATGTACAGTATGTATAGGCAGTGAATTAAATAGGTAATTAATTAATCAATCAATAAATAACCCGATGACTATAAGAAAACAAAACATACCTACAAGGACAATCTTATCCTGGCACAAGGTCTTTTGGAGTTTAGCACTTATTAACGCAGCAATTATCAAATTCTTCTGAGGTAATAAACATGGATCAGCAAGCAGTTAGTATTGGCAGGTTATGAGGATGCATCATTAGTGATCAGCTCAGCCTCATGTAAATTCAATAATGTGCTGTGAGCCAAATTGTTGTGTGTGATATGCTGACTCAGTTTCATCATTTCAGAAACAGGTGGAGAAGTTAAAAAGACGTTTTGCGGACTGAAATCCATTACCACTTTCGCTTGCATTCAGGTGCTTTAAGAGAGGCAAAACCCTGCATCATTCAAACTAAACTAAGGAAAGGTATGAGGGGTTTGAGCACCCAAATGATGCTGGGAGCTCTGTTGTCAGGGGCTTGGTGCCCCTGGTAGGGTCTACCATGGCAAACAGGTCCTAGGTGACGGGTCAGACAAAGAGCGGTTCAGAAGCCCCTTATGAGTGACCAACAGGCCCGGTTAGAACCATGAGGCCGTCTTTCTGTGGACCCACCACCTGCAGGAGGAGTCATAGGGGCTGGTGCAATGTGATTTGGGCAGCTCCAACAGCTGCCCCACGACCCGGCAATGGACAAATGGATGGAGGTCACAATGTAAAATACTGTATTGTCAATACTACTACGACAAGGTACTTCATCAATCTCGTACACTCTCTGTTGCACTGTGTTTGAGGCTGTGAGTCCACCTCTCCTCGCATCGTTCTCATCGCAGACACTTCATCTACAGCCTCTTTACTGGCCTCACAGAGAGCGTAAAGAACAAAGCAAGACTACAGTATATAACATAGGGCTGGTCATTCAAATTGACATCAATCTGCCTTCTTAGTGCTACGAATCTGGCTTTCAGTCCACCAAATGCACACTCAATGACCATCCGTGCCCTACATAACCACAGGCCAAAGTACTGTTCTTGTGGTGTTGACCCACCGCTGGAGAACTCCTTCATCAGATTTTAAATTTTTCCACTCTCCAAGACCTAGTTTCAAACATTTTCGTTTACAGAACCCCAAAATGCCAGCTTCGTATGGGTGGTACACGGGTATGATAAAATATTTTTGCGTTTAGGCCTGAGCTTGATGTTGTACATGGCCTGAGTTATTGTGCAGATGAGTGGGATACAGTGCCTCTCGAAAGTACTAATACACCTTGAACTTTTGCACATTTTGTCATGTTTACAAGCCGAGTGATTTTAGGCCCTCTCACTTGTATTAGAGCGCTACTCGAGAGCTTTGATATATACTTGAGGTAGGCTACATTGATAATATGACACAATATTCATTATGTTTTTAATGGCCGGATATTTTACAACCCCCCAAAAAAGTGGAACCTTGGAACCTGCCCGTCTTGGCAAGGTCTCTCTAGTAGGCAAGGCAAGGAAAGTTTCTTTGTAGTGCTTCACAGTTGCATAAAATTACAAGAAAGCAGAGAAAAACAATAAAATATAAAACAAAAACATAAAAATTAATTAATTACAGAAAAGAGCAAGAGTGCAGATAAAATACTTTCAGTTTTCATATGCACGAGTAAAAAGAGCTGTTTTCAGCCTGATTTGAACATTGTCAGAGTTGAGGCCTGTCTCACATCCTCATGAAGACTGTTCCAGATTTTAGCTGCATGAAACTGAAACGGGAACCACCAGGAGACCCCTCCCTGAAGTTCTCAGGGCCCGAGATGGTTCATACGGTCTAACATGTCAGAGATGTACTTTGGTGCTAAACCATGAAAAGACTTGTACACAAGCAGAGCTGTTTTAAATTCTATTCTCTGAGTGACAGGAAGCCAGTGCAGAGACCGGAGCACTGGACTAATGTGGTCGTATTTCCTGGTTCTTGTCAGGACTCGAGCAGCAGCGTTCTGGATGTACTGCAGCTGAAGAGCAGCTCGTTTAGAAAGGCCAGTGAGCAGGCCGTTACAGTAGTCTAACCTGCTGGAGACAAATGCATGGATGAGTCTCTCTAAGTCTGGTTTTGACACTATTCCTCCGATCTTAGCAATGTTTTTCAGATGGTAAAAGGCTGATGATGTTATTGCTTTGATGTGGCTGTTTAAGTTCAGGTCTGAGTCCATGATTACTCCTACTCTAACCTAGCCTGGCCTTAGCCATCCGTAAACTCCGGTCAATTATATTTTCCCTGCATGTACGTCTGGGTTTGATCTCAGTGGCTGCGTTTCATCGGTTGAATTTCAACCTACCACTCGGCGAGCGGGGAGGCGGGTGTTGTCGGTGACGTCAAGCATTTGCGCCGCATTTGCTGGTTGTAGTTCAGCAATGGCGGCGGATACGAACGTAAAGGAAGCTCTTCAATCCGTTCTGGCTCGGCTCCCAAATATCCAGAAATGATAACTGAAGCCTTTGAATGCGTAAGGCAGTGGTTCCCAAAGTGGGGTCCGAGGCCCCCTGGGGGGCCTCAGAGACACTACAGGGGGGCCCCCAAAGCTTGTCTGCAAAACAAGTACAATGAAAAAAGTTCATTTTGAAAGGAAAAATACATTTATATGGACAAATGCACCAGTTTAAACCAGTATTTAGCCTACTGTCATAGCTAGATGTTACTTTTAATGTCATTTTAGCTGTAAAATTATAACAAATTCTTTTGAATGGAGTAAATTATTATGATTTGGGGGGCCCCGAGAGATTTTCGGATCAATAAGGGGCCGCGATGTCCCGGACTTTGGGAATGGCTGGCGTAAGGAATATAAGGCTTTTAACTTTTCTGCCCTGATTGCTGATTCTCTGTGGAATCAGCTGAACTGATGCTTAAAGAAAAGAACTGGTGTCTTGTGTTCATCAAGTCAGTTTTAATTAAAATAATAATGCCATGTGTGAAAGTGTGTGTATGTATTTGTGTATTCCTGTGTTGCTGCCTCTTGACCAGGATAATCTTGTAAAATACATTTTTAATCTAAATGAGTTGTATCCCTTTTTAGGTTTGAACTTAAAAATATTTATATATTAGCATCGCAGCGGAAACTCGTGACTCCTCCTGTTTGTCATGTCCAGGAAATGCTTTCCTTACCTCTTGATCACTTGCAAAGCTTATTATTTTTCTCTTCATTGAAAATGCTGGGCAGCGAAGGGAAGCAAAAGGAGCCGAGTGGGAAGTTCACTTGAAGAATAAGAAAGTTACTGGATGTTTTGTTTTAGCTGTATTAGATCAATACTACATTTTCTGGTCAACAAAGTGTAAGATAATGATAAAGATGTGTTTGAGATTATTATCAAAATTCTTCAGAAAACCATAATACCCTTTATTTAACACATTTCTAACATCTCAATTCTTTACAATTATCAGTTTATAAACATGTTCCACAAATTTCAGGAAGCAATTCTGTCACTGTAATTTAGAAATAGCTGCACAGTTACAAAGGTATTTTTCCATCTCCATAATACAGAAGGTCTAAACATACAGTATACTGTAGTATCGCCCTTTACATTTTTATTGCCTCACAGCTGGAAGAACTCAGGGTTTGGTTCCTGGAGTGTAGTTTAGTATAGCTTGCATTTTCACCCTGTGAATGGGTAGCTCTGAAAACAATCTTCAAGCAAAGTAATCTTGACCAAAGCCCAAGATCTGAAGATGAGTCCCTGCGTCGCACACTGCTTCGAACAGATTACCAGCAATTACAGAGGACACATTTTCCAAAGGGAACAAAAAGTACCTAAGATTACCACATAATGTTACCACATACAATAAAATCATATTATGAGACCATGACCACTGAAATTAGAATAGAGCCTATTTCTGGTTCACACAGATTGCATCTGGCATTCAGCCGTAATAAATGATCTATACAAAGAGAAGATGTGACAGTATTTGGCTCACCTGGATGACAGCCCCGGTGTGCACCCGCAGAGCCACTAAATTGCATTTCTGTGCTGATGTCATTTTCACAACTGCTTGCTTTATCAGTCCCATCAGATCAGGCACAGGATCCAACAGATTATCACTGAATGAGAGCTCCATTTAGGGCACTCAGGCACTCTGAGCATTTCTCAAAAACTCAAAAAGTGTTTGTAAAGTATTGGCCAGTCCCATTCTTGATTGTTGTTTTTTTCTCTTAAAATCATCAGTGTACTCAGATGCACTGATATTGTGGCCAGGTTATCCATATTTGGAGCTAAACGTTCCTGTTCGATGTATTTGCAGCATTTATATGACACAACTATACTGCACATGAAATAATATAATAGTAAAGTGAGCTGTGCTTTTTGCAAATTCCAGTAACAGGGTACAGCTCTCAATGCCAAACTTATTTCAGGGAGGTAACACATCGTCAACATCCTTCACTGTGTCCTCAAGCATGGCCTGCTAGAGCTGCTCCACATCCTTGAGCCCTAATTCAAAATGAAAGAGTGGGGCCCAGGGCACCTTTTGATGTCGCTGCTTTGGATATTGGGTCATTTATTGTTGCTGCCTCAGCATTGGGATTACACTCTCCTCTTGACTTTGTGGCAGACAGTGCTAGGTGCTGGTCAAGTTTCACAGGGGAGCAGTCGTAGTGTGTATTAAGAAGTGTATTATAATGCTGAAGTGTATGATGGATCTATTGATATCAAACTTGAAAAGCCAGAGCCAACATTTTTTGTAATATTGACATACCCAACAAATTGTGCGTGTATGTATATGTACGTATACATATATATATATATATATATATATATATGTATAATCAATTATAATAATAATATCAATAATAATAATAAATATAGCCGCAAGCGGCAATTATCGGCCCTCGCCGACCGCCCTGCCTAAAACATGTTTTTAACTTTTTTCCCAAGGGTCTTAGTTTCAGGATTATTGGAATGCGCTAACGCGCACTCCGCGCTCAATTTTGACATTATACAGAGAAAAATTTGTATGAATTTGTATCACACTATATCTGCAAACTGAAGCATATTTTTACATTTTACTTAGGGCTGCGGCTGCGCCGCAGATCATCCACAAAGGTTATCCAAGTACTTTGGATAACCTTTGGTTCCTCACTTCTCGCTGAATTATGTTCAGAGTTTAACATTTTTCCATCAGAATAAAATGGGACGTTCTGGTCATCGCTACAGCAACACCGTGAAAAATATGGCATAGGTGTAATTGACTTTTCTGATCGGAACGACCAAATAGAATTTTGTGCCAAATTATTTAAATTTTCGTAAAACTAAAATTTGTACTCTCCATATAATTCCTATAGGGGGCGCTATCGCGGCCAATTTGAATTTTGCCAAATGAAAGTGTTTAGGACTGAGTCTTTAACAACTGATAAAAAAATGAGCAAAATCGGGCTCCATATGTGCGAATGGGAGACATTTTTTATTTGCGAAAAATCTCAAAATGCTTCGTACAGTTTGCGGCTTCGCCGCATAAAAACCGTAAAACTTAGAAAAGTAATTTGGATAACTTTTAAAGTTCTACTTCTCAAGATTATTTTCCACCCAAATTAGGTCGTTCCGATAAACGCTCTAGGAGGAGATAGATTTTGTACGAAGTGAAAAATAAAGGCGGATTCCCGCTTCGCGGGCTGTCATCCAAAATGGCCGACACCCAATATGGCGGACGGCGTTGCTGTAATAATATTTTTTGCTCAACTTGTCATGATGCACATCTGTACCGATTTTTATGATTCTACGACAAACTTCATTTTTGGCCAAGTCCTATCTCGCAATGTTAAAAAAAACGGAGGTGGTACACTATTTTGAAATTCAAAATTTGGAAATAGTCAAAAGTTGCGTCGGATCGGGTTTGAATTTTGGGCCAAAATCTGTGACTTTTCGTCGATGTTCACTGGGTGAAAATTGCGACGGTGCAAAAGAAAGAAAGAAAGAAAGAAAGAAAGAAAGAAAGAAAGAAAGAATAATATTCCCATACGAAAACAATGTTCCCGCTTACGCGGGTACCATAAACTATATATTTTCGGAAAGCGCTCGCGCATTCCTACCTCATGGTAGAGGTCTCAGTCGCCCATTGACTTTTATAAGCTCTGTACAATTGCAATGTTGATTTTTGCATTATGTATGTATGTGCACGGGACGTGCACGACAAGAAGAGTGCGTTAGTGAGTGTTTGAGAGGAGGGAAGCGCTTCGCGCTCGTTTTGTGCGTTTTGTTCGCACATCGGTTGAATTTCAACTTACCACTCAGCGAGCAGGGGAGGCGGGTGTTGTAGGTGATGTTACGCATTTGCACCGGATTTGCTGGTTGGAGTTTGAAAACAGATCCAATCGTTTCAAAGGAGTTCATCCCTCCCACCTGGAAACGGAGCTCAATTGTGAAGTTCCAGACCCTCTGTACGAAATGAGTACGAGGGTATGGTAGACCAGGCTAGTTTCACTCTGGATGATGGCAAACTCTTACCAGGTTCAGCATCTTCACCAGGTCTTTTGCATTTGTTCTTGGGTTGATATTCACATTTCAGACCAAAGCACGTTCATCTCTGGGACACAGAACCCGCCTTCTTTCTGATCAGTAGGATGGCTGGACATTTCTATCATTGTTTGAACCAATGAACCTGGCACTTTTAAGTGTCTTTAAATTGTACCCAAGGATAAACAAGACTTGTGCTTGATGCCCAGATGACATGATATGGTCAAAAACAAATAGATCATTGTCGTCAGATCTTGATTACTGCCTAATCTATATATCTGCACAGCATAAGTTGTGCTACATGTCACTTTGAAGCTCATAAGACTATTGGTCCTGTTTCCAAAATGGGGGCGACAGTGGCACAGATGGTACAGCGGGTTGTCCATAACTGAGAAGTTGGCATTTCGAATCCTGGCTGCAGGAGGTGCAGACAGTTGCGTCAAGGGCAAGACACTTCACTCACCTTTCCCCATAATAGCAGCCTCGCTTCCGTCAGTCTGCCCCAGGGCTGTTGTAAATAGTAGTAGTAGTAGATAAGAACCACTGAGTATGGAATGAATTAATAATGACCCAGTGTAGCATTTGTGAGACTTGTGACACGAGTTTAAGCCATTATTAAAACTTTCGGATGGCACCATAAGCAACTATAAATGTATGTTACTTCAGCTTCACAAAATGTGAGGACTAAAGGACAGGGTGTCGGAACACAAACAAGCAATAGTGAAAAAGAACTTTGACTATCCTATGGCTAGACATTTTGCCCAAAATCATGACAGTAATCCAAAAGATCTTAAGGTGGAGGGTTTGGAGCAAATACAGAAACACAGCAGAGGGGGAGACAGACTAAAACGGCTTCAAAGGGAAACTTGGTTTATCTATAATCTAAAGTCTACCGCACACCCTGGATTAAATGAGGAAATTGACTTTAGCCCTTTTCTGTAGCAGTATTTATCATTCATTATCATTATTTTTCCTTTTTTATTATCATTATTAATCTTTTTTGTTTGTTTTTCTTTCTTGAGTGATGTCATCCAATTAGGAAGGCGTGTCCTCAGATAATTGTGCGGCCACACCCTCTGGTCACCAGATGTTCAGAGTTCCCAATCACTCCTCTATAAAAAGAGGAGACAAGTCGCTGGTCCTCACTTCTTGACAAAGGCTTGTTAGGAGCCGATATGAAGATACCAGCCTTATGGTTTAAAGATTTTAACACTCATCAGCCCAGCACAATAAAGGCTTTTTAAATGTAAAAAGAGAATTATAATGTGGGAGAAGTGCCTTGGTTTTTTGTTTTTCTTTTGAATCTTAGTTCCCCAAACACCAAAGAGCACCTTTCCCCCCATTTCTAATTCTATCATTGACTTCCTGAGCAGTTTGTCTTGTTTTTTTTTTTCTGTATAAATGTATGTTACTTCAGCTTCACAAAATGTGCTACCATTAAAACTGTGGTAATCAAATTATTTTCTTGTAGACTTTATTTGGCACCATAGATCTACTTTAAGGCTCTTTTCCACATGCAGGCGTGTGTCAGCCGAATGGGTCTTTCACCCGCGTTGTCGAGCTTTTCCATAACAAAGGCCAGGGCCAAACTGGTCTGACCAGGTATAGGTTTTTGGACCGACCTCTGGCTGTGGCCAAAGCGGGCTAACCCGTGTCTGATGTGACGTGAACAGACTGCTGGCCTCTGATTGGCAACGAGAGAGTGGACAGCCCTCACTATTGACACGCAGGTCATACGGATTTAATATTTCACAGCATTATACGGCTGTGCTAAAAGGGGATTTTGCCGATAATAGCATTTAGCCGCTGTTAGCGCAGCTTTAGCTGGTGTTAGCATAACATTTGCATGTAGCTTACCTTCATAGTAGTATTTAGCAGTTTCTTTTCTGTTTTAAAACAGCTTGGCTCCTCTGAATGATTCCATAACTCCCACCAGAAGGCAGCATTTGTCCACATTTGTTCTCATCGCGGCTTACAAAACTTTTAATGACGTTCTGTACAGCGTGCACCTCTGTGCGGCTCCGCCCACAACAAATTCATGTGTGTGTGTGGTGGAAACAGAAAGGTCTGCGGGCTAGTGTCGATACGTCAACGTAGATCGTGGCGTGCGCGGCCGGTTCGCGCTATGTGGAACGACGGCTATTGTAAATGCGACATTTGGAGGAGGCGGGACCACATTACACCGGTTTTAGAGTCGCTGCATTGGCTCCCCGTGTGTTTCAGGATCGATTTTAAAGTTATTTTAATGGTTTTTAAATGTCTTAATGGTCTTGGTCCTTCTTATCTTTCAGAATACTTTTACCTTATGAACCTTCGCGGTCCCTGCCGGAAGTGGGGGTGTGGCTGGTGCTGCAGCACCCCCTGGTGGCGAAGCTTGAAAAATTGCAATGACAATACAATTATAGCTTATGAATATATCTGGTAGCCGTTTCATTCTGTTCCACAATATTGTAAGCCTAAAGCCTTGTTTGGGTGCAGGATGAAGAGAGGGATAATTTAAATAATAATAAAAAAAAAAGTTTATTATTTTCAATGCATATTGGCCAATCAGATTTGTTGGTCAGTGACTGTATAAAACCTTTCTGTGGCCTGTTGTTTTGTACAACAGATCAAATGCTAACTTTAGCTTGACTTATAGCGCTGATGCTCCAGACTAAACTGCTACATTAGATGTCTGCAGAATACAGAGCCTGCTCAGCCTTGTGTTACATAATTCTATAACCCCCCGCACCAGTCCCGTCACCAGACGTCAGTCTAGGGGGGCATATGAAATCCACGAGGGGGCACAATTACTATACATACGCTCTACTGTTTTGGTAGAGCGTATGTATAGCAATTGTGCGCGTGGCTCGGTCAGTGCTGTGGGCGCGTCCACTTTTCAGTTTTTCAAGCCTTCAGCAGTAAAACGCACCCTTCGAACAAATATGCGAGGTCTTTTCCGCGGACTTCAGCGCTTTGTAGTAAAATACAGATTGCTTGTTACCAGCCCACACCTGTCACTGCCTTCGCCCAAAGATGCTCACGAGCCGCTGCAGAGGGACGGTGGACTCCCAGAGCGGGGGATGAACAGGGAAAGTGTCTCTGACAGGGAGACGCTGAGCTGAGCGTGAGACATACTGTTAATAAGCCTGTATCGTTATCAGCTATTCTCCGGTCGGGTTTTATTTTGTGAGCAGACAACACGGGAGTCGTGCGCAATTACGCACGAGCGCACGAGAGAGAGAACTGTTTCTGTAAAGACACAGAAAGAGAGAGAGAGGGATGAAATGTCCCCTCTTGGTTTCAGGGGAGGAAATGGCTACTTGATGTGGAGTTTGGGCTGGTTTATAATCGGGCAGAAAGCCCAAAAATAACACTGCGCAAATTATTGATACGTATCTTTTGGGGGGGGGGTATGCCGCACCCCCTGCCGAAAACGTCTTCCGGCGCGCCTGCCTGCGCTCCTCTGGCAGGGGTCTCCTAGTTATTCCTAAAGTCAACAGAAAGACTCATGGCGAGGCGTCTTTCCAATATTATGGCCCTCGCCTCTGGAACGACCTGCCGGAGGAGCTCAGGACCGGAGAGAACGTTCATGTCTTTAAGAGCAGGCTCAAGACCCACCTTTATAGCTTAGCTTTTAACTGACATCTATTAATTTAGTCCTTGTGTGTGTGTGTGTGTGTGTGTGTGTATATGCATGTGTGTATGGATGTATGATGTGGGGCGTATTGTTTTAAATGTTATCTGTAAAGCACTTTGTGATACCTTTCGGTATGAAAAGCGCTTTATAAATAAAGTTTGATTGATTGATTTGCAACTGCAAAACAGACCAAGTGTTCTGCCCACCAGGTGAAAGTGCTCTCAAAACTTTTAATTGCTGATTGTCATAGAGTTGGCATGCACCTTGTTAAAGTCCTCATATTGTGTCAGAGCAGAGCTGAGAAGTCATTATTCACTGTGGGTTGACATGTCACACAAAGAAAATATAACAACTCTAGATATAGCTGCGCATTAAAGTAAAACTGTGAAATTTGGGAACAAGAATAGGTTCATGTCACATCACAACTTTAAAATAGCCTATAATGTAAAGGTCAGGTGGTCGGTAGCTAAGAGCTTTTTTGTTGTTGGGTTGTCAGAGCTAACTGATTATTGTTTGCATAAATATAACAGCTTGAAAAAACAAAAATAAAAAAAACAATGATAAATCTCAAAACTCTGGTTTTACAAAATGAATATTTATTAAATGTTGACAAGAACATTTTTAACACAGCTCAAGATTCAGCAAAAATAAAATAAAAACTTTAGTACTTCACTAAAGAAAAAGGAAATTAAGGGTTGGTTGGTTGCTTGGGGGTTGAGATGGAGCGTTCAGGGACTGTCGAGTGAGAGGGAATTGGCAGCAGAGGCTAAGGCAATTAAAGGAGTAACACAGTCAGAAAGATAGAGAATTGGAGGACCAGGGGGATTGATGCGACGTAATGAGCGGGATAACTGGGAATGATTAGAGCCGCTGATTCCTCTCTATCACGTCTGTCCATCAAATAAGTGGCTGTAGGACTGAGAACACAGGGGGCCAGAGGCAAATCTCTGCTCTTTACACCAAAATAACAAGCGGGCAACATAGCAGTAACATATACAGTGAGCACAAGAGAGTGGCGACATGACGAGAGAACAGAGAAGGGATTTTTTTTTTCCCGAAGTACCAGCCATAGACAGGAGAAGGATATTGAACTAGACTAGTGTATGAAGTTAACACTACTAACCTCATAAATCCAATGATGACCATTGAAAACATGCAGACATTTAAATGGGAGAAAGTTTGACGTTCAACTTCACAGGTTATATTTCATGGTTAGCCCAGGGGCCTATGGGTAGGTTAAGTCGGCCCTGGAAACAAGTAATATAAAAAAATACTGATGCAATTTCAATGTTTTGCCTAAAGGTTTAGTACCGTTTTCTTCAAATTTCTTCAACTTGTTTGAATAGATATGCACCTGTTGGATGTGATTGGGGGATTAGGTCATGAAGAAGAACATGGGACTCTTATTACGTTTTAAATTTTTCTTGATAGCCAATAAACGTGGTCTAGCACTTCTACTGTCTATGGCTTGAGCACACATCAGATCAGGGCAGGTAAACACAGTACCATAGGGGGTTGTTCCACTCAAATAGGGTTCACAATCACAATAATCAATAGTTCTTTATAATAGTGTAAATCTCTCTTTTAGCAACACAAGAGGAGGAAAGCACGCTTCCCTCAGAAACACGGCTCTTGTTCCCGTTCCTCCCGTTTGCCTCATGCGCTCAGGCTCGATAGTGTGTTCACAAAGATGCACATTCACACTGAAAGCCACCTTCCCCCGTCCGTGCTCTTTCATAATAGCTTCGTTCAATGTCTCTATAAATCCTCCAACATTCTTGTAGCTCACCGCTGTGCTGTTTGAACAATATTGTCTATGTCTCTGCTTTGACGGCAGCAGTTGTTTGCAGCCAAGCCTTTGTGGTGCAATGTAGGAAGACCCCTTCCAGGAAAGCTTCACAGCTGTTCCAGTGTCAGTGGTAGTTAATGCAACATGGGGATGTGTTGCACGCTTCCTGACTGTCAGCCTGTCAGACTCTTCCTCGAAGAAACGCTCACAAAATGTCTTCCAAGAAATGGTAATCCCAAACCAAGAAGGCAGAATCCCTTAGGCAGCCAAACAGTGACAATATGGTAGTCATCTGTGCCTTGGTTAGAAAGGTTGACTTGTGCTATTGGGGTATCACATACTTTTTTTTTCTTTTTTTAAGTTTCCGAGCAGCACCTCAAACAAATTAAGGTATAGAGTTCATTTATATAACTTCTGCTTTTTTAAACTAATGCAATTGTCTTTGTCCGTGTGCTTGAGTTCTCTTTGTGTTTTAGCATTGTAAAACAGCATCACATGCTCTAAAATACACACTGTACAGTAAAATCTACACTTTTTTTTTTAAAGCTTTAAGAACATCAAAAATGAAATAAAATGAACGTTCCTTTCAACACTGTCAAAACGTTTCCTGTGGTCAGACTCGGAAACATTAAAGACAAATCTTCTCACTGATTTTTAGCTTCCTTCTTAAACTATCAATGTTGCCGAAAAATAATAATCACAGAAAATAGCTGTAGCTGATATAAGCTAAAATGTAAAACGTTTTTTTTTTATTGTCTTCATAGCATATCCTTGAACTAAGACTGATGACGGTCTCCTGTTGCACATGTATCATCATCACAATCACATGTAAACCATTCGGATGTATGGGGCAGGAAATGTTTAGTCTGACCAAAGTAAACGCTGCTGTCCAGTGATCGCTTCGCTTCACTGAACTCTGACGGGAAACTGATGGTGTGAGAGATCTGTGACGGTCTATCGCTGTCTTTGATACACACATACAGGCTACACTACTTATGCACGCTGTGCTGGGTGACCATCTGTGTATGCTGCATCACTTGGCCGGTACTCAGCTGGCAGCTACATCAGACAAAGTGCCCAATATGCTCCCTAATGGCTAAAGTCAGATGAATGAGAACTGCATGTATTTATTCTTTCTGCCACGCTTCTTCTTGACACAATTTTTTTGTTTTTTGCATCCTTAACCTTTTCTTTGCAAATCCAAAATTATGCATTGATGTTTTTGTGTAATAGAGTACAGATGGATTGTCTTTTCCGGGCCAGATTTGAAAAAAGGTTATGTCTGCTTTAATCATTATTTTATGGAAGTAATAATGGTGTAAATCTTTTTGGTAGTGCAACTAAATTGTACTGTCAGCAGAGTTTAACGGTTTGGTAAGAGACCAGGAAAGGACCACCAGTGCACCAATTTAGACAGGGCACAGAGTTGCTCTTCGATGGAAAACGACATAGGGCACCAAGGTTGCATTAGTTTTGAGAGGTCACGTACAAGATAGCCACCATGACACAAGAGATATGAAGAAAAATGTCAAGGAGTCAGTTCCATTGAGGTGATGAAACAAGACTCCGTCTGTGTGTATGTTCCAAGTTGTGGTTTGTAAATTTCCCATCTCCCCCAAATAGGATTACTCTTTTGTCCATTTACTTCATTTATTCTCAGGGTCGCGAGTTGGTCGAATCTTCATCTCGGAGAACTTTAGAGAATACTGCCAGCCAGTCCATGAAGACCACTCGATGCCGTCGGCGTAGGACGTGTGCTGGCCGCGCAGATACTGGCCGTTCAGGTTGGAGGTGTGGCAGTTGCGGTACCACCAGGCTCCGTGGTAAAACGAGGCGCAGTTGTTCTCCGAATGGTCGTTGTCCTGGTCCTTGGTGGTGAATTTCATTCCATTGTGCTTCAGAAGAGAGTCACCTATGGGTTGGAGAGAGACATTTAGTTAAAGGTAACTTAAAAACAGATGGATAAAAAGGTTATAAAATCAAACTCTGTATTCATGACATATGGAGCACAGATATAGAAAGTAGAAAGAATTTGGCTGTAGTTAGTAGTGTTTGATTTGGTAGCGGGAGAAGAAGAGTTCCCGTCCAGAGTCACATTTGTCGACCAATCTATATTATAAACCTCAATCGCAGGGTGGGCGGGGCTTAAGGTCCATAGGTCGCCGCCATTTTTATTTCCCAGAACTCAGCGGGCGGCCCCCACGTGACCATCCCACCAGCCACGGGTCAATATAGACCACAATGCATTGCGGTACTGCCGTCGGAGGAAAACCCAGCGTCACAACAACACGAGTGAATGAGATCTGACTGCCATGCATGTGTGTGCGCATCCAAACGGGGCGATGTGTGTCATCACTTGCCGCTAAACTGAAGGTTGTAGACGCTCCACACCTGCACAGTTACATCCTCCAAAAACATATTAAATCTGCGTGTTTAGGTTTCTCCTGCAGATGACCATGGCTGTGGTTAATTATAGATCCAGTGCACTGCGTAATGTCAGAGGCGCAGACCAAGGCGTAAGATCCAATCCTGGTCATATTCCGTCTCAAAAGCTTTGGCGCCGAAAAACAGTACAGACAGTTGTCCAAGAACAGCCCATAGCTCCGAGTGTTTTAGCCTCCGTGTAAGAAAAGCGGAAATGAAACTGCCACTTAACGAGCGCATGGCCTGCACTGTGCTGCCTTTTTTTTTAAGTTACGTGCGCTACAATTTGTTTTCTGTTTTGCTTCGTATTGTGAGCCCAGAGGTACATTTTATTATAAAGCAGCTTTGAAAGCATTGCCAATTGTATTCCAAGATTATAAATCCTGTCCAATGATGAACATTTTGTTAGGATTTCGGGGGGAGGTGTGTGGAAAAGGACCCACGCGCAGAGCAGCCCAAACTGTGTTCAACTTAAATTTAATGGCAATAGTCCAAGAATACAAAAAGGCGAAGAACAAAACAGGCAAAAGGCACTCACAACGGCACGTGGAACAGGCTGAGACATCCAAACAGATTTACACAGGATAACAGGCATGACACAACACGAAACAATGTACCCACAAAGACCAGGGAGAACACAGGGGTATAAATAGACAAGGAACAGGGAACCAGGTGAGACACATAAGGGCGGGGCAGGTAATCAACAGGACGGAAGCAAAGCAAAATCACACAGACAGAACAGACATATCAAAATAAACCACACAAGGACAAGAACACAAGGCACAATAAAGGGGAACCTAAACCAAGCAGACATAACCATGACACATTTAAGCTATTATTTATTTATTTATTTATATATAAAATATATAAAAACCAACAAACCGCGGATCCTGAACCGTGAGAGCTGAACCCCTAATATTTAACCATAAATATTCCACTGTCTCTTGAATTTTATTCCTCGAGTTTAACCTATTGTAGATGTAGTCACTGATTCTGCTGGTGCTCTGGACAACGGGCTCACAGCTTTCTGCACACTGCAGCGAGTAGGCAACTTTGCACTTGACTATATAGTCATTACAGTGGTTCCAAACCTGCAGGCGCCTGGGATTGCAGAGGCTCAGAGGTTTGTCTGGTCATGAGTAAAAATCTTCAAATATGACTGAGAAAGGAGTACGGGTGCATAAAACACTCCAATTGCTGTTTGTTTGAAATTATTTTTAGCATTCATTGTTTTATACATTTGTAGTGACCCATAGTTTTTGGAATGGGGGGCGTGGCCCGACTACAGCACGTGCAGGGAGGGCTTCAAGTAAAAAGGTTGGGAACCACTGGTCTACTTAGTGCGGGTCTATAGCTATAGAGAGTGACGGGTTATAGGGACTTTTTTTTGTAATAACTCATAATCTCAGATCATCAAATGTGGAGAGCTAGTTACATATAAAAATGTATCACACAACTATTGCTAGCACTGGACATCATATTAGTGTTTGGTGTTAGAAAATCTTAAGTCCTATCTTATTACAACCATAGTTAAATAAAACAAATAACAGAAGGCAGTTATTTAACACATTGGTAGATAATTAATTGTCTAAATATCTTCTCAGTTCCTACTGTCATTATCCCAGAACAATTGACTTTAATTTACTCCTGAAATAGCAGGCCTTGCAGTACAGCACTGGGAGTAAGCCATGCAGCCGTGTGTGTGGGATTTCAATCTTCCTGAACTCGCCCTAGGACATTTACATTACCTACTGACAGATGTACCTCCCCAGTCCCTACCCCCCACCAGGTCCCACAAAGAAAAGCACTCACTCTACCGCCATTGCAGCTGCACTTTCTAAAATATATCCATTAAACAACATTGAAATTAAAAGCTCCACTCAATGCAATCTTTAGTATGCCTTTTACATTTCAGAGGCTAAAATTAGAAGCTGAGCATTAGTCAGTACCAGCCGTAATTAAAAAGCTTCAGACTCCTTCCTCTGAGTATTGGGTCTCATTATACAAACAGGAGGTCAGACAGCTTTGTAGCCAATTTATCAAAGACTTCATAGTGACCTTTTAATCCTCCTTTTTAATAACACACTCCCATTGATTTTGAAGGGATCTTGATTACGGGCACGTCAAAAATGTAAAAGCAGACTTAAACTGTGCAGTGGATGTGTCTTTTATTTTCATTGCTGGGATGGGGGAAGTGCTGACCATTGTAAATAGAACATTTGTAATAGTTCTTTCAGAGCCAGCCCCTAAGGGTCCACTCACATGCCCTGTAGAGGCAGACTCAAACCAAATTGTGTTGTGGCCTCTGGCTCGGAAAAAAATATATAAATCCTTCTGAAAATTGGTAAATTTCAATACTGTCTGGCAAAAAGCAACTGTAGTTAGAAGCTAGTGCCGCCACATGGACAGCTTTTCCTAAACACTAAATAACTCAGCCATCAGATTGGAGTGGTAACTTCACATTTGCTGCTTATTGTACATTTGTAAATCCACCAACTCACACGGATTAGTCGACATGCGTATATGTTAGCCATATCTTGTTTTTGTTTGTTTTTTTAACCTCAGTTCATTTCATTGCATGCCTTTATAGCTTTATTTATTTTATTACTGGTTTATGTTTTATGTCACAGGATTGCACCCAAGTGCCCTTATGAGAGACCAACAGGCCCGGTTAGAATCGTGAGGCTGTCCTCCTTTGGACCCACCACCTGCAGGAGGAGCCATAGGGGCTGGTGCAATGTGTTTTGGGCAACTCCAACAGCTGCCCCCACGACCCGGCAACGGACAAGTGGAAGAAGATGGATGGATGGATGGATTGCACCCAAGCAAATTCCTAGTTTGTGAATGTACCCTTACACTGACAATGGAAATAAAATCTATTCTGATTCTGAAACAGAGGCTTCAAGGGCAGGGCTTTTCTTTAAAAATGCAATCTTATTTGAACCCATGTGCTGTGAGTTGTCAGTAAAGATGGAAAAGAGCCACTTTAGGATCTTTTTGGGATACTTCCCCGGCCTTCCCTGTTTGAATGCAGTACGCGAGTGGTGGCCACAATGAATTACTATAGCAATGTCCTATCTAGAGTTTTATTATAGATCTGTGTTTTTTCCCTGGCCCAAAAAGCATGCCTGCAGGCTGAATGAAAGATGCCTCACGGACAGAGGGTGAAAGAAAACGGCTCATCAGTGCACCAAACCAGGCTTAATTGCTCGAGATGTGGGCACCTCAGCTCCTTACCCTCTTGCTCCCTCCATTTAGCATTACCATGGTAACCAGTGTTCAGGCGAAATGATCTGACAGGAATGTCTAATATCCGTGTTGTGTGTTGCTCGTCGTAGAAAAGAGATAGTGGTGTGTGGGGTGAAAAAAGGCATCCAAAGGATGAGTATAAAAAGGTAAGGAATCATTTGAATCATCGTGTGAAACAAAAGTGTCAAAGATAGGCATTGGATGAAAATAACCCGCTGTGTCTGTGGCGGACCAAATAATAATTGAAAAGTGCAATGTATGATATATTACTGCAGGAAATATTGCAGTCAGCATCTTTGAAGACCATTTGATGTCACGGATACATTAAGCCTAAAGAATAACTGCAAGATTTACGTCTTTTGCCCTTTACCATTTCTTTGAGCTGCAAAAACTGCAAAGCAGTAAAACAGTGTCTTAAAGAGACGCAAGTTGGTCATTTTATGCTCACTACTGCCACCTCAGGTCTTATGCGTATCTGCAGTCTCTATATTAAGCTCGTGCATGACGGCACTTCGGACCCGAAGTAACAACTTTTTGAGTTGTGGTGAACAGGTCTGGGCTCATTCTACACATTAGGACATGGCTGGAACGTGTAGTGGAATTTTAAAACTCTGTATAGTCCCTTTAATGTTAATGTTCATTACATTACTCTTTACAGATCACATGTAATGTAGTAACTGCAGCAAATAAAAAGCACAAATTAAGTAACTAATTACTGTGCCTAAGTGTATGTGATTTGTTGATTGTCGTAACTTGATTATTGGCGCACTATGGCCTTGCTGCATTTGCTTCAATATGAGTGTTCATACTACTGTGGTAATAAAAGCAATAGACGGGTTTGAGGTGTGGTATAATAGTTCATGTTTTATAGACAAATGTGTTGGACTAAAATACAGGATTTGCAGAAAGAATGCAGAAAAGGAACTATGGATTATGGGGGGTGGAGCATGTGACATTAATGAAATGTTAATGTTCACCTTCAAAAAATGTGACAGGCTTATATTTAATGTCTAAAGGATGTTTTGGCTTGTGGTGGTGAGACCATGCTATATAGACCAGTGTGCAGTCTTCTATCTCCGTGCTATTTACCTCTCTCTCAGTATTGCCTTCTTCACACCTGTCCAATTCCAACTCCAATTCCACCTCACTACATCTCTCTCTCCCCTGCCTTCCCCATCACTTTAAAAAAAATTGTCCCCATTTCTACAGTGTTCTTGGAGCACTGAGTTCCCAGAGGCTCAGGAAATAGCTGGTTCAGTTCTGCTGCATATTTTTGTTTACGCTGCACCTCAAGTAGTGAAATTAATTGGCAATACTTTAGAGGGAGCTGACAAGTAGCTTGGCTAGGATCTGAAAGGAAGGACACAAGATAAAAAGATATACACCATAACTAAGCAGAATTGTGGGTGTACCGGCCAGAAAGGTTTAGGAACCCATGCTCTGGACAAACAATTCAGAATGACTTAATGACATATATCTGAGTGTTCAGATATTCTGTCAGAGAAATGTACAGTGGAAGTTTTGCTTTACCTTAGAAAAGTTTTTCTTTAGCTCAGAATTGGAAAATAGCAAAGTGTGAGCGCAGCACATATTCAACTAGTTCACTGCATGGTGGAAATGCATACCTGCATTTCCAGAATAGTCCCCCACAGTCAGTGGGTATCCGTCATCGTCAGGGTCCACAGAGAAGAGGCCCACTCCGAAAGTGCCGTACTGGGCGTATGCAGTACTGTTCTCGAAATCCTCCAGGTCGATGCGCAGCTCGTAGTTTCCTTGGATAGACAGAGTGTAGATCTGCTTCAGCCCTACAAAAAGCAAGATGAAAACAATCCATTACTTATTGCTGCAGACTTAATTTTAAAGGCACTTAAATTGACCACAATGCAGTCTTTCTGGTCTAACAGAGTTTTTGCTCCATTTACTGTCTGGTTTCAACCTAAAAGTGGATTTGGCTTTTCCTTTTTATACTAAAAGGTCTATGTCTGTACTTTCAGGTCTAACAGGCTGCAGTGTTTTTTCTTATTTTATTAAAATGCTATCATGTTATGCTTCGCCATGCTTAACTTCTACCGAGCACACCATTTGCTTCTCCAAGCTCAGTGCTCTGCCTCGATAAGGACTGTTGATTTGTCAGTGAGTAATTGCTTTCACTTCTTCATGACATCTTTGACTTGTGGAAAAAGTGCAGGTGTAGTGTGAAATTGAAACATAACCAAGTTACACTCAGGAGTGCATGATATGTGCATCTATAAAATAAACTCTTGAGAACTTAAGAATCCTTTCAGACCGAATATGGAGGTGTCGCATTTTAGCAACACATTTTCATCTTGTTAAAATTAGTTCTTTAGCTGTCCCTGGAAAACTACATTCAGATTAAAAACTGTCTGCAACATCAAAGCAGACTTCCCTTCTTTTTGAAATTGGATTAGGAAGATACTGTATCTTTGATTGTGGATCAACATATACTCCAACATTGGATAAAAAGATTGCTTTATTTGGTATGTGGCTTATTTTCTTTTTGTTTGAGCTGTCCTTGCTTTTAAAAAGACACCTGCAACAGGTGCTTGTGAAAGACGAATTAAAAACAAAACCAACAACAATGGAGGCTAATGGAGGTAGCACTTTACAACACTAAATGTTTATTTAACAAAATAAAATTGCAGTAGAGGTCACAGAACACCTTTAATTTAAGAGACCATCAGAGCCATAGTCTTTCTAAAGCCTTTCAAAAGATTTCAAATAATGTATCTGTATGATAAGAAGCTTTTATCACCAAGGGTCATGCGAGTTAGAGTCTCGGATGGAGCACCTTCTGCTGGCAGCAGAGGGAATTAAACATGTTTAAAACAGTAATGAAGCCTCCATTTTACCCATTCTAACAAACCAATGGAGCTGTGATAAACAGTTTGTTTGAGTGCAGCAAGGATCCAGTGAGGGTTTATGAGCTGTACAAATGTGGAGGTCAGTTTTGGATTGTTACGCGACATTATCCAGGAAATACAGATTTAAGTGCCTCTGCAGTCAAAAAAGAAATGATAGAAAACATTACTTCAAGGCAAGGCATATTTATTTATACCGTGCATTTCATACACAAGGTAACTCAATGCGTCGCGAACCTTCAAGCTTGGAACTGTGTGAATAAAGCGATATACTACTACAGATATGTTTGTGACAAGGGAACAGTGTTAAAACATTGATATGATAAAGTGCCTGTATAAGCAATCTTAATTGTCGGCCTTTATTAACGCTTTGCATGACAGTAGTATCGTCTCTTGAGGCGTCTAGCCAGGCATGTCTGCACTTCATTAAACCATCTTTTAATTTTCTTGCTTCATTTTGACAAGTGCGACCAGAGGGGGACAGAGTTTGTCTTGCTTTTTTCCTCGCCTTCCCTCTCACTTCCCTCCCACTGTGTCAGAGAGCTGGTTCCTCCTCGGGCAGGTTTTCCTTCTGCTGGCTGATCAAAGCTACTTGAGGAGCAGTGTGTCATGCAGCGAGTAGTGTGAGGAACTCTACAGTTTTTCCCCCCTTGAATTTACCACTGCACTAGAAGACAAACAAAAGTGAACAGCTGAAAGACTATGCAAATTGCAAATGCCGTTTTCATTTGTGCGAAGGAATATTTTTGAGAAATAGTTTTAATGGATGAGGGTTTTGAGCATGTGGGCCAGTCTTTTGGGAGTTGTTTATCATTGCAGCAGAATCCCACTTCATTGTATGGATCAATCAGCTGGTAAGAAAAGCACAAACTGTAGCATTTCATTTAAACCTCCTACAGTAATCAACGTCAGCCTCCTTCACAAAGAAGCTTACCTCTGCCCTGTAGACAGCCTGATTCTGTATGTGATTCAGAGAGTGCCTCGCCTTGTAAGTACAGAGATAATTTGATGACAAACACCACTGAAAGAGCATGCAGAGCAGAGCATGCAGAGAAAGCTGCTCAGTTTGGATTTTATTTTTGCCTAATGGGAGGCTGAACCAGTCATTTTCAAAATGTCACTTTTCCAATGCTTCTAATGCAAATACGATGCCAATATATGGTGTTGGTGACTTACAATCTATAATAATTAAACATAGCTCTCTAAATACAAAACATTATAGCATTTACAGTAGGGCTGCTTGATTATTGAAAAAAATAATAATCACGATTATTCAAACAATTATTGGTTGCCTTTAATTTTTTTTATTAAAACAAACTATGCGAAACATTTGCTTTGGACAGTAAGAAACTAATCATCATGGCTCGTTTCCATCAGCCCTACCCTACTCTACTCCACTTGGCCTGCTTGTGTTTCCATTACTCTGTAGAATCTGATACTGTATCCATGGATATGGCTTTGCTTTTGGCCGTATCCATGGAACCAGTACCTGCTTGGCCTGGTTATTACTAGGCAGCGGCGGCGCCAGACATTTGTCCCAGGGGGTGCTTAAGGGGTACTGAGGTCTTTCTTGGGGGTGCTCACAAAACATGACATTTTTGGGGCGATTAGACAACATAGCACACATTATAAACACGCGTGCACCCGCAAATACGTAATTTTCTGTTCACAACTGCATCCGAGTGAACGGAACAGCAGTCTTTGGGCTGCAAAGGAGTCGTGAGCGGTAAAGGTGCTGTGTGGAGGAGGAGGACGCTCTGGACCTGCCTTTAACTCCAGCTCGCACTGAGGAGCCTCCGTGAGACTATTTTTGTAATCTAGTGTAATAATCGAAATTGAATTTCGATTCATTGCATTCCCTAATAGCATCCTGGTGTCCTGAAACTTTAGGTCATTTATCATAAAATGTACTGAAATTAATTTGTTTTTTGGTCATTTGAAAGATGCAAGATAAAATTGTTAAACAAGTAAGAATAAGGTTCCTGCGAATTGTCTTGTTGATGCAGGAAATGTAAAAAAAAGAAGAAAAATAAAATAATAATATATGTCTCCTTTAATGTGCTTAAATGGGAGAAAAAACAACATATAAATATGTCACAAACCTTTGAAAAATATCAAACATTCTTTATTTGGAACCCCATTAGCTTCCATAGAGAGATCACTCGTCTTTCCTGGGGTCCAGAATAAAAACACTTGAGTAAATTGACAAACTTCAAAAGGGAGATGGCAAGAATGTTTTTCCATCTTTGGAAATTAAACCGCAGATGCAACATGGTTCTATTTAAAGACAGCGCAGTCCCCTACTATATTTACATAACTTTAATTCACTCTCTAATTAAAGCCCTCGAGAACCCTTCGTCAGACACCAGTTCTGAATAATTACTGCGAGTTGAATACGACGGAAGAAAACATCCGAGACTCGGTTGGCTTACATCTAAATGCTCAGGTGTACTGCACTGTTAATTACATGCTATTGTTAGGTTCATTTAAATGGGCCTAATACAATGGAGAATTTTCAAGCGTTTTGCTACGGTTTAAATGTGATGATTGCACCATTGGGAGGAAGACTTTGCACTGATTTTCATTGAAAACAAGCCGAGAAAACCCACATATATAGGCGCTCCCATGCCTTGAAAACGGAGATTACCGCACAATGTTTACTATGTTCTGTCTGCTCTGGCTAGTTCCCGCAATGTAAATTCGATGATATCCGACATAATCCATTTTTCATCAAGTATCAAAACAAACCTCCACTTGCCATGCCTCTGAATGATGGTGACATTTTTAACCTCCATGAAAAAATGAATAATCAAGGTGTATTATTATGCAACAGTGGCTGGCGACTATGTGCCGATGTAGAGTGCAAGAGGTAGGTGTACTTTTTGTAGAGACAAGTAATTACTGACAAAGAAGAGAGCTTAGCAACGGTTACAGCAGGTTTGCACGAATGACAACATTGAACCCCTCGTGGTTGAGAAGAGCTCAGACACTGCTACAATTTTGATTAAACTCTCTGTAACGGCTTTTATAGCTCAACAGATGTCATGTTACATATGACAATAAGTCAAGAATCAAGTAAATGATTACCAAGTTTCTCAAAGCGCTACACTGTCGTCATTATTCATTCACTCCAGGCACTGTATTGAACATACATGGGTATTTTCTTTTCCTTGTAATTTTCGACTAGTAATAATTATTTACAGAGTTTGTTATGTTTTATGTTTCTCTGGACAGGCTATACCAGAAGAGCTCAAAATGAATGCAAATGCAAACTAAACTGTATTTGTTTTTCATCACTCTTTCGTTATTTTACTATTACAGTCTACCAACAACATTAATTCAATAGGAAATGTACAAGGATGTGTGCGGACACATCTTGAGGTGTAGTGTACGGACACATCTTGAGGTGTAGTGTTCACCCTTTACTCCAAGATCTATGCAATTCATTTTAAAATAGAAAATGATTTGACCAAAATGTTATACTCAGATCTGGAACACCTCAATTACCATTAGACATTCAGACTGACTCAGAATCAGAGGGATCAAACCAAGAAGAAAGGAGAGCTAAACTATACACTGCTCACCCCTTCACCCCTTTATAAAAGTGGAATATACGAACACAAGAGGGAGCATGCTATTGTTGTCCTTCATATTAGATCTAATAAAACCACCATAAAATGATGCATGTACACAATTACTTTACTACAATAGGTAATGGCAATTCATTACTCATTTTTAGCATTTTGAGGTTTTTCCTGTTTTATTGATTGATTTGATCTGTTTTCTTGTAATTTTATGCAACACTTTGAATTGCCTTGTGTATGAATTGTGCTCTACAAATAAACTTGCCTTGCCTTCCTCAATCATTTTTTCTTTCTTCGTCACTTCGAGCCACATTTCCCTCCCACAATGACACCTCCCTGGAAGTGATTAAACCATTGCCAACTGAGAAGCCTCTTTCCTTAGACAGGACTTTAATGAGACCAGCGTCAGCCGCAGTAAAAGATCCAAATATTATTTATTCATGTATTGCTTTTTTTTGTATGTATACAAGTATGTCAAGGGAAATGCATTGGATGCTTTTAAGGGACTTACATTTTGACGTATGTGCCACTACGAGGAAAACACACAACACAGAAATTATTATAGTCTCTTGTGCTGCTTGCAGCATTTCTTCAAGTTAAATATTCATCATGCTTTTCTCCCCGTGTTAGGGGAGCTCCTGAGACAGTTTGAGCTCAGAAGCAGAAAAAGGAGCACTCTTTCTCCTCCGCCCACATCTCTTACCTCCAACTATAACTCAGCTCCTCCCACGATTTGTCTTCTCGCTATTCCACTAATCTGCTTCAGAACATTTACATACGTTGAGCGCTCTTGGACTCTGCTCATAGCTCAGTCATGCAGAATTTCTCACTTTATCCGGGTTTATTCTGTATGTATGAGAGGTTTAACTGCTCCACTCAAGGCGTCTGGAATCTAGGCACAAGATGTAGTTTATGTGCTCTGAATATTTGCCAGGCTGCGTGTTACAAAAAAAAAAAAAAAGCGTGTTTTGCTTGTATCAAATTATACCCTAAAATGTTAAAAATAAATAAGTATATCATAAAACTTAACACCGTGCACTTATTTGGATCTCTCCACCCACACATCATCATATATATTCTGTTGGTCTCTTCAGTAATAGAGCCAGCGGTACTATTTCCATACTGCCACCAGGATTGCTCACCTTTGGCACATAGGGCAAGACTGTGGGTGATTTGAACTGTTTGAAGGTTTCCGGAGAAAGAGAAGAGTCATCAATAGACTGACTAACATTGGCTCTAGCGTTTTCATCAAAGAAAAAGAAAAGACAGACAGGTGTGTGCTGAACTCCACTTCCTCACGAGACAACTGATATTTAATAGAAGAAAAAAGAAAGGCAAGTTTGAGATGGTCCTGCCGGTGACATAGCATCACGACTATTTGTCCATTATCTTTACCCTGTGCTTGTGAAAGGCAATTTTACTAGCTTTGTAGAGGCTGCTTTATGCATTAATACTCAACCTTTATGCTGTGTTTTTGAAAATATAAACTGAAGTAAGGGGCTATGTCCCGCTAAGACCCCAAGAATATTTATTTATGATATTTTTTTATTTCTCTTATAATCATCATGAATGTATTTGGAGGCAGAAAAGTCTGCGTGGCTTCCTTAAACATTATGCATTTCAGCCCAAAAGTAATTCACCTGGCAAAAGATTGATATAACAGAGCAATTAATATTAGCACAGTAATATAAATCTGGAAAAGCTCCAGTGTAAATTGTCCTTGAAGAGGACTTTTAGCATGGTTGGATCACGTGTAACTTGTTAGGCCAATCACACCCAAGTCTCAAGACGTAGATAAAATAAGATAAGAAAAGACTTTGATCTAACAATAGAAAAAAAACACAGCTTAACAACAAAGCACTAAGAATATCAAATATTTAGTTTGAATACATGTTATTTGTGTAATAGTGCAATTATCAGTGTCATACGGGTTGTGCAATAAGAGTCAGTATAACATGGGTTATGCAATGGGGGTTAGTGTAATGCGGGTCAGTGAAATATAGAATGGTGCATAGTGGGACAGTGCAATATAGAATGGTGCAACATGGGTCAGTGCAATGTGAGTCGGTGCAATATAGAATGGTGCAATATGGGTCAGAGCAATATAGAATGGTGCAATATGGGTCAGAGCAATATAGAATGGTGCAACATGGGTCAGTGCAATGTGAGTCGGTGCAATATAGAATGGTGCAATATGGGTCAGAGCAATATAGAATGGTGCAATATGGTCAGAGCAATATAGATGGTGCAATATGGGTCAGTGCAATATCAGGTCTGTCAGGGCATGTGCAATATTGGGGTTTGTGCAATACAGTCGATGCTTTTCCGTTACTGTTTACTACAGTATATTGTCCTCTGCTGTCCACTCTTTTTATTGTTTTTCTAACAAGTGATCACTGTACTCGTCCTTGTCTCTCTGTACATAGTCTGTATATAGTGTCTCTGTATGTTTTTACTAACTTATGCTTAACATCAACCTGCCAGGGGGTCTGCAGATGGAAATTAGCCTAAGGCTATAATCCGGCATATTTACGTTTGTGAAAATGTTCATTAATATGTATTGTCCCTCCTTTTCAAATAAATAAATAGTCCAGTTTCATGAATATGAAAACTATACATTTTTGGAAACCTTATAAACAATAAGAAAAACAATGTTTCCATTTGCCCTTGTCATTTTGGTAAATTGTGCAATTATACCATTTTTCCATTGGAGTTAATGGGGAGTTCTGGTCATCGCTATGGTAACTCCATAAAAAATATGACAAGAATTTCATTGACATCGATTGGAACGACCAAATGGAATTTTCTGCCAAATTTCCTACATTTCCGCCAAACTACGTTTTTACTCCTGATATAAATGTTGTTATCACTATTATTGCAACTGTGTTGTTAATAATTGGTATAAAAACGTGCTTCTTCAGCATCAGGTTTGCACAATGTTTTTTTTTTTTTGTGAGATTGAAAATTTAGTGAAAAAAATTTCTAGCTTGCAGTGCAAGGCGAAAAAGTAGTTGCAAATGTCCGATGTACTGTTAAATAATAAGCTTAAAAAAGTTTGGGGAACTTTTGGGAAGATGTTGTTTACTGCTGTTTACCGCTGTTCACAGTATGGCAAACAACCCGAACCTCGCACGAGTTTAGCCTTTAGTCTATCCTATTTGAAGACATACAGGCCAGAGCGGCCTTACAGACTCTGATCCTTATCCAACTGAAGCTTCTACAGTGCAAGTGCAGTCGTACAAGAAGTGCCAGCATGCACCCATAAACTCTGACTTGGCGAATGGGAAACCAAATGTCCTTTGACTAAATTTCCTTGGTGCCATTCGTTGAGCAGCAAATGCACTGTGCTGCTCCTCGGGCAGAGTCTAACTTGGGAGTAACAATCTTGAGAATGTTTGCTCACGTTGCCCACAGCACCCTCATTACAGCACTTCCCAGAGGTTTGCTTGCTTTGTCTTTGAAGATAGATTCACTTAGCAATGTTTTATTTATAAATATTGTTTCCTCATACAGTGGCTGTCTGCAAAAGAACAAAAGCAGGCAGCATGAAAAAGCTCTATGGTGGCTTGTTTATGAAGATGTTGAACGAAATTAGGTCATTTTCGATGATAAATATTCCGGACATGAGCAGATGATAACTATATTTTTTACTTATTGTTCCATGCTAAATTTGTGAATAGTAGGCTACATGAGTGGTAAAGTGAGAACTCTTGGAAGTGCAGTGTTCATGTCTAGGCATGGTGACTGCCGATCTTTCAAAATGGAAATTTGTAAGAATTTGTAAGAAAAGTTCTAATTTAGCCTACTTACACTTTTAACATTACTGCAAAGACTTTGTACATAGACCTTGCACTCGCTGGGTTTTTATTGAGTTATGATAAATAAATAAAAATAAATTCTGCCACAAACAGTCAGCCATTTCTCAGCACCATAATGAAGAAACTGCATGAACCTGCACTGAGTGTTAATCTAAGGGTTTGATGTAAAATACTGTATAAGTTCGGTTCACATTGGCCATTTCATTGACTTTGTGACTCAATCATTTCCATCCATGCCTGAGTTAAAGCGTTTCTAAAAGTGAACTTGCTCTGTGGATCAGTGGTGTCTCCTCCAGCTGTCACTCCGCTGCATTTCTCCACCTCATCCCTAGGCTCATCTCAAATGAATGAGGACTGCCGGTTTTGTCTTTTCTACTGTGAGCTGTCACTATACAAGTTGGAGGTGACATGTTTGCTTGTGCATGTAACACTGGAGCTGTGGCTTAACTATGTCAAACTTCCTCATGGTTCCTTTACGCACAGCCCCGATCTGTTCACCTTAGAAATTAGTGTGTCGAATGGTGGTGAATAATAAAAGGGAATCAAGCAGGGCTGAGAATTGTCTGATCATATTCAACCTTAAAGATTTGTATTCGAAGTAATTGAATGCGACAGCACAACAATCACTTGAGTGTCATACAGAGCCTGATGTGTTACTTCATCAGCTATTACTGCCAAATTGATTTTTCCCCACTTCACGCCACAACAGAGGTTGGTACTCCATTTTCTCACACTGTACTTTATACCTCTGCTTGAGCAATACTATGAGAAGTAATGTATACTCTTTCTTGAGAAAAATAATGCCCGGCCCACTGTGAATACATCTTTAAGGTTAAGGTCTATACATGTACACTGTAAATCCCAACCACCCATCTTTTCAAACCTACTAAGCTATCTTGGCTCAAATGTGCTCCAGAGTTATAGTAACCCTTTTTAACTAGGTCATGGAGATCCAAATCTAAAAAATGTGGCGTGATAGCTCAATTGCTTTGAGTTCTGATGCATCTTGTTACACTTCAAGTTATACTGACCGAAACCGTTTAAGCTATGCTTACTTTTTTCTTAAAATCGCATTATTAACCAATCAGAAAATGTTATTGTTTTTTGATATTTTTTGTTCTTTTTTTTTTAAAGAAAACATAAAACTTGTTTTGTTAGATATCATGATATTAGTATTATTGTCAAGTAGCCTATTATTGTCAGTATTATTTATGGGCAACATTAGGGAAAATACTCAAAATAGACAACATTTATCATTTTATTATTGATAATATCACTTTAATTCTACTCTGATCAGTCTTGAACCCACCATTTACTGCACTCCAGTCTGAGTGTCTATCCACTCAACCACAATCTTATCTTGCAAAGTATAATCCTTTTAGTGATTATTATGACAGAAAATCAGGATGCGGATACAATGTTTTCAGAGGCATAAATAATTCCCAATCCTGCAGTCAGTTTATAAAATTATAAAATTCAATCTAGTTCAATATGATTTTATAGTAGTGAATTATTTTTAGTTCATAATTATAGCCTTCTTGAAATACATAATAAAAAAACATGAGTAATATAACAAGCATCACATTTTGGTCCAACGTTGTTGAGAGAGAAAAAATTCCCGAGTGGGAATCGATCTAGCTACCTTCGTACCACTGGTTACAGCCCACACCCATAAACACTTGACTACCACTTCATGTGGAGTATTATGATAAATTCTAGTATATAACGATGTTTATCCCAAGTTTGTTCGGACGTCAATGTTTGTTCAACGATATATATGCATTATTGTCGCATGATTTGTTCGATAGTTATGATTAAACAAATGAATAAAGTAGTAAATGGAATTGTATTGCGCAAAAACGTATGCAGACTGCACCACTGGAAGTCCAATCAAGGCCGAGTTCACCGGAGCTCCTCCCACGCCCCGCCCCTGGACTTTTTGAAAATTTCGGTTTGAGCCGAAGCAGCAGCCATGATGCTTCTACCATGTCACAGACTCGCTCCTTTGCTAAGACGAGGACTTCATTGGATACGACTGGACGGTAAAAATATTATCATTATTATGTACCGATAGTGCATGTTCAAAATTCCCTAAAGCTAACTTTAAGAATTTTTTTTAGCTAACTTTAAGATTAAACTAGGTTGAAGCACTGCTCCTGTATGCTAATTAGTTTACCACCGGTTTGCGCTCAGCTTTTCATATTTTATTTATACAGTAGGCTACATGTAATGGTTGTTAAATGAGACTTAGCAAGAAAACAATTGCGCCTTGAACTTTTAATTTTTCAAACACAGTGGAGAAAAAACGCTGTCGGCGCCATTTTAAGTTGAGTTGCAGCCGCAGCGTCACTCTTTTTATTTCTATGCTGACTACACCGTCTCTTCTCCAGGCTGTGTCCCGCACTCGCACTCTGCCTGCGCCGAAAAGCAGCCACAGCCCGCTGTACACCGGTGATCCGCTCCAGACACCGCCGAGAGGGCAGCCACATCAGTGAGGTAAGGCCTTGTCGTACATTACAACACTCTGATAACTTTCGCTGCTAAGATTCATAAAGTCAACCGTGCGCTAACGAATCACAACAAAGTCAGGCCGGGTTATAAGGCGATGATTGAAGCCTTCATGTTGGACAATACCGCGTGAAACAAGTGAGAGCATCTATAAGCTAAGCTATAAGCTAACAGACAGCCAGACTGATTTACTGTGGCTGAAATTAACCGTGGCTCAGTGCGCTCTGTTCTCCTCTGAAAACGCCCCGCGGTGAGCGAGTGGGGAGTAATGGGGAGAGGGCTCCTCCAGGTGTGGGGAGTGTTGGGGAGAGCGGGCTCCTGCTCCTGGTTTGGGCGCGCACAGATACGCGCGTATCAGAAGTGTCTGATGTTCAAAAAGTGGCTTGCTTGAGTTCAGGAAAATGCATGTACAATATTCTGTACAACCCCCTGAGGCCCTGCAAACTGTTTTCACCATGTGTTTGCTTGTCTGAAATGCTGCAGTTGTGCATTTTAATTGTGTAAATGATATCATAATTTATACCGGTATCATACCACTTCTTATTTATGTTGTGATATCATTTGTATGTCATATAGCCATGCCCTTAGGATTAGATCTTTTTAATTCTTCAAAAAAATGTTATGCTTTTGACTTAAAAATTACTTGTTTTGTTTGATAACAAAAGGTCCCTCCGCAAGAAGGATGTGAGGCTCCTGAGGCTCCCTACAGTGAGATTGAAGCCTCTGCACTAGATCAGTGGTTCTCAACTGGTGGATCGACACTCGGGACCCACAAGTGAGTCGTAAACCTTTCTACCTTTTATTAATATCACTTTTCGAGAGCTGCCTTGATCATTATTTCAACTTTATTCAGTGTTATTATCACAATATATATTTTTTTCTTTTTGTCAAAATGTTTTGTGGGAGATACGAGTATCATAAACATGTACTTCTTTGGATCTTGGCTTGTCATCAGCGTGTTGGTGGGTCTCGATGCTGTAACTCAGTGTTGTTTTTGGAAGCCCTTTTAGTTTTAGTCTTAGTCTTTTGGACAAAAACGCTTTTAGTTTTAGTCACATTTTGACATTTCTAAACGTGATAGTTTTAGTGATAGTTTCATAAAATGTTATTTCTTTCAATTATTTATAACTATATTTCTCCAAGTAGAAGCACAAGATCCCTCTGCAGAAAACTACAGCGAGGCTGGACTCTCCACGTGCAGGATTGCAGGTAAATGTCTTTATCATTCCACGCTATGTAGGTGGTTCTCAACTGGTGGGTCAAGACTCGGGACCCGAAAGTGAGTCACAAACCTTAACCTGGGTTACTCCGGCGGCACTGAAGAATGTTCAAATGCAGAGGACAGTTGTATGTGACATGGTGTACGGCTTAAGGAATTCCTCCAGTGTTGTTTTGACTTGTTCTTACTCAATAAGAAAAATAATTCTGTTCAGTCATAGTTTCATCCTGATACTGACTTAGCCATGCCTGCTTTGGCCTGGTTAAGTCCTTGGTTAGTCCTTAATTCCTGATCCAGGTTTAGACACATTTTACTCCTACACTGGTATGGCTACCAGCTTTAGTCCTGGTTTGATTTAGTTTCTTTCTTTTTGTTTTGTCAAGGTTTAGTCTCAATCCGCAGTCCTGCTGTAATTCTGATCAGATCACTGTTGTCTAACACACTTAAATTTGTGTAATTTGCATTATTGTAGCCTAAAACATCTAAGCTGGTAGTCATAACTAAACGATGCACTGTTGTTGTTGTTGTTTTTTTTTTCTCAGAGTTTACAATATTTATAGCAGGATGAAAAAACTAAATACATATGTATTTTTGTGTGTGTCAATTTCAGGAAGAAATGGCGTTTGAGGAGGGAACTGTTGCTCTGGTGTCCAAGATAAGGATCCTTTCTCATCCCAGCAAGTGTTCATGGCACTTAAGGATCAGGTTGTGATGTCTCTCAACAAATGGACTGACTCACTGGTTTAAGGTTGACATATCATGCACATGGACTTTGAAACAGAACTACAATATTTTTGGTACCACAGTAATGATACAGTCCCGATCAAAAGTTTGGTGTGGTTGGATCTTAACAAAGTTTCAAGTAGAACTTACTTAACAATATGCTACAACAATGAAAGTGAGACAAAAACAAAAATATTAATAAACCTTTTATTGAAAACTGCTATTAAACTGAAATGTTTTTGCAGCTGATCGAAGGTTTAGGGCCACATGCTTTTAACAGGTCAAATCTGAGCACAAGTGTGGATTCAGTGTCATTTTCTGTCAGGTTTTCACACTGTCATGTTCCATCACCCTCAGGATCTTTAAGGAAATTCAAAATTACTGTTATTGCGTCCCACCTCAATGACAATGAATACACATTTTTTGCACAGATTTGGCCTTTTAACCTCTTAACCCCCACCTGAACCAAGCTCATTTTCTCTAGTTCGGCCGACCTTACCCAAATCTAAAAGCTTCTTAACTGGAGAACTGTAGGCCAGTGTAACATCTGATTTGAAAGCTAAGACTAACAAAACTGATCTAAACTGATCTTTTTGCTTGCGTTGTTGCCGTCACTTTAACCTTTTTTTTTTTCCATTGCTTTTTTTATCACTTATTTGCCCTTGCTTTTTTTAAATTTTCATCGTCTTTGTCTTGTGTTGCTATTTTGACCCTTTTTTTTCATGAAGCTTTCTTGGATTTGGGTAACTATGAACTGGAGAAAATGTGCTCGGTTCAGGTGAGGGTCAAGAGGTTAAAGGCATGTGGTCGTAAACTTTTGATTAGCTGCAAAACAGCCAGTTTAATTGTTTTCATTAAAAGCTTTACTAATGTTTTGTCTCGCTCCCATTTCTTCTTGTTGCATAATAAAGTTCTACTTGGAACCTCGTTAAGATCCAACCATGCAAAAATGTGATTTCCTTTTTGCCATCTTTCAACTGGTCGGGACTTGATCAGGACTATATATTACATTTTATCATTTTGAAACTCAAGCACAAGGGTTTTAAATTACTGTCTGGAGCACCCTCAACAGACAACAGAGTGAATTACTGTTTCAACAAACTTTGGTACCGAGCTGTCCTACGCTTTAATCGGATGTTGGATTATGGGCTTTAAAAATATGGAGGAGAGTTTTTGTTTTGTTTTCCCTGATGCAATATAACCAGATACAGATTGGAGCTCCAACAGTAGAAAACTTAACAACTAAGGTGGATATAATGACTCCAAGTCTGTTTGACCAGGAAACAAGATCTTGGACACAAACATGTACATTGTTTTTATAGTGGTCAAAACAATGTTTTGCTGTCTGCTTCTTTTACAGTTCCCTTTTGTTGGTGGAAAGTTGTCATAAATAAAGTTGTCATAGAAAATGTTCTTCCTGTATGTGTTATCATTTCTCACATGGTTTAGTGTTGTATGTTTCCTCAATTTAATTGACGGAATAAACCTTTTTAAAATGGGTTTAAGTTAATGTAGCATTTAAATAGTTTGAGTATAATAAGCTTGAATCATTTGAGTTCATTAACCTATACTTTTAATGCTATTGTTGACTAAATGATTTGAGCTACCGTTGACTAAATTATTTGAGCTATCGTTGACTAAATGATTTGAGCTGTCGTTGACTAAATGATTTGAGCTATCGTTGACTAAATGATTTGAGCTATCGTTGACTAAATGATTTGAGCTATCACTGACTAAATGATTTGAGCTACCGTTGACTAAATGATTTGAGTCCAAGTGAACTCAATTGGTTTAGGCTTATGTACCACAACCATATGGTGCAGCGGGTTTCCCCATTTAATTTGAGTTATCATAGCTAGTCAGGGTTTACAGTGTACCTTATTTCTTTTTAAATATAATCTTATGACTTTATGTTTGTTTGTTTTTTCGGAATGATGTCACCACCACTGAAACTTGAAATCAGACTTTAACGTCGTCAATAGATTTACTTAGTGCTCAAGTACTTTTTTTTACTCTACCATGAGTAATTATTTGGGTCACGACTGTTTACTTCTTCTTGAGTAAAACTATTTCAAAGTAAGACTTACTTGAGCAATCATTTTGGCTTCTCTACAGTGTTAATTTCGTGGACTAAAATATTTAGTCATAATTTTAGTCAAAGTAATATTTTTGCCGCCTAAAATTGGACTAAAACTAAATTAAAACTTTTTCATGAGATGACAACTATGACTAAAATGTCCAGATATTTTCGTTGACTAAAATAAGACTAAATAAAAATGAAAACCACTGACTGTCTGAAAGAGCCTCATATCATTTAAATTCTCTGCCAAAGGAACAGCTCTGAGCTTTGTTCATGTGGGAGATGCTCCATGAAGCAGAGGACCTTGATTAAATATGATTACCGTATAATCCATATTATTATAATGCAAAGTCAACTAAATTCATCTTAAAGCAGAACTAACTTGTTTACCTTTAATAAATCCTTTTCGTAGTCCCTCATGGGGGTAATGGTATGATTGGGGCTCTTTCATCTCCCCTGATGTCTCTGGCCAGAAAACCACACAAGAAGAAGCTAACAGGCTAACGGGCAAAGCTAAGTGCGGGCTAGCGCCACTTTAGCAGAATTTACAGCCAAGTTTGAGTGTAAAAAATGATCTCCATTGTGTGACTGGGTTGTGACACAATGTACAATATCCCTCTCCCCCTTGTCTTTTCTGTCAGCGTAGTATTTACTCTCACGGACAATTAATGAGTAAAAAAAACCCCGCAACATGCTATGTCCCCTGCAGTGGCGGTTACAGCCTCTAGGGGCATGAGTTACTTAGTTCTGCTTTAAATATAATCTTTAGAGACGTATGACTTTATGTTTTTTTTTTTTAAATTATGTCACCACTGAAACCTGAAATCAGACATTAACATCATCATCATTTTTATGCAGAATACATTGGTTGAACACAAAGCCCAAATACTGTACAATAGATTTTTTTATGGGTAAACAATGCATACACTATATTGAAATTGTTTCAAAAGAAGTTTCGTTTCTGTTTTTATTTTTTATGAAAAATCGGTTAAAGTAAAAAAAAAGTACTTTTTGAATAAATGGTTTACAAAATAATTTACGTCCGACCTTTGTCTGTAAAACATTATAACAAGAATATCATCAAACAGTCATCCTATATAGTACCATTTTAAACCCCTTAGCGCAAAGTGGATTCTCCATATTTGTTTGAAGACGGCATGTCACAGTAAGATGCGATTAACTGATTTGACGGTAGATAGAGCACACATTCTGCTGTATGAGATTTCAGATTTACTTTCATCCCCAAATCACTGTGAAACTAAATGCTTCCAAATGCCATTCAGAGTGTGAAAATAAAGGCAGGGTTTCTCTCAAGTGGCCTGATTAGCCTCATAAAATCATGAGAGGGGAGAATAGGAGCCAACAGCCCATCACATCAGAAATTAACCTTCGGGGCTGGAGCCAAAGGCAGCCGGGGGAGATGCGCAGAGAAAGAGGCGGAAGGCGAGGCAGACAAATGCTGGCAGAGTTGGCATAGCTGTAGGGCTGTAATTCACTCAGAGGCTCACATTAATATTTAGAGGTACTCTCAGGTAAAACAAAATGAGCAACGCAGTGCCAGTCTGACAGCAGAGAGATTGGCAGCACACACAAGGCACAGAGCCACCGACATTCAGAGTGAAGGCACGAGAAATAATCAGTACCACAAACAGTGATGCAAAAGCGAATACAATTGGGTTATAGAGAAGTAACATGTTATTTTTTAAATGAATGATAGTAAGAGAGTAGCTACACAATCAAAATGTGGAAATTGAAAAAACTGAATTAAAAAAACAACAAAGAAAATGTGTCTGATTATCCTTATTCTAATGCAAGTTTTATCTTAGTTTAGTTTAGTAAAAAGTAAAAAAATATCATATAGAATTTATGAAGTATAGTTAAGTCTAGAAATTAGACAATGTTCTTTTGTATCTGTTGTATAAAACAATAAAAGTTATAAGTGATTTGTAAGTGTATGTCACAAATAAGAACAGTTTAGATATTTTGGGAATCATCAAACTATTAAGATAACAGAGTTTACTGCGCTGTGCCACTTCGCTTTATTCTTGCACTTCAAATTTAGAACTCATTTCTGCAATTCACTCATGTAGAGCTGGCATCCCAAGCTTTGATGAAATGTATTCTTTTTAACTTTGAACACTATGCAAACATTTATGGCAATGAACATGGAAAATCCATTCACTCTGCGCATATCTTCTTCCACTCACAAATCTTACTCATTGGCTTATCCAGGAGTGCATTTGAAGCCAAAACTTACACACGCCTTTCAAAGGGGCTGCGAAAAGCTAAGCCATACGTTCCGTAATCTGCCTCGAGGAGAGTTATAAAATGGTAAAATTGCGTTTGATGAGAAACAACACAGACGCAGAGTTGAAAACAGGGAGGAGGGATTGCTAATGTGGAACTGCACATGAGAACAGAAACACTCAAACTTTATGCAGACTCTGATCACAGAGCCAGAAATTAAAGTGCCAGGGCCAGGCTGAGGGCGGGATTTCCAGTGGTTAAGCCCCACCCCCCCCATGGGTCAAATGTTGAGGCAGTAGAGAAGGAGTCAGCGTCCAGTGAGACCCAAGCCTTCCAGCCCTGTGTGCCTGTGGCGAGGTTGTGTGGAGTTCAGAGCTAATTAAGAACCCCACATATGCACAGTGCTGGGGCATTTCTTTAGAAAGTCATGACTCTATCATCTGATATTACCATCAACAAAAGGATTTTATCCGACTCGGTTTGGATGAGTAAATGAAGAAAGGGGAAAGATATGACTCATGACAATTAAAACTTTCAGCTATCCTGTGTAGTTCAAAGAGTTCTTTAGCCTAATGAAGGTTACAAAATTCAAAAGATTAAGTTGAAAGTTCATGTTTGTCCTTCCACGATAGCGACTGACGGTGTCTCCTTTCCTTTAATAGAGCGGGTCGTCTTATAACGAAAAAGGTTGGCAGTTCAATCCCATCTGCTGCAGGTGCTGATTGTCTGTGTATCCTTGTGCAAGACACTTCCTCCACTTTGCGTGTGTGAATGTGGTGTGTGAGTGAACAGTAAGCGGTCAGAGGGATGGGGCAGATAGGCAGCCACGATTCCGTATGTCAGCTGTGACTACATTAGATACCATCACCACTGAGTATAGAGAGTATGAATAATGAAATATTGAATGTGTCTGAGTGTCCAAATATTGAAAAATGACCCAGTCACACCCCTCAAAGGGTCACTTGGACATTTCTGTGTTGGAGTTTTGTGCCTCTTGGAATACCAATTTGAACCCTTAAAAATAAGGAAAAAGTCAACGTTATTTGGCAAAATAATAAAGATTGGTAAAAAATCTAAACATTTTTACTTATTTTAAATCCTCAAGAAAAGGTACTTAGCAGCGTCCCTTATGAACATAAAATCTGAGTAATGTCAATATAGTATTATATTGAGAGGGGATGTATGCCCTTAAGGTTATGTTCTCCTGTGGTTTTAATTACTACATATCATTATAGTGTTCTGCAACCACTACTTAAACTTATTAAGCCAGCAACTGCAACTATTACAATCCACACTTACAGGATATGATTATTTACAGTATTTACATGCTATCTTCAACGACAGCTTCTTCTAATTACTACCTCCACCACATCTAACTATTCCCGCAGCTAAAACAGTACCTTTTATTTGGCAGTGTTGAATATAATAAGTAAGAATTTCTTTTATTCATCAGCAATTGTTGTACTGATGATAATATTGTGACCCGCCGTGGTTTCCAGGGACACAATTCAGCAGACTCACTTTCTCGCAAATGGAGAAACAAGCTAATTTTTAGAAAATTGGTGATTTTCGCTTTTTTGCATAATCGTTCAGTTGAAGCCACGATGAAGCCTCTACATGTTTAAGCTAGCAGTTACGGTATATTTAAAACCATAAACTTTTAGGTTAAAACCGGCTTGATTTGGGACATTTCGGAGCATGCAGTAGGGGCGTCACTTTGTCTGTGTCTATTTACATACTGGGTAAACACCCCGGAGCCGGCTCCACTGCTTTGATTTGCATTGTTGACAAATGCTTTAGCAAAAAAAAAGCAGTTTTATACATACGCCTATTGTCGATCAGTTTTTCAGGTTGAAAAAGTCTTGTTTTGTCGGAGAAATAGCGCCCGCCGTGGGGGCGTGTGCGTGTGTGGCTCATGACTATGCAATGCTTCCCTGTGTGTCTCATGATGCTAACGCTGGAATACTAGCGTGGATTTGCCAAACTCTACATTGAAAATAACTGAGCGACGAAAATGAATTTGATCAGGAGTTTGCTGAGCAGAAGGCACGCAAAGGTTACTTCAGATGGGTGAGGGAAATTGTTTGTTTTTTTTGTCGCTTGTGGCCGCTGTGCTATCGTGTTTGCTTTTTGATGATGCCATTGTTGTGCTGTAAGATAACATGGTGTGTTCAGATGATTGGATTTGTTTGCGTTTTGTTTTTGGTCATAATCAAGATCTCTACAAACGTAAACTAATCCATAAATGTAATCAGCGCATCCCTAGCTTTCGGCCACTTCTTATTTGAGAGAGATCCACATCATATTTTCGGTTTTATGGTTAGATAAAGTTATGCTGGGTGTGGAGTGAAACGTAAACAATGCGATCATGCGCGTCGATATGTCGCAATGTCGGCCTTTTCCTCTCATGTGTATGAGAATGTATGTGCATTACAAAAGTAGTACAGGAGTCTTTTCTAAAGTTATAACTTCAGTTATGTCTGGAGTCTGTAACTCTCTCTCAGCGTGAGGCTCCAGCAGCTCACGGAGTTGGAGCTGACACAGGCAGCAGAGGGACTGGGGAGAAGCTATGGGAGACGCAGGATTTTGACTGTAAAGTAAATAAAAGAGTAGGCTACACTATGTCCATGATCTACATCACTATGGCCCAACATACACATAACATGACATGACAGTGGGGAGCTTTACTGGGGTATGGCTTATCTAAATGAGATGTAAATGAGCCCTGTTGTTATTCTCAACAGCAGAAAGAGGTGAGACTGCCCAAAACTTCAGAGGCGTTTTTCTGCCTTTGGCCTTTTTGGAATTGTTAACTTCAAATCGCGGCTAAGTCTCCAAATATGATCAGATTTCCATGTGTTACACATAGTTGGAAAGCTTGGAGACTACACTTTAACAATCTGTGAAAAGCTCAAAATTCCCCAGAACCGACATGTGTCCCTGATTCTAGTGACTGGTCACATTTCGGTCAACAAATGGTCTTCTTTCTAAGTGGGTTTGAACACTTCAAAGAAAAATGCCCTCAGAAGAGAAACATGATTTTACCGTTAGAATGGAAGGCTTGCTTACAGCATGTCCTCCAGCTGTGCTAAGAGACTGCATTTCCTAAATGTTGACCTGCTGTGGCAGATACAACAGGAAGCTGAAAGAGGAGAGTTTTTTTCACCCCTTCTTTGGTGTTGTGGTGTCAGGCTTTTCACACTAAACCCGTTTCAACCTTGAGCAGGTTGTTATTATTAAGAATGCACAGGCTCCCAGCTGATCCGTCATCTCATAGGAATGTATCTTCGCTGAGAGCAAGGCAGTGTCGGAAACTATGAATATTTAATCTTCTTGTTGTATTGTCTAATGTTTGACTAGGCATGAAAAGTGCGGCACTAGTGCAAAGACCTAAAAGGCGTTTATTGTCTAATTGAAAGACTTAAGAAAACGCACATGAACGGATCAATTTATTGCTATAAAGTTTTGGTCTGAATGATATACGTTTGAATTGATTTTTATTTGATTTATTTTCACATATTGAAAACAATATTCACATGATTACATCTGGTTTCAAAACCTCAATTTGGCAACCTCTATAAGTTGAGGTTAAAGACAAATGTGAAGCATGCAAGTATTTGCAATATTAAAAAAATAAAATACATTTTTATCAAACTAAATTTACAGAAGTACAATACCAAGTTTAGAAATGGATCCCATGAGGAAAATTGCAATCACTCAAGAGCAGAGATTTCAAAGATTTTCTAAATGTTGAAGCTCTGTGAGAGGGGTTGGCAGAATTTTCCATATTTCTGATCCTCTGTTAGTACACTGAACTGAGAGTGACTGGAGTCAGCAAAAAGTGCTCTATTCAAACTTCTACGAGTGGGAAATCTGTGAAATTCATTGATAGGAATTGTTAGGAAAGACAAATATTATTGTTGAATGTGGACTACCATTAGTTAAAAACAATGTAAAAAGAAAAGAAAAAGTTAAGACATCTATAACGATGTCCAAACGTGTTTATGTTACTCAGCTTAATCCTGGTTGCCCAGACTCTGAAATAAACTGCCCCCTGAAATGTGCATTGCTCACTGATTTTAACCTTTTCAAATCTAGGCTTAAAAGGAATTTATTCAGGCTGGCTTTTAACTCATTAGCTCGGGCACATATTACTTAACTGTATTTTATTTGTATTTCTTATATTGTTGCTCTGTGTAAAGGGCTCTATAAATAAACGTTGATTGAATGATAACTGCTGAACATGACTTGAATTATGTGATGTTTCATATAGTGTTTTATTTTACCTATGCCATGTGTGGTACCTTATGTGTGAAAGGTGCTTTACTTACTTACTTGCTAATTATTCAGTAGTTTACTATCATGGAATTAATTTCCCCGTTTCATCTCTGAGCTTGATACTATGGAGGATTGAAAGTGCCACAATTAAATAAATAAATACACTATTAAATATTTGATTAAAAATGTCATTAATCAACTAAATATGTGTTTGTGCCAGTGACTAGGCTAGGTTAGCCTGGTTAGCTTGTTACAATTACCTACAGCTCATTGTTGATTAAAAGGGTGCAATAAACCTCTAATGCGTCAAGCCTGACTCAGTGTATGATCATCATAAAGGCTGCTTCATGTAGTTACCGGCTTTATTTGCATTATTTATGCAATGCGAGTTAGCTGTTAGCGGCTAAGCAGCTAGCTCCAGGAGAAAACCGATCGGCTACAAACTGTTGTAGATGAAACGTGAGCAATAAACTTCAAATCCAAATCAAATCAAACTTTATTTATAAAACGCTTTTCATACAATGATGTAACACAAAGTGCTTTACAGTGCTTAAAAGCAAATATAAATAACAACAACCCCTACCTCCCCCCACCTGCACACACAGACACACAGACACATATACATACAGACAGCCCAGCAGTTAAAAGTCTTAAATAAAAATAGACATAAAGTTGGGTACATAAGGCTGAGTACAGATGGACCGAAAGAGGAAACACCATCCAAGGAGCCGTCTGCACCGAGAGCAGCCCATCGGCCACAGCCACAGAGCGCCAACACAGGGCGCCCGGAGGAGGTGTAGGAGAGACGTCCAACCTCCATCCAGGCACCGACAGGAGAGCGCCCGCACGGCCACAACCAACCAGCACTCCCGGGGCAGAGGGCTCCCTCAGAGGAAACACTGGGAGAACATAAAAGATAAATTAAAAACAGCTAAAACTCGTCTAAAAATGTAAAATAACACAAGATAAAAAGAGTGAAACTAAAGAAATCAACAAGCCCGGCTCAGTGTGATCACTGTTAAACGGATGCTTTATGTAGATAATAATAATAATAATAATAATAATAATGCATTAGTCTTATATAGCGCTTTTCCAGACACTCAAAGTCGCTTTACAATTTGGTGCATTATTCATTCACTCCATACTCGGTGATGATAAGCGAGGCAACCAGTCTGCGCACATCAGCCACCACCACCAACCACTCACTCACTCACTACATTCGCTAGGCTTCCTGGTGTTACTGAACAGTCTCCCATCCAAGTACTAACCAGGCCCTTCCCTGCTTAGCTTCCAAGGTCTGACGGGATTGGGCATCACAAAGGCGGTATGGCCACATAATAATGGCCATATAATAATAATAATAATAATAATAATAATAATAATAATGAATTTTATTTATATTGCACTTTACATTTCAAAGAAACCTCAAAGTGCTACAACAGGTGAATAATATTAGTCAAATTAGTCAAAGGCTAGATGGTGTTTTTATTAACTTTATTCGTGCATATTTCTCGTTTTCACGTGATCGGTTGGAGCTTTAGCTTGCAGCATTAGCTTTCTCCGGTGGCAATGCTACGGGCATCATCAAGGCCCAAACACATTCCCAGCACAGATTCAGCCACTGAAATAAGTCTTGTTGTCGCTTTTAATCCTGTGTTTAGGTCAAAGAAACACTAATGTGTGTCTTTGTAAAAGTCCCAGAGCTGCTGTAGCTCTGGTTCACAACACGATGAAACTAAAATCCTCCATGACTCTGACTGTTTACATCTACCTGTTGAGGAAAGCTCCTGCGTGATCTCTCGACGCTCCTCGAGGAGTGTCCCCCATGTATTTTCAATGTAAACTTGACGCTTTCGACACGTTTGGTGTGTATCGGAGTATGTTCACCAGCCACTCGCTCTGCATCAATCCATTATTCTGGAATTGATTTGCCTTGACTTGATGAGCAGGGTAACCAATCAGGTGTTAGGACCTGCCCATCAAACTTTGATGAGAGAGTTTGACAGAAAAAATAAATTCATGAAACACAGGCCTATGAAGTAATGAGTTAAATAGAGAAATAATTATATATATATATATATATATATATATACTGTATATATACAGTATATATATACTACAGATCTACGTGTCACTGACGGCAGGTGAACATGGGCCTGTAGATACACTCTGTCACTGCATCGAACAGATCAGTTTGTGGATGCAAAACAACTTTCTCCAACTAAACTCAGACAAAACTGAGATCATTGTCTTTGGCCCACAGACACAAAGACAAAGTGTTATCAGTCACCTTGAGTCTCTCGCTCTGAAACCAAAAAATCAGGTTAGAAATCTAGGAGTAATCATGGACTCAGACCTGAACTTAAACAGCCACATCAAAGCAATAACGTCATCAGCTTTTTACCATCTGAAAAACATTGCTAAGATCAGAGGAATAGTGTCAAAACCAGACTTAGAGAGACTCATCCATGCATTTGTCTCTAGCAGGTTAGACTACTGTAACGGCCTGCTCACTGGCCTTTCTAAACGAGCTGTTAGACAGCTGCAGTACATCCAGAACGCTGCTGCTCGAGTCCTGACAAGAACCAGGAAATACAACCACATTAGTCCAGTGCTCCGGTCTCTGCACTGGCTTCCTGTCACTCAGAGAATAGAATTTAAAACAGCTCTGCTTGTGTACAAGTCTTTTCATGGTTTAGCACCAAAGTACATCTCTGACATGTTAGAGCCGTATGAACCATCTCGGGCCCTGAGAACTTCAGGGAGGGGTCTCCTGGTGGTTCCCAGAGTCAATAATAAACACGGTGAGGCTGCGTTTCAGTTTCATGCAGCTAAAATCTGGAACAGTCTTCATGAGGATGTGAGACAGGCCTCAACTCTGACAATGTTCAAATCCAGGCTGAAAACAGCTCTTTTTACCCGTGCATATGAAAACTGAAAGTATTTTATCTGCACTCTTGCCTTTTACTGTCATTGATTAACTTTATGTTGATGTTTTATTGATTGATTTTATCTGTTTTCTTGTAATTTCTCTTTCTGCAACTGTGAAGCACTTTGAATTGCCTTGTGTATGAATTGTGCTCTACAAATAAACTTGCCTTGCCTTGCCTATATATATATATATATATATATATATATATATATATATATATATACTTTTACACATATTCATTGGTAATTTAATTAATCAATGACACATTTAATTATACATGGATTTATTTAATTTCATATTTAATTAATGAATGAAACATTTAATGAATTAATGACATTTTTAATCAAATATATAATGGTGTATTTATTTATTTAATTGTGGCACTTTCAATCCACCATATGATACAAGCATTCTGTAGTAATAATGACTTTTACATAATGAAAGCTGCATGTTTTATTGTTTTTAAAATAGTTCTATGTGTAATATTCTTCAGATCTCCTTTCAAAGTGCCGTCTGCCCCATCACATACTGAACAGCGGTAGCTAGCAGCGTGCTATGGATGAGAAGCATCATCACGTGTAAAGTACCTGGGCATTGTGGAGAGAGGCCCTATGGGTTGCTCTGGTACTCATAAATATCGAAATTACCCAGGAATTGCAGCAAATTGCAGCTCCATCTCTCACTCTCTGCCAGTGCAATCTACTACACAGCACAGAAGAGGCTACCAGGGTACATGTCACTCAGCAGAAAGACATCAGCACAAATGCTTCAGAAGGAAGCACAAATGCAGAATATTGAGACCATGACTTACACAAGACCCTTTCATTGGATTCAACACAAACACATTTTAATACATGTAACTTCTTCTGTAACAGCTTTTGGCCCCACTTAAGTTACATGTATAAAGGTTCTCAAAAATAACAATTACAAGGTCTCAAAATTACAAGTATAGAAGGTCTCAAAATTGTCTATAGTGAACCAATTTTGAGGTCAAATTGTTGAACTTAATTTTGTTTCTGATAGAAATGTTTCACAGTGGTTCACATTTTGGCGCAGTAATTGAGACACTCGTCTCACAGCATGAAGGCGAGGAGCTATATATAAGTTCTCCTGTTTCCCCTATAACTGTAATAAAGTCAGGTTTGGCCCATTTTTGACCTTTATTTAACCAGGAAAATCCCACTGAGGTTAAGAAGCTCTTTTTCAGGGGGTCCTGATCCCAGAGGAGAGCCTATTGTACATGTTTTTAGTGGTAGGGGAAACCGGAGTAACCGGAGGAAACCTACGCAGACACGAGGAGAAGCTGGAAACTCCACACAGAAAGGCCCCGTCCAGGTGGGAATCGAACCTGGGACCTTCTTGCAGTGAAGCCCGAGCGCTAATCGCTGTGCCACTGTGCCGCCCCATAATCACAGCAGATAACCGTCCATTTGATCCATATAATTTGTATAATGACCTACAAAGCAATTTATATGTGAACTCACAGTAAGTAGAATAAGGTGAAACAGACATGTTGCCTGTGGTTATGCGTCTGTAGATAAGCAATAAACTTGGGAAAAGGATTCAACATCTTATATACTGTAGAAATCGTGCTCAAGATCTGGTCAGGGTTGAGGCTGTGATTGGCATACTTTCAGCCTGCATCCCAAGACAGCCAACATCAGCATGTCAGCCTGCTGAATTATTGATCAGATATGAATGGCATATTGGTGGAGCTTTAACCGAAAACACTTACGCGTGTGTTAAATAATGGATTGCAGTGGATTGTAGTTTATGCCTTTGTGGTATGGGAGTCTCTTTCATATCATATATTCAGATATTTCCTGACAGCTTACTTTCACACTTGTCTTAATTAGTTCCCCTGCTTTGCTACGTCTGTATGGCTTCATTTGCTCATGCCAATTCAGCTCCATCTCCGGAAACTCTCTGGACTATTTGTATTTCTCAAAACTAATCAAAGAATGCTGGGGCTGATGTAGAGGGTAAAGTTTTGTCAGGGAAAGAATGTTGTTTATGTTTTCACCAATGCACAACCCAACAAAATAACCAAATTGGCAGTTTGGACAGACATTTGTGCATTTCTGTCTGTGTGTGCTTTGGTCATTTTGTTCAAGCAGAACAGAATGGAAACAGTATAACTATTCAATTCAATTTAATACTTTATCTTGGACACTAAAATAATGGTCCATATTAAAAAAAAAAAAAGACACACATAGAAAACAAAAGTTATTTCCTGTATAGGCTCAGAAGACAGTGAGTCCACATACTGGAAAATAACACACCACGTTTAGTCCAGGGTTGGTCAATACAGTGACGATACTGTTCACTGAGCCTGACAGCCTGCACATGTATATACCTGAGATAGCACAGTACAGCAGGGCATAAAGCATTCGACACTGTGTGTAAATGTCTCTATCATCAGACAAGCCTGCGGTCACACAGACAGTGCCCCAAATTTACATTCATCTGTCTGACAAAAATAAATCAGGGAATGTCCATTTGGAGTCCTCCCTGCTCCGGGCGTTCATGATGATACTTTTCTTTGAATTGTATTTAAATTCATGTCTGCTCCATACTGAGAGCACACCTGTAACAGTTCTTGTAACCCAGCGCTACTGTATATGGACAAAGCATTACAAGATCATCAGCGTAACTTAAGTGGTTGCCAACCCTTCCGTTCCACAGTCATTTAAAAAGCCTTGACAAATCATACATAGTATATAAAAATAATAAATAGGGAGAAAAAATGCTGCCCTGTCTCACTCCATATCTGGGTTAGCTAAACAACAATTGTCTAGTCCTTATGGCTGGCAAGTTCAAAATACCAATTCAAAATGCTGTATTATTTTTATTAGTAGATATTTTTAATACTTTGTGTTTTTTTAAATACAATAAATCAAATATTTTGTTCCCTGTGCGGATATTCTTATTTTTTGAGCCGTTCTGCATTTTCAAATCTCGCTTAGGCATATTTGTATTGCAATTTTTAATAACTAACTAGTTGTGTTTCTAAAATTTCTAACACATTAACAGATTTTACAGTGACTTGAATCAATGTTTGAATTTACGAAAAATATTGAATTCATATGGGGTGGCGTGGGTGCGTTAGTTTAAACATTTGGCTTAGAAAATGTTGCTGTGTTCCTGGATATGCTTAAGCAATGTAGTTTATTCAGTCTTCCTGGGGTCCTCGAAATTAAAATCCCATTTCATAGAGCTACATTGAAAATGTTAATTCACCACATTCTCTGCACATTTACAAACCACTTTAAGAATCCAGTACGTCCAGAGTAAAAATCAGTCAAATCACCCTCTAGCTGGTTTGCGAGACTATTTAAGTAAGTTTAATATGTGCTTTGAATTCCATGTGCATATTTGGATCACAATTAAGCTGACCCGGTTAAATAAACAATAAATACATTGAATAAATAAAGATGCAAACACATGTTCCATCTAATTTATCTCACAGTGAGACAAATAAAATTGTAATTCCATAAAACAAAGAACTCTCTTACTAGATTTTCACAGTTGAACAATAAGAAAGAGGCCACGTCTGAATGCTGTATTGGGAGTTTTCTAAAACAATAGCAGGGACACATGGATGGATGGAGACTGCCTGAGGAATAATGAGCCTATTTATTCCCTCTAACAAGAACACAGTGAGTTCAGAAGGAGGCTGTGTAGAGTCGGCTGCACGCTTTCTCTGAACACTGACCTTCTTGCTGGGAATGAGCCGCCTTTATTGACTCCAATCGCTCTGAATAAGCCTCATATGCATGTTGTAGGTGTATGGGCTTATGCAAATGCAGGCTTGATGTTTATACCTGCATTAATGCACATGCATGAAAAACAATGTTGGTGGTTCCACTCTGAATTTTGTGAAGCTACTTAGATGTGCTTGTGCCCACATTGATCTTTATAAATAAACACTTTTACCTTTCCCTTTGTTAAAAAAAAAAAGAAAATCATAATTTTGTGGTAATGGGTTATTAAGTTACCATGAATCAGAGCGCACGCACGATCTATTATACAATGAATGGCAGAGGCGTAGTGTGCCATTAGGCAAGGCAATGTATTTACACAGCACAACACAATAAAAACACCAAAACACAATAAAACAAATCAATCGATAGAACTCATAAAAATATATAAAAACACAAGTATGTATATATTAAAATTATATATTAACGTTAGTTTAAACACAATCAATTCCCATAGGCAGCAGTAAATAACCATGCTTTCAGCCTGTATTTAAACATAGTCAGAGTTGAGGCCTGTCTCACGTCCTCACGGAGGCTGTTCAACACCTCTGCTGTATGAAACTGAAATGCAACCTCACCGTGTTTAGGAACCACCAGGAGACCCCTCCCTGAGGTTCTCAAGGCCCGAGGTGGTTCCTACAGCTGCAACATGTCAGCAATATACTTAGGTGCCCGACCATTAAGAGACTTGTACACTAACATAGCCATTTTAAAGTCTATTCTCTGAGCGACAGGAAGCCAGTGCAGAGACCGGAGCACTGGGCTAATATGGTAATATTTCTTGGTTCTGGTCAGGACTTGAGCAGCAGCATTTGGGATTTACTGCAGCTGTTTAACAGCTTGTTTGGAAAGGCGAGTGAGCAGGCCGTTACAATAGTCTAACTGGCTGGAGACAAACACATGAATTAGACTCTCCAAGTCTGGTGTAGACACTATGTTTTTTATTTTAGCAATGTTTTTAGATGGTAATAGGCCGCTGAAAACATTTCATAAAGATGTAATAGGTATCCATTGTAGTATTAGAGCCTGTCAAGCTCATTCCAACAGCAGCACTGGGCATGTGGGATCCCGATGATCCATTGCATGTGCCTTGCTAACACCCCAGACACACCGGCTGCGTTTTCTGCATGTTTATGACCCTGTTCTGCGTAAACACATTGCCTTTTTGACGCGTTTTTAAGTAGAATAATTGACGATGGATTGAAGCGGCCACACTGAGCTGTGCGTAACGTGCGCCAGGGGCAACGCACAGGACGCATTCCTCAAAATGGAACCAATCCTATTTTTCCATGCGTGCGTCAAGCGTTACGTGGCCAGTGTGTGTCTAACGGACAAAGGAAGCAGTAAGTTTCCACACAGTCATATGGGCTCACATGCTGCCCCTTCTCCCCTCACTCCAGTCTGAGCACACACAAGACAGCGCCTTCAGTGGTGCAGCAAGGGTGCCTCGGGGCCCAAGCAAATTTTTACAGGGGACCCTATATATTATTGCATAAGGTTACTGTATGATGAGACACCAATTCCATCATAAATCAGCGATTTAGTACTATTTTTTACTGTATCAATATTACTGTACAAGAAGCTTGTTCTTAGCTTGAACAGAGGTCTGTGATACTCTTTATCAGGAGTTAGTTAGTTAGTTAATGTTTATTTGGTAGGGACAGTGCAAGTTAATGAACAAGCCACACCGGATTGTAGCCTTGGGCTAATTTCCATCCGTCGTCCCCCATGCGCACTCTCAAACACACTCTCATTCATCCTGGCCTATTGTACATGTGTCCCCAACTGGCGGACCTGGGTCCAGATCCGGACCTCCAGAGCCCAAAGCCTTTTCATCCTCTCAATATACTTAATTTCTAAGGCTGAATTAAAAATGATCTAAACAATTTGAATAACATTGAAATAAGATGGCAAAATTTTTGATTAATTAATCAGTTCTGCTTTGTAAATGGACAACCTGTGTTCATGTTTTAACATTTTCAAGAGCAATGACTGCACATGTCCGGACTGGACATATGTCGAAAGTTTCTAAAGAAAGGTTTGCGGACCTGGAGCTGATTTCGTTGGGGACCCCTGCTCTATATCATAATGTTTCAATAAATTGGTTTATTGTTAAATAATAAATGATAAGCCCAAGACTTTGCCCATTCCATAAGGAAGTGACTTGGAAACATAACTGAGGATATGAAGGGGATTAAATAGCACCAATTTCGTTAACGGTGAGATGATGTAATTGCACCAGTTCAGGCGGCTCTCACATGCTAGTGTTGCTTACCTTCTAGGCAGCAGCGGTCTGGCTTGTCTTATGGCAAGCTATGCCTCCGAGCATTGTTACTGGGACTTTATCTTTTCTCAGGACAATTGTTTTTTTCCCAATTAAATACCATAGCAGTATGAACGCAGAAAGCATGTTGATGAATGAATGTGCACACGGGGTTCTGTTAATAAACAACCTTGAAGCAATGATCAAAGGATGAAGAGAAAGTCCGCTATAAAGAAAAGCCTTTTCACCATTTAATTTCTGCCTATTGTGCGTGTAATCTGTCAACCTTGATCACTTATTGATCTAAATTTATTTGTTGAAATAAAACATGAAATGAAACTGATTAAAGACTGTCGACTAAAACTGGACTAAAACTGTCCCATATAGAAATTACTAAAATATTATTAAGACTAGCATTTAGGAAAGATCTTCCTCCAAAAGCCTTGGAGGAAGTCTTCCTTGTGTACTTCTCTTCTGTTTCGCTTTGTAAAGGTTCACTGTAATTTTGCAAACAGGGTTAGGCATAATAAGTATTAACCTCATCCTAAACCCTTTCTACTGTACATCTTGCTCCTCACACTCAAAACCATCCACAACCTTGCCCCTCCCTGACCTCCTTTATATCGCCACACTAGGGCTGGGCAAAAAATCGATTTTATCGATTTATCGATTTTGTAGCTAAAAACGATTTTTATTTTGCAAACTCGAGTTTTTTTTCCTCCACAGTTTTTTTTTTAGTTTTTCGCGTTTCGTCCTTGTGGGTTACCGTAGCGCAGTGTGAGCCATGCCCCCTCCCGCGCGTAACACCGTCAAAACAACAACATGCGCGAATGATCTGAATGAAGTATGTCCCTTGAGTTGCTCATATTTGCGAAGAAAGCGCTCAGGATTTGCGTCTTGGATGAACTCTGACAAGTTGAACCACTGCCTTGCTAGCTAACGTTCCTAACTTTTAGTCGGACGCTAACAACAACACGGTGAAGAAAACCACAATGCAAACGCGGTTTAAGGCTAATAATATCCTTCTCATCTGGGGCGCTCAGGTAAAGTCTCAGGACAAACTCATACGTACTTCTCTCTCTCCTTCTCTCTGTCCCTCCTGCGTGTGTGTATCTGTGCGCCTGCCCCGATCGGGAGAGAGACGTGCAGACGCGAGAACTAGGGAAACAGTGGATCCTTTGAAAACTATGAAAACTACAATAAATTTGACTCATGTTGCAGAGGCAAGCACATGCCCCAAACACGTTAATTAACTTAATACCCACAGGTCTATCCCAGCCTGACAATAACACACAAGTAAACTGCACAGAGGCAGGTGAACTTACAGGAGCATTTTACTGTGATGGAGATTAAATAATATTGCTACAATTATCTGCACCTTCATCTTATCTTCTGTGTTCTTCCAGGTGAAGGTAGAGATTTAAGTGAATTTAGATGAATAAAGAGAATAAAATAGTTGTATAATGAATTTGCCCCATTGTATAAAAGGTTTTGATTTTGAAGTATTTTGTCAGGTGTCATATCACCCTGCCCTAATTGCAGAGGCTCATTTATTTTTTATTTTGGGATTGTTTTACGCATTTTAACTCTTGAGGACAATCACAGCAATAAAGTGGCACTTTTGACAATATATATGATCTGCAGTCATTTTTAAGTGCATTGAAGAAAAAAAATCGAAAATCGAATCGAAACTCGAATTTTCTTTAAAAAATCGGCAAAATCGCCCAGCCCTACGCCACACCTGTTTGATCTTTCGCTCACTGTCTCTCCTGCCCGCCTTGTCACTATGGAAAGATGAGCTGACCTTCGCAACACCGGCTCACTCCCACTCTTTAAATCCAAACACACAAGAGGGCTGCCAAAAACAACACACCACATTTTAGTTTTAACGCTAATGGCATTCAGGGAAGTCTTAAGTAACGTGTTATGTGTAAATTGTGATCTCTTGCCGTGTAACCCAACACATGGGAATATTTGAATTGTACAATGCCTTGTGAACTATTTTTTAAACATAAAACAAAATTAAACAAGCTAACCATTCCTAAATAAATATTATGGTTAACAATTATTTTCAACCAACATAAGGACGCAGGTATGTTGGTTTGAAAATAGGTGGTCCAAGTTTTTTAAAGTTTAATGGCTACGATTGCTAGCCTGGCTCACGCCAGACTGCTGCTGCAGACTACTGTTTACGGATAATTAAAATAAACATTTATTTACGGATCCAACATGACAGCAGCAGACGCGACGCCATCTTTCGATCAAGCTTTAGACCGTGTTCTAAATAGTTTAGCTCAAAAGTTACAGCAGGTACGTCATACATCATCTGATACGATGATACGATTGGCTATGGCTACGTGCAGACGCATAGATAGACGTTCGTAGCGCCCAATAAACGGCTATGGACAATCGCAAACCACACCTCTCCTACGAGAAAATCAATTGGTTGGTGATTTTAGTCTGGCGTTAGCCTAGGCTATATACGATTACAAAAACTCGGACAACTACGTTTGGTTTATACAGCATCACATCTGTCCATGTATTTTCCCTTCACAAAATCCTTGCTCATAGCACAGGTTAAATTGCAGCAACAATGTGCATCTGAGGCAGGAGCATCACCTGTATCTATCGGAGACTGGAGTAATAAATCTTTTCGTGAGCAATCAATGAGTATTCCTTCCACCCCCTCTCCGGGCTAACCTGTGAGTGGGAAGCAGTATTGGCCTATGACCCCGCCTCTGCCAGAGGAAGCCGAGAAAAGACACCACTGCGGCGCATGATTGGAGTGTCTGGCAGAGTTTCACACGCAAACCTCTGACTCCGACAGGGTCAAGGCACGTCAAGCGCAATTGCTTTGTCTGCGTTTTATGTTGCTGTCTCTTGAAGTTTGTGCAATCAGAATGCCTGTCTATTTGTGACGCAATTCTTTCTTGAGAATGAAAAGGAAGGTAGGGAATCAACCGACAGTGTGTTCCCCTGAGCAGAACATAGACTGACCTGCCTTATTGCCTTCCCAACTTGACAGAAGAAGAGGGTGGGACTGCACACAGCAAGATCATTGTTTTTTTGTTTTTTTCTGTCTACTCATTCTTTCCGATTCATAATTTGTCTGTATGGCTTTTGCAGACAACCATTCAAGTCACGGTAGTACAGCGGTTAGAGCTCGTGCTTCACAGCTAGAAGGTCCGGGGTTCGATTCCCACCTGGACGGGGTCTTTCTGTGTGGAGTTTGCATGTCTGTGTAGGTTTCCTCTGGGTACTCTGGTTTCCCCTACCACTAAAACATGTACAATAGGCCAGGATGAATGAGAGTGCGCATGGGGGACGACGGACGCAAATTAGCCCAAGGCTACAATCCGGTGTGGCTTGTTTACATGTATGTTCATTAACATGCACATGTATGTTCATTAACATGCACTGTCCTGACCAAATAAACCAATAAATAAAAAAAAACATAACAAATCAAACAATTGCATGTGCTAGTGTGCTATAGTAGAAGCGCAAAACTCTGCACACTGATTTACTGGACTGAAGACACTGTGCATAAACCAAACATCTAAAATCCATGACCAATATTGATTATTGGTCATTATTGATGTGCTTTGCTATTTTCATTGTTGAATGCTGTGTTTTGGTCATATTGCAAACATCTAAGCAACTGCCCTACAAGTGATATTGACTTGACTCGGATCTTTCTGAAATATTGTGACTCGGCAGCTGATGACGTACACTTTGCGTGTGTATGAAGGACCAAGACTTCAATAGCACAAAAGTAAATGTCCAGAGACAAGAAAATGGGGGAATTCAGACGGCAGGATGAGCAGAATGGCCTGTCAGCCACAAAGGCATTGCACTGTTCTTTGATGTTGTCTCTTTTTTTATATGTAGATACTGTATAGCCCTCTTTGTTTTTCTGCCAAAAAAACAACACTCTATAAGCTATTGCCGTAGCTGTGGAGGATACATATAGGCATGTGTTTAGCTTTCACTGTGAAAAGAGGAAATCAAGATGGTTAAAACAAACAGCACAGTTCAAAAGAGAGTTGAGTTATGCAAATGCATAAGCTTTAAGCATTTCACTGTTTTTATTTGGAAAAATAGAACCATGGGCGCTTCACAGCAAGAAGGTCCCGGGTTCGATTCAGAGGGTCAGAGGGACCGTTAGCGCAGATGTGTGCAGTCGCGACAGCGTTTCTGTCAGTCTCCCCCAGGTGAAACTGAAGTTACATGTAGGTGACCACCACCGAGTGTGGAGTGAATGTAAAATTGTCTTATGTAAAGCGCTTTGTGACCATGTCCGTGTGCACTATATCATTAACATGCACTGTCCCGATCAAATAAACCAATAAATAAATAAAAATAAAATAAAGATCTTCTTTAGTATTATTTTGGTAATGTTAAAGCTATGCGTCTGAAGGGGAGCAGAGTTATGATGATGGAACAGAAACTTTCTCTATTTTGCAAATGTTGAAAAAAGCAGAAACAATTGCGCTGAGTACATTGACCACATTGGGTGTGTTAAGCTCTCTTGCTTATTTGGGCTCCTTATTATTCTTTCCTTTGAACAAAAAAGTTTTTTCTGAGATAATCTTCAGAGGTTTCTTTTTCTCTCTTTTATTTTTTATTTTTTTAATCTATGAATAGGTCAACTTTTACATTTTTACATTAAACCTACACAAGAAAAACCCTTGATATATGTATACTTTATTTGAAAATTCAGTTTTATTGCAATCTGCTTGTGAGATATGAAGACTGCAGATAATTTAAACCGAAAAACACAATATTATCTAGCTAATGTAACATTTAATCACACAATTATGAACAGGTTTAGTCCATTTCTTTCCACTTTAATAGCACGGCTGGCTGCACTGCATTCATCCAGCTCCCATTTTTCAACTGTTCTTGGGAATTTCAATCCTTTTTTAAGCATAATCCATCATATTCTCTCAAATCCAATATGGTTTCTGGAGTGTGTAACTCTTGGTCTGTGGACATTGTGTTCTGAGCGGACTGAAGAGGAGTAAAGATGAATGTGGCTCCCTGCTGTGTGTGTCTCTCCTGCTTCTCTAAGCCCTGAATAGTTCCACTGGCGCTGGGGACTTAATTGCCACAGACTCACATTGATCTGGGGAACATGGCGGTGACTCTAGCCATAGAAAAGAAATAAAGATACTGGGGTGTGCCAGAAGAAAGACGGGGAGAATAAAAGAAGCCATGAAAACACAATTACACCTTTACACTGGCTACTGCCCTGAAGTTTGAACACTAAAGTATTCTGGGAGAAAGATTTTGTGTTTTTTGTGTGTGTGAAAGGTGGTGAAATAAAATTATATGACAACACTCTGATCGTATCATCGGGCATCTGGCAGAGTTGTAGTCGTGTAGTTTTTTTTTTTTTTTTTAATGTATCTTGAAAATTTAAGAAAAAAGTATTGGGTCGCAACTTATTCAGAATACACATTTTGAGTGACTGAATTTGTTAATAGTTACTTTAATTTGCTGGTATTTGGAATATGTTACCTACTGTAGCTAAACTCACGGAAATACTTCATGACTTCAAGAAATGGGTCCAATTTGAGTTGAACAGCTGCAGTGCAATGACAGCATGATGGTAGGGCATGCACAGGTGAGAAAGCACATCCACAAGCAGCTGCACTGAGGAGGAAGGAAGAGGATCAGCAAGACCAAGTAAGGAGCACATGTGTCCTATATTGTTACTTGTTTGGTGTATTTTCTGTCATTCAGAATGATGGCAGCTTGTTGTTAGCAATAAGCTTAAGCCAGCAGCTTCAGGCAGCTGTTTGTCAGAGTTTCACAAACTCCTTTTTTGGTGCGGGTGTTATAGTTTATAAGCTGTACTTCCTTTTTCCAGTTATATGTAATTAGTCTCTCCTCCCAACATCAAAATAAAAAATAAAAATATTCACGCCATGGGTGCACGATAAATGCACTGGGATCCCCATCAGCACCAACATATTTTGTCATCATTTTAGTCAACGCCATATTTTTGTTGATTAAATGAATAAAACTATATTAAAAGTTGTTCATGAGACTAAAACTATAATTAAAATGTACAGAGATTTCCGTCGACAAAAATATGAAAATGAAAATAATAGACTAAAATCATCCAAACTGACATTTTGAAAGCGCCTCAAATCATTTAAATTCACTGCCACAGGTACAGCTCTGAGCTTTGTTCTATGAAACAGAAAACCATGATTAAATACTGTATGATTATAATGAATATTATAAATGCAAAGCTGACTAAATTCATCTTAGATCTAGTTGACTAAATGTACACGCAAATTTAGTCAAATAAAACTAGACTAAAATTGAAGAGAATTATTTGACTAAAATCAAATTACCTTTTCATCAAAAGACTAAGACTAAAACGCAAATAAAATAGACACTGCGCCCCATGTATGCCATGATCTGCCAATATTAACCGCCGCAAATTCACGAGTGCGCTACCAATATGCATGCGATTAAGTGCTATTTTCTGGTCTGTGATAAATGATTGCAGTGGCATGCGCAGACATTTTGAAGCACAGGCTGTAAGTCCACTCTGTTTGGTTCTGTGCACACCATGGACTATAACATTAAGAATGGACTGAGGGAGCGAGGCTTACCCCATAGCGTTCAGCAGGCTAGCTGAAGCTCGTTCACTTGTGTGAATGAATGGCGGTCAGAGGGTCCGATGGGGCAGATGTACGTATAGCTTACCACCATCGTGTTTGCACGCGTGAATGTAAATTGTCCCAAGTAAAGTGGTTTGTGACTGTGTCTGTGAAAGGCGCTACACAAATAAAGAACTTCCTTCCTACAACTACAGTATAAAACACTTGCCTGTTGCCCCAGTTATAGGTGGCTCTTAACAGTGTTTTTGCTGCTACCTTCTGCCAAGATATGCACAATTTAAGAGACAGACTGACAAAAGTTTGCTTGTCTTTTCCTCTTTGTATAGCAGCAGCAGCAGCGAGTGTATCTTTAATAAGGCAGCATGTGAAATCACAGCAATAGCAATGAAAAGGACATCTTCCAGGCAGAACAGACACTTGGGTCTCATTGTGCGCCGCTGTGCCGCACCAGTGTCTCTCAAAAAGCAGGAGATAGTAAAAAATGCGACAGGCCTGAATACTACAAGTGAATAACTAAGTTGTTTAGGGACAACACAAACATTAAAATTTAACAATGGAAACAAATCAGTTGTGTCAGCTGTATAAGATTAATCTTTAAGCTTTTTTATTTATTTGTTTAAATCATCAAAATTCAAACTAAAAGTAACTAGCTTTCTTATAGGCTACCTGTAATGAGATCCATAGGGCAGTTGTAAACAGTTTACTTATGGATGAGTGAATTGCGTCCATGTTTTTAATATTAAGCTCAGATTTTATATTGACAATGCACTCTGTAGATGCGGACACCTTCCTTTTGAGCTAATGGTTCTCATGGATCTAACTGCATTATTCACACTCATGATTAATCAACATAAATATTGACAAAGTCACATTTCTAAATTTCTCACAGGGAGACTACATACACCATGTCTACACCATACACCATACACAATGTCTTTGCATATAGATAATATAGATATAGATATGTGTTGGCTTGCATGGGGCCCGTTTACTCAGGGCCAAGAGCATGGAGGAACCCCAATGGGATCAACCAAGTATACCTTAAGCTTGACAGACAAATTGCCATGCACTGAATTACTCAGGTAATTGTAATAATTCGACTGCAATCTTTATTATGTGGAAGATAAACTTTTAATACCGAGATGATTAAAACTTATCTGACGTATCATTAAAAGGAACAGGCCACCGTTTTTCCATACTGAGATATGTTCTTACTTGAGCATTTGGCCTCTCCCAGTATACTCCTATGGCTCCAAACGTGGTAAAGTTAGAAGTGACCAAGCTCTTCCACGGGCACAAAGACCAGACAGGTACGTATCAACTAGTCTAAGCTCAGGTAAGAACATATCTCAGTATGTAAAAACGGTGGCCTGTTCCTTTAAAGACTAATAGATTTATAACATTTGAAGAACAATTTCATAACTTAAACTCTTTACTGTATGTGCAATTACACGCATGTGGTAACTCTAATTGCACAGGTGCCATCCAGGTGTGATCCTGAAATTCCGGATGGGGTCAGGTGTGGCACGCGTGTTGTGCACCGTGGTGTGCACGTGTACTGTGTACCAAGGCGTGTCTCAACTCTATTAGAGGTGCGTTTTAAGTGTTATTTCCGCAGGCAACACAGTGAAGAAATTAGGCTGTTTTATAAGAGAAAGAAAGATATTAAAGTTCCAAAACTCCAGGACAAAAGCCTTGAATTTGTGACTATCACGATTTTTTCGAGACATATGGTCACCCTATGTGCAATAGGTAAATTGTGTATTGAATATTAAGTACATTATTAATATGTAAATTAATACAGTAAATAATTATAATAATTTGATACTTTTTTTCTAAATAAAGTATTTGTCAATAGTGCATTTATATTGTATAAGGACAGCTGTGGTGGAGAAACAGTATAGCTACTCATGTCTTAGGGGCAGGGGAAATCCAGGTATTCACTGCAGATTTTCCTCTGAATTGTCTGATAACAGTATTGATGTTGGAGAGGCATGGGTTGTAATAATGGGAGCGAATTGTATAGTCATTGTTTGGCTTGGCTCTTATGCGTTGAAAGAAATGGAGGCAGCTCATGAAGCCAGAATGAGTGCAGGGTGAGTGCTCAGACCGTACTAAACCACCAGAATGTGCCATTATTGAGGTTAACAGTGCATGGCCAATAGCCTATTCACCCTAACACTGTAGTAGTCTCACAAGACAGAGTTTATTCATTTATATACAGTATGTTACAACATAGAGCAGAATTTGAATGATTCGGTAACAGTGCAGTAACTGCGTTTCCATCACTTGATTTTAATGTACATGAAGCTTTGCATAAGTAACGAGTGATGGAAATACCAAATGTCACAATTAAAACCCTACATTGCATAAACAAGTGTATCCACTGGCTTAAGGTGTTTTTTATTTTTTGCGAATAAGCGCTATTGCGCATTTTGGATGATGGAAACAGACTTTTTGCATGTTTGGCGTCGTGAAAAGAAATCACACAGGACTGCTAGTCGAGCTTATACCTTTTGGGTGGAGAGGACCGAGGAGAAAAGTAATTCATCATTCACACGTCGTCTATTTATACAAAAAAATGTCCCAGATGTGCAGGAGCTCACACATCATAGTCAACAGAAAGACTCACGGCGAGGCGTCTTTCCAATATTATGGCCCTCGCCTCTGGAACGACCTGCCGGCGGAGCTCAGGACGGCAGAGAACGTTCATGTTTTAAGAGCAGGCTCAAGACCCACCTTTTCAGCTTAGCTTTTAACTGACATCTATTCATTTAGTCCTAATATGATATATTGTATGTGTGTGGATGTGTATGTGTGTATATGTGTTTGTATGTGTATGTGTATATATATATATATATGAAAAGCGCTTTATAAATAAGTTTGATTGGTTGATTGATTGACACATCGCTGCACTGTCTTTGCCGCTGTGTTCCTGCGAACGACAGAGCAACTATATGGACCAAGTTGGCCGACTAAAAACTTGCCCATAGGAAACCTGGCTGCCTGTCTTCAGTGCTTCTCTGAAACGGTGCACTGCCTCCTGGGTTTGTCTCTGTTTCAGAGTGTGGTGTAGAGTCATCAGAACCATTAATTGTGAGGGGGACATGTCCCCCACTTTTGAAAAGTGTTTGTTGGTCCCTCCACTTTCACAACGTGAATTTTCATTGAATTTACATTACCTTTAAGTTTAGACTGGGGCTATTCAATAGGCGGCCCGAGGGCAAACAATTCAATCTGACCTGTGCCTCATTTTCCATAAAAAAATCATATTTTTTGCCATAAACCGCACCAGTATCGCGGCGCTCCGCGTCGCATTTGCACCGCTTTGCGTTTATGCGGCTCCACTCCTCAGAGTGGGCTGAAATGTAAATAATATGGTTCTGTAAACCGGTAAAAACAGCTTCTGTAAGAAACCTGGAGGCTTATCGGACTGACAGATTTGACCAAACTGAAGCATAAGGACACTCGTGCATCATGTTTTAGGAGTTTTGCTCGGGTTACTGCATGGAGGAGCAGGACTCTTTGCGGTCCGCGGCAGATGGACACCATGTATCCCTGTCTTCATCGTTACAAAGGGCCTGACAGCTTTATGGATGTGTTTGTAAAGCGAGTAATGAAGCTTGAGTGAAGTGTGAGTTTGGGGAAACTGCACCGGGCTAGCACGAGTGTTCAACCGGTCAACACGCTTGTTAAACCTCGCTGTCTGGACACCAGAATAATTCATTTGACAGGTAAATGTTTGTTTCTTCCCTTTCTCCTTTGACTCAATTTGATCTGCATTTGTGGGAAATGTGAAGATACAAGCGCAGAGATGACGTCTCTTTGCGATGGTAGTTTATGACGTTAAGAGGCTAAAGCTGAATAAATGAGGATACAAACTCATGGCATTGTAAGTAAATACAAGCAACTAATTCCAATAAGTTCAATAAATGTGGCCGAAAACAAGAAAATGAGACTGCCAGTCTAAAAATAAGGAAATGATATAGAACATTATTTCTTGATGCCTCCGGTCAAAGCTGTTTTCAAAACAAAAATAATACAGCCTTTATTCTCCAAATGGCCTCATGTACGCTTGAGTAATACTATTTGGCGCCAATTTATGTTCTTCCCAGTGGGTGCCCAGTCAAAAAAAATGACAGGGTCATGATCGACATCACAACTCGTGGTTATGAACCCAGTGCTCTACCGATGGAGCTAAACAAGCGGCGCAATGGTCTGCTGCCGCACGTAGATTAATGTTATTAACCGCCCTGTGCTCGTGGGTCCATCAGTCCACTGAATATTTTTCCAGTAGTGCTGTGGAGCATCCAAGTGCTCTTTCGCAAACCAAGTTGAATAGTTTGGGAGGAAAACATGTCAGGTGTGGAGGAAAGATGGAACAGCACACCAACATCAAAACCCTATATCCCCACTGTGAAGTACGGTGCAGGGGCTGCTTTGCTGCCTCAGGGACTAGACAACGTGATATCATCAATAGAAAATTAATTCACAAGTTTTTAAAGATATTTGCAGAAAAACCTGAGACGTTCAAAACAGCCTGGAATAAGTAAGTGATCCCTTGTATTAAATAGCTTTTTAGCAATAACTGCTTTTCTGTAGTTGCAGATTAGACGTGCTAAAGGATGAATCTTGGACCATTCCTCTTTACAAAACTGTTGCAGTTCAGCAACTTTTTCCTCCCTGTCCTGTGAATGTTTACATGTTATGGCCAATAAAAATATGACAACATGTACACATTTTGGATGGTTAATTCATTCTTATGATTTTGATGAAGACCACATTTTATGACCAATTTAGGCAGAATTACACTGTATACAATACATGGTGAAAGAGCTGGGATCAATATACATGGCAACTTCTTTTCCACAGGAAAGTGGATCGTTCTATAGGATCAACAGTCTTTCTGCTTGTGTCTCATTAATGAGCGTAGCACAGATGGGCTGTTCGTATACTCGTTGAATTATGGGTTAAATATCTGCTTGAAGAGCATCTGTCATCGCAGAATGGAGGTGGTTTGCCATCTGTGCCTGGAGGATCCCTCGTTCTTTTTGATTTGCCCCATTGAAGAGCAGTGCTTATAAACCTTACATCATTTAGGTTTCGGAATAAAAAATCTGTCTTGATCTTTCAACACGTTTCTACTTTTGTTAATTAATTCATTTAAAGTAGATGTTGGTTTCGACATGTTCTTGGTCTGTCCTACACTGTTAAAACACAGCATCATCTCTTTGGTTTTTGTATTGCCACAGAAGAGGTTTGGTTTTGTAGACGCCTCTTTGTGTGTCTAATCCAAGAGGGGCTGTGTGATCTCATGACCAAAAGCATCACAGGGGGCAGATCCCTGTGTTTCTTTAGTACCAGCTTCTACCTGCTGTGTACAGTATGTTTTCCCATTTTATTCTCAAATGTAACAGTTCGGGGATAATGGTAACATAAGAAGAGATCTGTAATGGCAGCTGTAGTGCGGTGACAAAGAGCACCCGTACGCAATACAATTATGGAATCTCAAAGCTACACTGCAACAACTATAAGGCCTGAAACATAAACATAAAGTATTTTGGCTGTGTGTTATTAAAATAAAACATTTGGAAAATCTGAACCTGTCAAAGCAAAGCAGTAACATCTCTAGAGACAAGCTTGTGGCCTGGGCAAAGCTAATCAAGTCTGTAGAAAGGCAACTAAATGCTTCTATGTCAGGTTGTTTTATATTCTCTGACTGTAATTTCTTTATTTGTCTTTTGTTTTATATTGTGTACCCCTTATGAAAAGGCCACAACAATATTTTTTTACTATTCATTTTTCAGTCGCTTGGAATTTGGGATCTGTCTGCTTGTGTTCTGCTCAAATTGTAGCAGATAAAAGGGGAGGACTCCAGCAGTGAGAAAATGGCTGACGGTTAATCACAATCCTGAAAGTGAGGGCGCCATGACATCAATACCAAAACCTTGACTGATAAAAAAGAAGATCCTGTCTCACATAATTTCTTGGATGCACCAGCTTTGCTAATGAAAGAAAAGTGGTTCTAATTCAAAATTCACCCCCACACTTTAGCTGCTGCCCTAAATTCTGTGTGATTTTAAATGCAAAGCTTATGCACCCACTCTTTCTGAGAAAATGTTCAATTTCAAGTAAGCCTATTTAAAAACACATTTCAGATGAAATAAATTATCATAACAATATATTCAAGATGTTGTCTTCACGTCAGAAGGTAATGCCATTTTGTAGAGGTGTCTAAATCAGAATTAAAGTCATGTTGCACGGATTAGGTGAAATGGATTAGGTTTAAGATTTAAGTAAGGAAGCAAAGTTGGACTGAATTGGAGAGCTGTTTGGAGAACCAACAAAAGTTTAATTTGTAATTGAGGAAGCTAACTAAAAGAAGAATTGCATTTGAGATATTGATTCAAACGTTAATGCTCCAATGATTAATGAAATTGGGTGCTGCGCAAAAGAAATGGCTGCCTTAAAACCTAAACAGACCTGGAGTGAACTCTGAGCAATACTAATTCAAGAGTAAAATGTTTGCTGAAGTGTAATTACCAAGGGTTAAAGTGGACCAGAACGGTAAGCAGCTTGGGGGTAATGACAAAAAAGAAAAGGAAAAAAAGGTGTGCGTCAGACAATCAGCATCAAACAAACAGAGAAGACAAAGAACGTGTGGAGCTTATTGCTTATTTGCTGAAGCTGCGCGGGACAGAAGTCCACTCTCTATGCAGTGTAGTTGGATAAACCATCCCCTGAAAAGTGCAGCTACTGCCGCTGTTCGCCCACACACAGTGAGAGAAGCTGGAGGTTGAATGTGCCTTCTCAAAACTGCGGTCATCCAAAAGAAACAAACAAATCCATAAAGGCTGTCTCCCCTTCTCTCACTTTTTATTTGACAACAATCCGCCTCATATCTACGGTTTTAAGGTTAGCGTAAATTAGGTTTGCTTATGAAGTGAGAAGTAACAAAGCTGCGCAGCTATACGTCGCGATGCCGGCCTTTCCACACGGTATCAGCTGATTATGAAAGCAACACAAACAGAAGGTCATGAGTCCAGGTAAAGTGTTGTATGAAGCCTATGTCACACAGTGTGAGGCTGCAGCTCACATATGGTCCTGGGACGGGAACAGGGGAGGAGCTGACACAGGCAGCTGGGGAACTGAGGCCTGTGAAACTACTTGTAATATTTGGAGGATTTCTCACAGTGACAATTCTGGCACATACTGCATTACTTGATCAAAAATATGATGGTACAATTTACCAGCAGTAAGATTCAAGTCTCCATTCACGTCATACAGGTGTATAACAACCTAAATGCCACAACCAGTTACATATTAGTCAAATACGGTGATTTTCTCCACACATACAACTACTTCATACCTCACGATTCACTCCTTACACAGTGGAGGTAAGCCTGGGCCAGACTGATGGAAGTGCAATATGTGCCACCACCAGTCATGCATTCACGTTCAAACATACCCTAGCAGGGAGATGTGTCTCATCCAACTAATCCCAGGGCAATGCAGTTTATTTACCACAAATCCTTCAAAACAGATTTTTTTTTACACTACTGATTATGTCGTTGGCACATTTACAGCTCTTACAACCACATGTGCCACTTGGGTTCTTTAGAGCTGTCCATGTCAAAGCCCTGAACTCAACATGACAGTCAGTTACATCAAAATTTATGCATTCTGCCTTAGCACAAGTGAAATGTAATTTGCCATCTGGAAAACTGGGTTAGTTTCTAAGGGACGGCATTAAACCGTTTGATAACCTACATTACATGCAGTCATGTCCCGTCAGAGGCGCCACACAGGTGTCTAATAGATTTGATGGAGACAGTGGAACTGCCTTGGCCTACTTTTATACACTTAATACCGGCCCCTTTGGGAGACATTATTCAGCGGTCTGTTGACGCACAGAGCGAGTTTTGCTTTACTTCTCTTGTTGGCCACATTGTCAACATCCCTATTAGACTGCACAAATAAGCACTGGGAGGCAGCTAGTGGCATTTTTGAGATGGAGGTTGCTCTTCAAAAAGACTTAAAGGCTATGGTTCTGCTGTCAGTTGCAATAAAGCTCTTACTATTCATTACCAGTCATGAATCATGATTCAAAGTAAATTTAAAAACTTTACTTTTGCTTATTACACTAGGGCCCCTTACTGGCAGATAACAGATATCTAATATCAGATAATTATATAAACCGTGAGTCAAACAATCATAAAAGTAAGGTAAGGCAGCAGTAAATTAAAGAATACAGTTTCAGAGAATCAGTTTTTCATTTATGCCTGGAGGGTAATCGATAACGAGATGAGACATCAGCACACACTGAATGGCTAAGGAAGGTTCAAAGTGGAGAGTGGCCTAATTCACATTCACCCAGCTAAAGCCTGCCCTCTCCATATTCCTGCCATTAAAAAAAGGGGAAAAAACAACAACAAAAAACGGTGCTCTGCTGGGAGGCAGAGGGGCCGGATGCTGTAATGGCCTAATTTGTGTTGACAAAACCTACTTATTGAAAATTCACATAATGAGTCCTTTAGCTATTCCACAACAGTAAAGAAAATCCCAAACATTTGACCATCGCGAAACATCTCTGAAGTGTGCTTCACCTTCTTTAACTGTATATGCACATGTATGTTTGTGCTGATGGCTACCTCCACAGTATGTCCGTGACCTTCACCATGACCCAGGTGTACGTTTTCACAGAAATAGATTTCAAGCTCCATTTGCTCCATGTAAGTCGCGGCAAAAAAGTGTTTTAAAGAGGGGGTATTATGCTTTTTTCAATCACATAGCACCAGTCTATAGCATACTACAATGATGACGTAACCTTCTGTTGGTCTGTATATGCAGTAAATTAAAATAACTGCCTTGAATAAAATTGCTCTCTCAAAATGGCTGTACTGAACGTCTTGAAATAGGCCTCTGTCTCTTTAAGAAGCTTTCCGACACGCCCCCTTCAGCACACTGCTGTGGAATTTAAACAACAACACTGTGCGGGGAGGGGGCTCTGCTGAGCTGAGGAGCAGTGGTTGGTGGCTTGGCTGGTGACAAAAGGTCCAGAGGCGTCTCCAGGAGGTGGGGGCGTTCCTAGGAGGACTGAGGCATTGCTACACCTAAAATGGCTGCCGTCTAAGTTTTTACTGATTACTCAAAAATATGTGAATGAGCCAAGGCAACACTCCAGGCATGTGTTTAATGAGGGAATGACATAATAACATGATATAAAGCTTGAAAAAGTCGATTTTACATAATACCCCCCTTTAAGATTCAACATCTCATTCCTGGAAAAGGATAACATTATTTCAGGAAACATGTATGTAATCAACGCAACAATGACAATTTAACAGCAAGTTTTCTTTCTTAAATGGCTGGTCTGTTTTATATCCTATATATCACAGTTAAGCAGATATTGGTTTTGGAAAGCAATATTTTACAATCACCAGAGCACAGGCATTTATGGAGTAAGTGAGTGAGTTTATTGATTGACATAGACTAATGTAACGGAGAACATCTATTTCCGTGCACTGCATATCTCGACAGTCAGTGAAATCATACCATAGGGGGTAATATGCTCTTCACAGTTATCTGGAAATAATTTCAAACACATCTCGATTACTATTGTACACTTTGTTGGTTGGAAAATGCTATATTTATAAATGCTTAAAAGGAAAATGCTTAAACCCCCTCTCGTTCAGTACAAACTACAGTATGTAGTAGAGAAGCAGAGGCCACATTTCCCTAAGGACACAATAAAGACAAGAGACAACGAAAGCACACTTTAACCCATACTGATCAGAATGGCAGCCTGGCCTCTCTTTGCTCTGCAAGACCATCACATCTATGTTGTTTGAATAAGGGAAACATAAAAATGATCACATGTCCTATATAAACGCCTATAAGGAATTGAATTCATCATTCAAGGTCTCACCACTTGACACTTCATGTGTGAAATCAGCTTTTGGTAAAAAAATAAAAAATAAAAAGTCAGTGCCTGAGCTGATCCCCTAAAAATAACTTTGTATTTAGTCCATTTAATGAAAGCCTGTGTGAGTTTGAAGAATCCAGCTTTTGAAAACTGATAATTTCACAGTTGAATACATTGCTGCCAGTGTTTTATTTCTGTCACATTGGGAAGATGTGTATTGTATCAGCATGAGGTACATAAACAAAACAAAAATGCCCAAGAAGCATCATATGGTATATAAATAAAAGAAAATATATCAAATGCTGTAAACCTGCTTTCTGATACGCATGATACGCTGTGTTCACTCGTGTGCACATTCACAAACACTTACCGAGCCAGTGTTCTCCAGTAATCTTCCCAAAACCTTCCCTGTAGGACTCCCATCCTCTGAAGAAGTTGACCGAGCCGTCCTCCCTGCGCTGGATCACCTGGGGAGGCAGCAAACGAATCACACAGGTCAAAGATCATATCAACTTCATTTGTGTGAGCGTCATCATCCTCCTCTGCTCTTGCATGACTCACCATCTCTCCCTTCTCTAAATCCCAGGGCTGGTTGGCTGCTCTGCGCTCATCTCCAGCAAAACTAAATGAACTCATAAATGCTTGCTCTTTCACAAATGAATAATGCAAACACTCTTCCTCACTAAAAAGGCAATTTGTCGGAAGCTAATAAAAGGAATCCATTAAATCTTGACTGACTTTGAATCAAATCATTGCACAGATCTGCATACTTAATTGAAATCCCAGAAAAAGAGGGAAATTATTCATAATGCAATAATCCTAAAAGCACACAAAGCGATGAAATGCATGCCTTTTCTTGTTTGTGGGGAGGGCGGGAGAATGATAACGCATAATGTGTGGAGATATTAAGTGAGAGGACTCGCAACACTTTCAATGTTAGAAACAAAGAGATTATTTGCATAAAACTCATTTATTTTTGATACATTTCTGCATGTGCAAACGGATCTGAATTAATTCCTACCAATAAAGCATGTCGTCCATGGAAAATGCTGACTGAATGTTTTCAACGAATGAAGAAAAATGGAAGCATATATCTTAGGAGGAAATTGACTGGCTGTTTTAAGTCCCCGCTCTATTGTGGAAATGGGGGTTTTGTTCATCGTTCTTTATCTCCAAATGCACCATTGGAGACCAGATGGCACCTGTCAAAGGATATCCTGACCCAAAATGTCTCCACCATTTTCAGCTTCATTATAGGCCTCATTATGAAAGCCTGTAGTATCATCATCATCATCATCATCATCATCATCATCATCATCATCATCATCATCATCGTTGCATTATTGTCAACACCACACTGATTTTCCACTCTGCTCTTAAAAATAAAGATTTACAATGATTTGCTAAATCTTTTCACAACGGAACAATTGATTTTCTTTTCCTTAGACCTGTAACCATTCAGCCTTTTCAATGTCAACTCAAGCTTCACTGATCCATTGTCTAACAAAGTTGTAGGTTGCAAGGCTAGATAAGCCAGAAAAAACGCACACTCTGGTTTAATACTGTATGATATACAGTATTTTACCAGGGTCAAAGAACCTCATACAAAATGAAACAACATGTTCAACACTTAAACCGGGGGTATGATCTCAAACAGCCTTCAAAAAAATGACAAAATAGAGTAAAGTGATCAAAGCTGCAATGCTTCAGTTTAAGGGGCACATTCATAAGCTTGGTCCTTGGTAGAGCTGGGTAGCCTGGAAAATCCGCTGCGTCAAATCCATTTCCCACAGCGGTAGATACGCAAGCAAACAGGAAGCGGAGTAAACCAATCAGCGAAGGGCGGGCGTCTGCCATTGATGCGGTGTTATTAGTGGTTTTGCGTTAATATTTGCGCAGGATTATGAATCACGAAACTCACCTACTGTCGATGTGTTACGACCCAGGGTCGGGTTCTGGGGGGGGGCCTGTTTGCCCTCGTAGTTGCTCCTCCCTCTGCCTCCTCTTCCCAGGTGCTGTGCATTTGCCTGATGATCGCTGGTCCGCGTGGCGCCATTAAAAGAGGAGCTGCGTGCAGTGCAGGGGGGTCTAAAATTTTTTTTATTTTTTTTTTTTTTTTTTTTTTTTTTCTTCCCTCCTCCCCGTATTCCCACTCTTTAGTATTAAGACTACTCACAAGCCCGGTAGGTGGCGGCGGATGCACCGCGTGGATGCCAGCCGCCATTAAATTCCAAAAGAAGAAGAAGAAGAAGAAGTGCAGGGGGGTCTCACTCCCCGGGCCAGGCGTCTACGACCACGTTGCACATTTAAGTTGATTTTGTCTGATTGAGTTCTGTTCACTTATGTTCCTGGAAATAAATCCTCGGTTGGTGCACTTTTACCCGTCTACGTCTCCCATTCTTGTTGTGACCGGAGTCAGTCGTAACAAACGTGGGGGCTCGTCCGAAGATCTTCGCACTTCCGCGTGTGGCAGGCGTGGGAGTAGCTTGTAAGTATTCTCCTTAGTCTTTGGGTGTTTTTGTTTGAGTTTGTATTTTCCGTGGATTAGTATTTGGGTTTTGAGCGTTTTGGTTGGCGTGTGCTGGGGATTCCTTGTGACGTCATTTTCCTTATATGGATAGTTGCGCTCTTTGGGAGACGTAGCGGGTGTGCGGCCTGTGTGTTTTTTTTTTTTTTGGTGGCGTAGCGCTGCTTTGGCTCGGGATAGGAGTGGTTTTTGGTCATTCATAGCTTTGGTCGGCTGGTGCTGTGTGGAGACTGCGAGGGTAGGTGTTAGCTTGTAAGGTGCACGTTAGTTGAGAGGTGTGGATTCCCCTTGTAGGGGTAGGCGGCTTTCTCTTAAGGAGTTTGTCCGCTTGGGTGGTTTTAGGGACGGAGGCAAGTGCGGGTTGTAGCATCCAATTCCCTTTTCCCCTACGTCGGCTCGGGGTGTGTTCAGGGCCGTGGCTGGCCGCTGTGAGCAACATTGTCAATCCCACCGCCACGCTTCCAGAAGACTAGGGGGGGAGTTAGATCAGGGATATTTTGGTGCGTAGACTAGCGGGGATTCTACCCTCTGCGTGTGTGCAGTTATTAAGAATTCGCTTTTGCTCTCGTGGTCTCCGGATTGCTTTTGGCATGGATGAGTTGGTAAAGGGTTTTCTGGAGGCCCCGTGTTTGAGTGTGTTGGAGGGCTGTGATAAGAAGCAGCTGGTCTCTATTGGGGAGCACTATGACGTGGTTGTGGGGGATTTGAGGAAAAGTGTGGAGCATGTTAAAGGGAATTTAATAGCAGGTTTGAGGGGAAAAGGAGTGCTGGTGCCGGAGGTGCAGGTTGGGGCTGAGTGGGATTTGCCATTAGCGGTGGGCCTGACGTTTGAGCAGCAAAAGGAGCTCTTGCTGTTGCGTGTAGGGGCTGAAAAGGAGAGGGAGACTGAGAGGCTAGCGTTCGAGCTGGAGAAGGAGAAGATGAGATTTGAGATTGAGAGTCGAAGGTTGGAGCTGGTTCGGGAAGGAAGAGTGGATGATGAGTTGGTTGTGCGCCCGCAGGGGTCTCATCGGGCTAGGGTAGATGAGCTGAGTGATTTGAGATTAGTTCCCAGGTTTAGTGAGGAGGATCCTGGGACCTTTTTCTTGCTGTTTGAGCGTCTGGCAGAAACTCGGGGTTGGTCGGATGCGACTCGGGTGCTGATGTTGCAGTGTGTGTTGACTGGTAAGGCGCAACAGGCTTACTCAGCGTTAAATAGTGTTGACTGTGCCAGGTACTCGGTGGTGAAGGCGTCGGTTCTTAAAGCGTATGAACTAGTTCCCGAGGCCTATAGGCAGCGGTTTCGTGGGGGAAAACGTGGAGAGAAGTCACACTTGGAGTTTATGCGTGACTTGGTGGGGCACTTGGACAGTTGGTGTTCGTCAGCAGGGGTCGAAACCAAGGAGGACTTGCGCGAGCTGATGCTGCTTGAGCAGTTTAAGAACTCTGTGTCCGAGCGTGTGGCCGTGTACGTTAGTGAGCGCGGAGCTAAGACGGTCGCTGAGGCTGCGGCGCTGGCGGATGATTATTATCTTATTCATTCGGCAAGCAATGTGAGTGAGGTTGGCCCTTCTGGTTCTTTTGGCAGGGGGTCGCGTTCGCCGGTCGCGGAGGGTAACGACCGCCGGTTTTTGCGGGATTCGGATGGGGTGTGCCATTATTGTCACAAGCGTGGACATTGGAAAAATGATTGCTATGCGCTCAAGTCACGTCTCAGACAGGCGGGGCCCAGTACTAACCCGGCGGTGTGCGTTGGGTCTACCGGGGTGCCGAGAAGATCTCAGGTTGGGTCAGAGTTACGATCGTACCTGCCGTTCATTACTGAGGGCTATGTCTCATTGGTGGGGAGTGATGAGTGTGTGCGGGTACGGATTTTGCGGGATACGGGCGCAATTGATTCGTTTATTGTGGCCTCGACGTTGCCATTCTCTGACGAGACCTCTCTTGGCTCATGCCTGCCTGTGGTGGGGATGGGCATGTGTGTGATGGAGGTACCGCAGCATAAAATGTTTCTGCATTGTGATTTCTTCCAAGGGGAGGTGGCCATTGGTGTGCGGCCCGCTTTGCCGGTGGAGGGTGTCGCTATGATTCTGGGGAATGACATCGCAGGGAGTCGGGTTTGGGCCGGTGGTTCCCCTCCTGTTGAGGTGCTGAGTGTCCCGGTGTTAGACAGGGAGCGGGATGGGGATCTGGGCGTGTTTGGGGCGGGTGTAGTTACTCGTTCAAGGCGGGTGTGTGCTGAGGTTGGTGTCACTGATGCTGAGGTTGTGGTGCCTGCAGTGCCTTGGGCTTTTTCCCGTGTTGAGGTGGTGAAGGGACAGAGGTCTGACGGCACGTTGAGAGGACTCATGGAAAGTGTGTGTTCTCCGTCTGAGGTTAGGAACTGTTCCATTGCTACTTTGTACACGATGGTGTTTTGATGAGGAAATGGGTGCCTCAGTTGGACAGTTTCGTGGGGGACCCAGTGTATCAGGTGGTGGTGCCTGTGCAGTTCCGTGAAGGGGTGCTACGGGTCTCTCACGATGAGTGCGGCCATCTGGGGGTCAGGAAGACGTATGACAGGGTTATGAGGTATTTCTTCTGGCCTCGGTTGAGAAGTGATGTGGCTGCATACTGCAGGTCCTGTCATACATGTCAGCTGACAAGTAAGCCAAATCAGACTCTTAAGCCGGTGCCGTTGAGTCCTATTTCAGCAATTGGGCAGCCCTTTGAGCATTTGTTGATAGATTGTGTGGGTCCTTTGCCGCCGGCTAAGTCAGGGGTTAGTTATTTGTTGACCGTGATGTGTCAGAGCACACGATATCCATCGGCTTACCCTTTGCGTAGCATCACGGCCAAGTCGGTGGTTCGTGCATTATCACAGTTTATCTCCATATTTGGGGTTCCTCGGGTTGTTCAGTCTGATCAAGGGTCAAATTTTTGCTCCAAGTTGTTGGCCCAAGTTCTGAAACAACTGAAGATAAGTCATAATTTCTCATCTGCGTATCACGCTCAGAGTCAAGGGGCGTTGGAACGATTCCACCAGACACTGAAGTCAATGCTGCGCTCGTTCTGTGTTCAGATGCAGGGGGACTGGGAGGAGGCCTTGCCTTGGATGCTGTTGGCGGCTCGTGAGGTGGTTCAGGAGAGCATGGGGTTTAGTCCTAACGACCTGGTTTTTAGTCACAGGGTCCGGGGGCCCCTGGCGCTTCTACGGGATGGTTTGAGAGAGACTGATCCTCCGAGTAACGTGATTGACTTTGTGAACGGCTTTAGGTACAGGTTGTACGTCGCCCAGGAGGTGGCTAAGAAGAGGCTGGTGGGGGTGCAGGGTAAAATGAAGAAGCGCTATGATGCGCAGGCTGTGGACAGAGAGTTCTTACCTGGGGATCAGGTGTTGGCCTTGCTGCCTCTGGTGACGTCTCCTTTTCAGGCTAAATTTTCTGGGCCATACTCTGTGGTGGAAAGGTTATCTGACCTGAACTATTTGATATCGACTCCTGAGCGTAGATCAAAGACGCGGCTTTGCCATGTTAACTTGTTGAAGCCGTACTGTTCCGTGACTCTTTGTTGGAGGGGGGGGTTGGACTGCCTGATGTTCGTCCTCAGTGTGGGGTGGGCCGGGCTCCGGTTGTGGCAGAGCCAGAGGCTGGTGATCCACCTGAACCTGATGAGGCCGTTGTATCTGGGCGGTTGAAGAATAGTGAGTCCTTGGGTCAACTGGACAGTGTTCTGCACTATTTGGAACCGCTGAAACGGGACCAGTTGGTTCAGTTGGTTAATCAGTTTGTATGTCTTTTTGGGGACACGCCTTCGCGTACCACCTTGATTAAACATGATATTGATGTTGGTGGTTCCCCGCCGATTCGGCAGAGGTTTTACAGAGTGCACCCCGATAAGCGGAAACTGCTGGATGCTGAAGTAACTTACATGGTGGAAAATAACATTGCCGAGCCATCTGAGTCAAGCTGGGCGTCTCCCTGTATATTGGTGCCCAAGTCGGATAATAGTCCGCGGTTTTGCACAGATTTTCGGAAGGTGAATGCAGTGTCCAAGGCGGACTCCTTTCCCCTTCCTCGAATGGAGGACTGTGTAGATCAGGTGGGTGGGGCAAGCTATGTCACTAAGCTGGACCTATTGAAAGGGTATTGGCAGGTACCACTTACTGAGCGGGCAAAGGAGATTGCGACGTTCATAACGCCTAGTGGGTTGTACTCGTATAGTGTTATGCCTTTTGGGTTGAGGAATGCGCCAGCAACGTTTCAACGCCTGATGAACCGAGTGGTGAGGGGCGTGGAGGGGTGTGCGGTTTATCTGGATGACTTGGTTGTGTACTCTGACACGTGGGAGGAACATGTGTCTCGGTTGGGGGCGGTGTTTGTTCGCTTGGCTGAGGCTAACCTGACGGTGAATTTGGCTAAGTGTGAGTTCGCCAGGGCTACTGTGGTCTATTTGGGGCGTGTGGTGGGTCAGGGTAGTGTGAGGCCGGTGCGGGCCAAGGTTGAAGTGATTGACCGATTTCCGCAGCCCAGGACTAAGAAGGAGCTGATGCGGTTTTTGGGGATGGTCGGGTACTATCGTTGTTTTTGCTTAAATTTTTCATCTGTGGTGGTGCCTTTGACTGACCTGTTGAAAGGCGGCAGCAAGTATGTGTGGTCGCCTGCGTGCCAACTGGCTTTTGAGAGGGTAAAGGGACTACTTTCTAACGCTCCGGTCCTGGCCGCTCCTCAGTGGGACAAGGGGTTTGAGTTGGAGGTTGACGCCAGTTTAGTGGGGGCTGGCGCTGTCTTACTGCAGGCGGACAGGGCAGGGGTTAATCGTCCAGTCTGTTTTTTTTCTCGGAAGTTCAATCGGCATCAGGTCAACTATTCGGTGATCGAGAAGGAGGCTCTGGCTCTGATTTGGGCCTTGCAGCACTTTCGGGTGTATGTGGGGGGTGGTCCGGTGGTGGTTTTCTCTGACCATAATCCGTTAACGTTCCTCAGTAGCCTGCAGTCGCCCAGTCAGCGGCTGGTGCGCTGGGCCCTTTTTCTCCAGTCATACAGCTTGGACATACGACACATCAGAGGGTTGGACAATGTGGTGGCGGACGCGCTGTCGAGGTCTCCTCTGGGCCCCTCGTCGTCGGTTCCGGCTCTCGAGGACTGAGGCGTTGGGTGCTGCGCTTGATACAGCCCATTGCGCGACTGCTCTGCACATCGGTGGGCTTGCCCGCTGGTGTCAGGTACTAGTGTCCAGTCCTGTCTTGCACGATGGTTGATCCTGAGCTCCTCCTGTGTGCGTTTTGCCTTTTGTTTATCCAGATGTTTTGTTCGGTCCTGCCCTGCACTCTGTGATGTCGTCGACCGTGGAGGTGGTCGTGCTATCCGTCTCCATGGCTGTTCCTCCGGGCTGCTTCAATGGGTCGGGGGGTCCCTCCAGTCTTCCGGAGATTCGGCTCAAACTGCCTTGACAATGTTGTGAGAGCACGTTGTCCATCTCTGTGGAGGTACCTTAGATCGGCTGCGTGTTTATGGACGTTGTAGGGTTCTCAACTCATCTCGGGGCTGTTATGTCTTGGTCCTGTGCTACCACTCTGCTTATGGGCTAGTTTCCTGGGTTACTTTTGCCTGGGGGGTTTTGGGCCCTATGTGGGGCCCTTTTTTGTAGGGGGGGGGGTGTTACGACCCAGGGTCGGGTTCTGGGGGGGGCCTGTTTGCCCTCGTAGTTGCTCCTCCCTCTGCCGCCTCTTCCCAGGTGCTGTGCATTTGCCTGATGATCGCTGGTCCGCGTGGCGCCATTAAAAGAGGAGCTGCGTGCAGTGCAGGGGGGTCTCACTCCCCGGGCCAGGCGTCTACGACCACGTTGCACATTTAAGTTGATTTTGTCTGATTGAGTTCTGTTCACTTATGTTCCTGGAAATAAATCCTCGGTTGGTGCACTTTTACCCGTCTACGTCTCCCATTCTTTGTTGTGACCGGAGTCAGTCGTAACACGATGTGTTTTTGGTCATTTACCGCCGATTGGAGACACGCTTTATCTCTTTCGTGCGTCGTTCGTAGATTGTTATTGAGGGGACTTCCGCGTCCCGTGAGTGACGTTGCTCGCCAACAACACGTCACGGCAAATAAACGAATCTGATTGCACGGGAACGGTTTGATTTTGCGGATACATCCAGCGGGGGCGGGGTGACCAGACTGATCCCCCGCTGTATACAAAAATACAGAGGGGAATCATTCTGGTCCCACCAGGCTAAAAGCTGGGTACTGTTAAACAATACCAGTCTGGAAGTATTGAAAGCAGGTACCGAAAAGAAACATAGAAGTCCTCCATATTCTATTGTTAAAGTACCTGTATCAATATATTTTTTACGGTGCCCAGCCCTAGTCCTTGGTGTAGTTGGTTTCGTTGCAGCAAAGATTTCATCATGATCATGATAAATTAACGATTATCATTAATGAGTTCATTGCCTGAGTTAACGGTGTGAATTCATGAGTATTTCATCATGAAGCTTCATGAACTCGCATGAATTTATAAAGAATTAATTAATGAATTCATGCATGAATTCATGTACCCTTATTATAAAGGGTTACCCATAACCCTAACATTGGCTGTGGGTATGATAGGACAAAGGTAAAAAGAAAGAAAAATGAAAAGAAAAAAGAATGAGTGAAAGCAAAAGAAAGTTGCTGATATTGCTAAAGAACAACAAAAACTAAGCAAAACAGTGAATTACAACATATAAGGCAAGTGATGTGCTGTGGTAACACCAAAAACTAGAACACCTAATAAGCTTACATAACTTCCAGCAATGTTATTGGCATCTTATGAGATAAATATTCATACACACAGCAGAAGAATTAACAAATTATAAACCATGAAAAGTCTCATCAAAGAATGAAGAAAAAGTGAGTGAGTCATCACGTTATTACATGATACCAATGTATTATGAAATATCAGTATAATAATCAGTAAGTTGTACAAACGTGAGCAACAATAATCATATAATGGTGTTTAACCAGAGTTGTATGTTCTGGTATGGCTTCATTTGTGTCTCAGCAGAGGTTGGAGTCAGAGTAGAATCTACATTGCCATCTGATCCTAACAGAAACCGTAAACTATAGTAGATCTGAGTGTCTTGGGCAGAAATAAACTCCCAAAGCTATTGACCAGCTATCCTTTGCTCTCCTCCTGTTCACAATCACATGACTGACTGAGCTTTTGTGTGCTTTAGCGACATCTTTTACGCACGCTGACTCCCGCCTCTGCTGAGACGCAAACAAAGCCAAATAAGGATGTACAACTACGGTTAAACCCCAATATAATTATTTAACTCACTGATCACGCTATTTCATAATACATTGGTATCATGTAGGGATGGGCCGATATCACATGCATGTACTCATACTCATACTCATTAATGTGGTCCCGCTACCAGAAACATAGCAGAAACATAATTATTATTAATAGACCATCATTACTCACTCCTCCTCATTTGCCACAATGACTACGTTCGAGTGGGAAATCATGGCGGACTTACAGACTCCTCCCTGCTGTGACGGAGCATGTTCCTAAAAAGGGCATAAGGGCAGAATCTTCACTGTAGACTCGGCCCTCGCGGGGCACGTAGTTCAGTCATACCTGCGCCATTAGCTCTAATGCTAATGGCCTGTCATTACTATACGAGATTTCTAAAAAAAATCTTACGAAAACCAGCCTGGTTTCTTTAATTGTAACTAACCCAGTGTTATCAAAGGAGGAATATCTAGCTGTAGAAAGAAGTAGAGAGTAGAGAGAAAAGCGCAACAAACTGGAGAATTCTTCAGTGAAAATACAATATTCCAAATCGATCTGACTTTATTACAGACTACATTCCCTAAATCAGAGTCTGTGCTGGATTTAACCAGTGCTAAATGTTGTCTTCATTGTGCTTCATTGACTCAGCACTGGGTCTGCAGTGTTAACACCGGCCGCTAATGTTGCTAACTCGCCGCTAACTAGCGGCTAACAGCTCTGGCGATTCTTAAGCCGCTTTATGCCCAGGGGCTTAATTCATCTGTAAAACTAACCCTGGCACTAAAAAGTAGTCAGAAAAATTTAAATATAGAGATACAGCATGCCCATATTGAAAAAAAAAAGCTGGAAAGTATCGTTTTATCAAAAGTGCAATTTATTTAACACACGTGAGGAGAGCCGACACACAGAAATCCACGGTGAACTCTGCCGGGATATAATATAATTATATAATAAGCAAGATAATTTCGTAACATATAATATCGTGATCAGTATCTTGTATCTATCTTGTATGAACATGATAGTATCTTGAAAAAATAAGGATAAGGATCTTGATCAAATGCGATTCCAGCCAAAAATAAACACGTGTGAATCCTCTACGCTTCCGTACATGACTGTCCAAAACATTTTGCCAATCTGAAACATTGATTTGTTACACATTGTAGCCATCAGTCAGTATGAAAATAGGCAAGTGTGATTTAAAAGTGTGCACTAAATAAAAGCCAATGAGTGTGCTATATGCCACGTCAAACTTCCTTTCAACACCTCACCATGGTCCTGAGCGCTTTATAGCAGTCATCACATATCACACAAAGAACTCCAGAATCTGGGCCATCAAACAGGAGCAGACATTAATATTGAGCCATTTACCTTCACTTCATTGCATTACTGTATTGTTGTGTTTGTCTGTTTCTTATTTTTGCAGTTCGCACAAAATTGACTCTTAAAACAAGCTGTTCTACAAGCTCCACACAACCCACTTCTCTGAGTATATACTATCTAAGATTCACTGCCGCCTTTTCCACCAAAAAAGAAACTGTATCAGAATCTGTACAGAGATTAATAAAGTATAACTTAACTTACTGAGCACATTCCAGAAACAAAAGGATTGATATAGTTGTGCTGTTTTTCTGTTCAGTTTATGATCAAATCAAACATTGTCCTGTAAATTTCACCAGTCTAGTCAGTTTGTTTGTAGTAAGTTTCTTTTCTTGTCGGTGCTGTTGGTTGTAAGGTTAAAGTTGCTAATTGTAACCAGTAAGGAATTATGTCTGATGTCTATCTAATGTCAAAGTGTGGGGTAGACGTACATAAACTTTCTAGATTCAGCCTACTCCCTTTGAGCTTCTATAACTGGATAATGTTGAAAAGGTAAAGGAATGTGGACTACTCAAATAAACTAAACTAATTTATGGTCATGGGGGTCAGACACAAAGACATATAACACAAAAACTCAGCACATGATGTGTTTTAGTCTGCTCCAAATGGAAAAGAATTGAAAAGCAGGTATTTGGCTTTTGCAGTAATTTGTCAATAGTTTTCATTTGAAACACATCATGACCACTAATTTACACTTAGAAAACGTTATATTGGTCTAAAACAGCATATTCCAATTCTCCTTTAACTATTCTTCCTGCGTAAAACTCTGATGTATTGGAGTTTTGGTGGATGGTGGTCTTTGCACAGATTTTCAATAGGATTTAGGTCAGGACTTTGACTGGGCCATTCTAAAACATTAACATGTTTGTTTTTAAACCATTCCATTGTAGATTTAGCTTTGTGTTTAGGGTCATTGTCCTGCTGGAAGGTGAATCTCCGCCTCAGCCTCAATTCTCTTGCTGACTCCAGCAGGTTTTCCTCCAAAATGTCTCTGTATTTGGCTCCATCCATCTTCCCAACTATTCTCACAATCTTCCCAGTCCCCGCTGAGGAAAAGCAGCCCCATAGCATGATGCTCCCCCCACCATATTTGACACTGGGGATGGTGCACTCAGGACGATGAGCAGTGTTAGGTTTGTGCCATACATAACGTTTTGCATTTGGGCCAAAAAGTTCAATTTTTGTCTCATCTGACCAAAGCAGCTTCTTCCACATGGTAGCTGTGTCCTCCATATGACTTCTAGCAAACTTCAAACGGGATTTCTTATGGCCTCCTTTCAATAATGGCTTTCTTCTTGCCACTCGTCCATGAAGGTCAGATTTGTGTAGAGTACGACTTATAGTTGTCCCATGTACAGATTCCCCCAGCTCAGCGGCAGTACGTCGCAGCTCCTCCAGAGTTATCTTAGGGCACTTGGTTGCATTTCTGACCAGTGCTCTCCTTGTTCGGTCTGTTAGTTTAGGTGGACGGCCGTGTCTTGGTAAGTTCGCAGCGGTGCTACAGTATACTCTTTCCATTTCCGAATGATGGATTGTTGAACAGTGCTCCGTAAGATGTTAAAATCTTGGGAAATCTTTGTATAACTTGACGCTGCTTTAAACTTCTCCACAACTTTATCCCTGACCTCTCTGGTGTGCTCCTTGGCCTTCATGATGTTGCTTAGTGACCAATACACTCTGACTATAGCTCTGAGGCCCTCACAGAACAGCTGCAATTATACTGAGAGTAGATTACACACACGTGGCCTCTATGTAATGGTTAGGGCAAGGTGTGAACATTCTGCAGTCATTAGGAATGTTACAAAGTGAATTTAATGCACTCCAAAATTCTGAATGAATACTTATGCATGCCCCACTTTTCACTTTTCTATTTTCTGTAAAATACCAGAATCATGTATAATTTTGCTTTCACTTCACAGTTGTCTGTTACTTGCGTGTGAACTTTCAGTAAAAAAAATTCTAAATAAATCTTTACGTTTAGGGTTGTAACATAACAAAATGTGCAAAAATTCAAGGTGTATTAGTACTTTCGCAAGGCACTGTAAAACCAATTTCAGACTTTACAGCAGCAGGCCCACAAAGACAGCATAGGCACTTTAACATTTTGATCTCTTATGGCAGACTCTTGGAACACATGCTAAAAGGCACCATCTCATTAAGTTGCCTGTAATCTCAGCAGTAGATGAAGGCTACTTAACACGCTGCCTTAAGCTCTTCAGCAGGCTTTCTGTCAGCTTCTTGGAGCACATGGTGCACACAGGCAGACACCAACCGGAACACAGAGGGAAAGGCAGTAGCAGGGGAAGCATCACAGGCACTTTGAAGCTGATTTGGAGAAGATTTACAATCTGGCATGTGGCTATGTGGAAAATAGGAGATGTGCCAATAGCTTGTTAGCTCTTGGCATGTACTCACAGTGAGCACACTATGTTTATATGTTGCGAGCTTTGGCAGCAGATGCCACCGGGTACGGATGCACGATACTGCTCTAAGTGAAAATAATTGGGAACATCTTCAGAGGCGATTAACACATCAGCCCACGGTCAGAAATAATAAAAAATCTAACAATGCAACAACAAATAGGCAGAGACAGGGAGCAGGCACACAAAATAAGTGGTTCAGATTTCAGGAAAGAGTGGCTCTGGAGTCAGGGAGAGTTCCTTCTTCTAAATAAAATATTAGATTTTATGTTATGCTTTTTTTTTTTCCTTCCATTTTTCAATTTATTTGGCAGTGGACAGTGCACAATAATGATCACATGCAATGTCCTTGCATCCATTACATCCCATATTCACATTCACAAGCACACTCTCATTGCTTCAGCAGTGAACACTGACACACTGGTAAGGCAAGGCAGGTGACGTGTCTTATAATGGCAGTACTGGCTGAAAGGGATTGGTGGGTGAACATCACAAACGGTCTGTAAGAGAGAGTTATGGACGATACAGTATCGGCGCATGTTGAAAAACACTGATATATTTTTTTCTGATACAGTTTTGGCCCATTGCTTGAGCACGTTATGCAAAACTTTGCTCATTGTGCCAAAACTCTACACACAAGTAAACATGACACAACACTGGGAAATATACCATTCCAAATTGTAACTCTACTATCAAAACCTAAACTCTGCTATCAAACCTAACATTCCTTTGTCAAAATGTAACTCTGATGACAAAATGACACATACTTGCATCATATGCATATACACTTTCAGATCGGGAAAACACACTAGTATATAAGTATATATTTATATAAAACACTGCAGTCTTTGATTCTCGAAGTGACATCACACAAGCCTCTCGCTCTCCCTCCATCCATGCTTGCAAAGTTCTTGAAATGGTGTAAACTGAGGACTTTTTGTAGCTGGCTGATTGGTGTTCAGTTTTGCAAGTCAGTGCCTTCAGCTGTGTATTTGAGTGGTTGCAAGGTATGGGTACATGTGTTTGAGGTATGGTAACAAAAGCTTCAAGTTGTGTTACTTTAGTCTAAGCATGGGTCTATAGTGTTCAAGCAACGGGCAAAAACTGTAATTACTTAACGTTAGAGTGCCAAAGTGATGCTATAGTGCAGCAGTGCATATAGGCTACTGCTCTGACTGGGGAAGCAGTTTATTCAATTGTGCTTAAACGAGCTGTAACTCTTTAAAATAAAGAAACTCCACAGCATAGATTCACAAAATCCAAAAATGTCTCTGAGAAAAGCTAGTTGTTATCAGTTTAATGTGGAGCGGAGCTGAGGCGGGGATGCACGAGCCGGGCAAAACTGCCCTCTTGGACATTATTTTGAGTCAGGATTAACATAATGTTTTTTTTTTGTTTTTTTTTTATGGATTGTTGCAACATGTGAGCAAGATTTCTCTGACCTGATGCCATATCTATAATCTTCTTTTTGTTAGCTATAGCGTAGCTTCTCTCAGGCTTTCTGTCAACTACAGTGATTATGATAACAGTATTCACATTAACAATTTTGTTATGTAAATAAGGCATGAAAATGAGCTGTAAAGATGGTATTTTGCCCATATTAATTTGCGATTGTTTGCATTGTAAACAATGCAGTCCTAAGCGTATGCAAATGTAGACATCTAGGGTTAGCCTATTGCTATCGCTAAAATTGAAATCTTCAAAGTCCACTTAAGTTCAGTATATGATGCTATTAAAATGCGTCTTTGCTATTTTATACATTTTGGGGTGGGCGCTTATAAGCTTTTGGCTTCGGCCCACTCCCTTTGAGCAAACTCACAACTCAAATAAATAAATAGTATTGGTTTAGCACATTTCTACACAGATATGTGTGTTGAATCAACTTCTCTGATCTTAATAGTTGAAGCGATTATATTTTCAAAGTCGTCTTGTGCTTGAAAGTTTTAGAACCGCTTGTGAATAAAATAAAGCATGATGTCTTGAATCTAACAGAAACAGCAACCAACGCTCAAACGCACACCTGCTGTAAGGCAGATCAAAACACAGGAGCTATTTGATTACAATGTAAGGGATATTGATGATATGGTGACAAATGTAACACAGTCTGATTAAAGCTCTCATAAATTCAATGCAGAGTGCAAAAGTGCTATCTTCTAGAGGAGTGCAAACATCTGTTGGCAAATGTTTTATAATCCTATCAGAATGACAGATGCGCTCATAACGTGGAGCCGCAAATGTGAACTGAGCAAAAAATAAATAAAAAAAACACACATAAAGAACACAGTGCGCCTGTTTAACACAAGGATAGTAGTAGATGTAATATATTTTATAACAAAGAGGACACCCCCCCAAAAGAAATATTTGCACGCTTAACAACTATTACAATAAAAACAAGTTTTTCATTCATATATTAAAGTATGTAGTCATTTATAAAAATTCACACAGGTACAATTAATGGCACCCCTTGAGTCAATACTTTATGTTGCCTGCTTTGGCCGAGAAACTGCTCTGAGTCTACGCCTAAAGAGAAATCATGAGTGAATTTGAAATCATTCCTCCTCAAACAACCTCTCCAGATCAGTGGTGCACACTC